>SJYO01033645.1:61719756-62292386 GCA_006410555.1 Capra ibex
TTATTCTTCCCACCACTCTCTTTAATACATAATTCGGGATTTCACCCTTTCCCAGGAAGTCAAAATCTTATACTGTATTCCGGTCGTAACAACCTCACATCAATTACTGTCGTTCTTACAACCTCTCTGTCCGGATGTCTTCCGACTACGATGGAGCACGTCCTAGAACATTCTACGTTCCTTGACCTTAAAATAAGATTCACGTCGACCTAAAGTCAATACAGCGAGTCAACACAGACTGAGTAACGTTGGGGTACCTGATGTCGTGCGGTCCGGAGGGACAGGTAGTGGTTGAGGGCCTCGAATGAGTTTAGGTTCAGGTAACTCGGTCACTACGGTAGGTTGGTAGAGTAGGACAACAGGGGAAGATGAGGACGGAAGTTAGGGAGGGTCGTAGTCTCAGAAAAGTTTACTCAGTCGAGAAGGGTAGCCTTCCGGTTTCATGTCCTCAAAGTCCAAGTTGTAGTCAGGAAAGTTACTTGTGAGTCCTGACTAGAGGAAATCCTACCTGACCAACCTAGAGGAACGTCGGGTTCCCTAAGAGTTCTCAGAAGATGTTGTGGTGTCAAGTTTTCGTAATTAAGAAACCGTGAGTCGAAAGAAATATCTGGTTGAGAGTGTAGGTACGTAGTGATGACCTTTTTGGTATCGGAACTGATTTGCCTGGAAACAACCGTTTCATTACAGAGACGAAAAATGATACGACAGATCCAACCAGTCTCGAAAAGAAGGTTCCTCGTTCACAGAAAATTAAAGTACCGACGTCAGTGGAAGACGTCACTAAAAACCTCGGGGTTTTTTATCAGACAAAGGGGTAGATAAACGGTACTTGACTACCCTGGACTACGGTACTAGAATCAAAAGACTTACAACTCGAAATTCGGTTGAAAAAGTGAGAGGAGAAAGTGAAAGTAGTTCTCCGAGAAATCGAGAAGAAACGAAAGACGGTATTCCCACCACAGTAAGCATTTGGACTCCAATAACTCTAAAAAGGACCGTTAGAACTAAGGTCGAACACAAAGAAGGTCAGGTCGCAAAGAGTACTACATGAGACGTATATTCAATTTATTCGTCCCACTGTTATATGTTGGAACTGTATGAGGAAAGGGATACACCTTAGTCAGACAACAAGGTACAGGTCAAGATTGACAACGAAGGACTGGACGTATGTCTAAAGAGTTCTCCGTCCAGTCCACCACACCATAAGGGTACGGAACTTCTTACAAAGTGTTAAACAACACTAGGTGTCAGTTTCCGAAACCGTATCAGTTCTTTCGTCTTTATCTACGAAAAGACCTTGAGAGAACGAAAAAGGTACTAGGTCACCTACAACCGTTAAACTAGAGACCAAGGAGACAGAAAAGATTTAGGTCGAAGTTGTGGACCTTCAAGTGCCAAGTGCATAACGACTTCGGACCGAACATCTTAAAACTCGTGATGAAATGATCGTACACTCTACTCACGTTAACACACCATCAAACTCGTAAGAAACCGTAACGGAAAGAAATCCTAACCTTACTTTTGACTGGAAAAGGTCAGGACACCGGTGACGACTCAAAAGGTTTAAACGACCGTATAACTCACGTTGTGAAAGTACCGTAGTAGAAAGTCCTAAACTTTATCGAGTGGACCTTAAGGTAGTAGAGGTGATCGAAACAAGTATCACTACGAAAGATTCCGGGTGAACTGAAGTGTAAGGTCCTACAGACCGAGACCCACTCACTAGTGTGGTAACACTAATAGACCCAACACTTCTAGTAAAAACATGTCGAGAAGGCACATAAGAACGGTGGAGAAGATTATAGAAGACGAAGACAATCAAGGTACGGTAATGACAAGAAATAACTCGGATAGAAGCGTACTTTACAAGGAAACCATAGAGTAAAAGAACTGCTCTAGCGATCACAAAGGATAAGATAACAAAAGGAGATAAAGAGACGTAACTAGTGACTCCTTCCGAAAGAATAGAGTGGAACGATAAGAAACCTTGAGACGTAAGTTTACCCATATAGAAAAGAAAAGAGGAGACGAAAAACGAAGGGGAGAAATGTGTCGATAAACATTCCGGAGGGGTCTGTCGGTAAAACGAAAAAACGTAAATGAACAGAACCCCTTTTCGTTTAGAACTAGGGACAGAGGACATGTTATAGTGCTTGGAGGTAGGTATCAAGTAGTCCATGAGATAGTATAGATCAGGCAATTTATATGAATAGTGAAGGTGACATATTAGTATTCCCTAAACTAAATCCAGTATGCACTTACCAGATCGCCAAAGGGGATGGAAGAAGTTAAATTCAGACTTAAACTGTTATTCCTCAAGAACTAGACTCGGTGTCAGTCGAGGGCCAGAACAAAAACGACTGACATATCTCGATGAGGTAGAAACCAACGTTTCTTATATTAACTAGACTAAAACCATAACTGGTAGACCACTACAGGTATGCATCTCAGAGAAGAACACGACAACCTTCTTCCACAAACGATACTGGTCACGCAAGAGAACTGTTTTGAGATAATCGGAAACGGGACGAGGTTCCGGTTTAAACGGACAATGAAGTCCACAAAGAACTGAAGGATGACCTAAATACCTTCTGACTTGATCTGTCCCTGTATTAGGTTAAAAAAAAAAAACTATTAGGTAGACCGACTACACATTTATTATTATTTTTTTTTCAAAAAATTTCTTACTTAACTTTCTTCTATTTATCAGATTTAATAAGTAAATAAGTTGTTTATAAATTATAAATACTTCATTGATAATAATATCATTCGTGATAAGGTCTCTAACCTGTGTCTTAATTTTTATAATCTCTGTTCCAGGAGGTGACACCTCATGTGAAAACTCACCACTTGTGTGTATGATTGAGTATGTAGGTGTTAAAGAGGGTGAGATGACTTGTAAAAGATAGTCATATGTTCAAAATGATAGAGGGTACAAATTTGTTTGTAGTTTGTTTTTAGAATGGTAAACTGTAACGTGAGAGACGATCGATAGAAAGATAAGAAAATAAGGGTCTTTTTTCAAAAAATTTCTTGACAGACGTCATTGAAACGTTGGTCAATAATAGAGTTGGGTGCTGTTAGTCCAAGAAGAGAAAGTGAGATAATTGTAACAAGTACAGTGACTTGGTTTTTAAACCGTGTTTGTGTGTGTGTGTCTCTAGTTACGTTTTCCAGTCATTCGGGTCTTTATTCGGGTGTGTGAATATCAGTTAGTTAATGTTGTGTCGCCTCTTCTGTCAGAGAAGTTATTCTCGACGACTCTTATCACCTGTCGATGTCCATTTTCTTGTTTTAATCCTATTAGAAATTGTGTATATGTCCTTTTTTTTTTTTTTTGAGTTTTACCTAATTTATAGATTTACGTTTTGGGTTATAATATTTTGAGGATCTCCTTTTGTTTGAGAAACTGTATTTAGGGTCGTTGTAAAAAACATAGAGAGGGGATCTTATAACCTTTGTTTTCGTTTTTATTTGTTTATCCTGGATTAATTTGAATTTTAGAGAACGTGTCTCTTTCTTTAGTATTTGTTTAGTTTTTCTGTTGGAAGTCTTACCCTCTTTTATAAACGTTTGTCATGTCAGTTGTTTCAGAATTAAGGGTTTTATATGTTTGTCGAATATGTTGTGTTATAGTTTTTATTGTTGGATTAGTATTTTATCTGTCTTCTGGATTTGACTGTAAAGAGGTTTCTTCTGTGTGTCTACCGGTTGTCCGTGTATTATTCTACGAGTTTCAGTAAGTAATATTCCTTTTACGTTTAGTTTTGATGTTACTCCATGGTGGAATGTACTCAGTCTTACCGGTAGTAGTTTTTTTAGATGTTTATTTACGATGTCTCACACACCTCTTTTCCCTTGAGAGGATGTGACAACCATCGTTATATTTGACCATGTCGGTGAAGTTCTTTCTTCGTTTCAGATTAATCTTTTCTATGTACGTGGGATACAAGTGTCGTCGTGATAATTGTTATCTGTTCTATTGCTTGTTTGGAATTACAGGTAGTTGTATACTTACCTATTTCTTCTACACTATATATATGTTTACGTTATAATGAGTCGGTAAATTTTCTTACTTTATTATGGTAAACGTCGTTGTACCTACCTGGATCTCTAATAGTGTGATTCACTTTATTTAGTCTGTGTCTTTCTATTGATAGTATACTATAGTGAATAATACACCTTAGATTTTTACTATGTTTATTTGAATTGAAATTTTTGTCTTTATTCGAGTGTCTGTATCTTTTTATTGACTACCAATGGTTTTCCCTTTATCCCCTTCTCTATTTGACTCTGGACCCTTAATTTCCTATGTGTGATGCATATATTTTATTTGTTCCTGGATGACACATCGTGTCCCGTGATATAAGTTTCAGAGTGAATATATATATGTATATATATATTACATTAGTAAACCGACATATGAGCTTTGTGACATTCGGTGGAATGAAGTTATTATGTTTATTTTTACTTTTATTTGACAATTACAGTTACAGTGGTGTGAAAGTTGAACGTCAGTTTCCGATTGAAGAGAGGGGAGTAAAATATTGGAGAGTCTTCACAAGTGTGACGATTGATCAAAGGGGAAGAAAAGACACGGTGTTGTGAAAAGTCCAAAGGAGAGAGGAATCGAATTTATTTCTCCGGATATCGTGACACGAATTATCGTACCGGAATATTTGAATCGAGACTTCTGACCAAGTCCTCACGAACAGTACCTCCTGTCTGTTTCCTTCTCTTACAAAGGGAAAGGACTTGTTCTATCTTTTGATTAGTCATAAAGTCCAATCTTTACTGCCACCAAATCTGATCTCTAATCTTTATCTAAAATCGAGATAAAATCTTTATCTTGGTTATCTTGAAACCCTGTCTAGCCTATGTCCTTAATTTCCTTATCCCCTTTAGTTCTAAAACGTTATCTTATTTTTTGATTACTTGAATTTTTTTTTTTTAGTGGTTTAAAATCTCTACCTAAAGTGAACTATGAAAAGATGATTTTGACTAAGAACCCTCTCCAATACACTAAATGGGTTTCAGTGTTTCTATTGACCACTATCTTGACTTTATCTTGTGTTCAGAGAGTATTAGGATTCTTCGGTGTCTAGTCCTAGACCGTTCTACTTACGAAAGTCTTCGAAATCAGGAAAAAAAGGGGATTAGTTACGTCATTTTTTATGACGTTATGTAAAAACCCAAATAACGTATATTAATCCGTTCGATAATTGACGTGTGAAATGTACAGAAATTCTTTTTTCATTTCCATCTGATATTTATAGTCATAACCGAATACTTCTCATTTCAGATAATTTTCAAGTAGTTTTTGTAAACGACTTCATTTGATAAACATTTCCTGTTCTATGTGTCCTTTAGGGGGAACTCGTCAAATATAAGATTAAACGTTCTATTGTGTATATATTTAATTAAGTCCGGTTGTCTTCTCTACAGTATTTTATCATGATCTTATTAACAGTTTGCTTAACATATCTGATATACACATATACATATATAAAAAATCATGTGACACCATCAGGAAATCTAAACTCGATTCGGAAGTTCCTGTTCATTCTTAAAATTTCCATCTACCCCTTCCCCTAATCTCACAGCTGATTCCATTCCGAGTCCCGACCCCCAATCCCTTACCCTTCTCACTCGAAAAATATATACAAGGTACCTTTGTAAGAGAAACCATACTGTAAACTCTGGACTTACTGTTTCTTTTTGTTCCTTCCTCTACTACCTTCAACGCCTCTTATAAGACTCTCTTGTTCATGTTTATTGGTGGCGTAATGGACGGATGTAACCCGAGATATCTAACTTATGTGTCTCGAATCAACTTATCATTTTCTCATCTGGTATTTAAAAATTTAGACTCAAATTCATTAGGGTATTTAGGAGAAAGAATAGAGTCAAAGACGTAGTCATTTTTAATGACGTATCTTGTGCGCTCTATTAGTTGTATATTCTCCAAATGTTTGTCTTTGTATTTATATGGTTTTAACATTTTCAAGTTTATTTGTTCTTACCTTTTCAAAATTATGCTACGAATCGATGTATTGCAATTTTCATCTCTTTAATCATTGTTAGTAACGACCATACCCATACTCGTGAAGTATGAAATGTATAGAAATGTAAAAGAGAAAGACATAAAAAAACATGCAAAGTAGAAGAAACAGTCTGACATTCGTCTATTTCGTGGACTGTGCAAAAATCATAACCGATTTAACTATACACTTCGCTCATTAATTAAGATTTCGGGAAACTCCTAAACACAAACGAACACAAGTTGTAGAGTAAATCAACATTTACTAACCTCCCCCGACTATAGTGCTTTTCAATTGTCTTTATTTATATTTACTTTTATCTTATCTTAGGTAAAAATTTTTCTGCCTTCATTCGGCGTCCATTGACAATTCACGATGACGACCGGAAATCAATTGTCAGAGACCGTCGGTTTCTTCTTCCCTTAGCCGACTTAGTGTGTCGCACCGTAAATTAGAGTTTCTACCCGTAAATATAAGTAGATGTCTAGAGTTGACAAGGGACCGGGGTTTGGGCGTTCTAGAAACTAGTGTTTGTTGACTCGTTTCCGCGTCTCGTTGATACTTCCCGAGACTTTGATAAATTGAACCAAGGCGTCGAAAGTCTCGGTCCTGGGCATTATTGTTGCCTTGGTGGCTGCGGAGTTGTTGTCTTTGGAGTGAAAAGAGGGGTCCCGAGGCCGGGCCCGAACTGTTGGCGTCTTTGTCGGGGACCGAGGGAACTGCCGGAGCCGTGCCGAGGCGCCGAGCGGGCTTCAGAGCGGAAGTCCGCCCCCGGCGCGGCGAGGTCCTCCTCACTCCGCCCCGAGCCCCCGGCCCCGCCGGTGTCCCGGCCTTCCCGGAGCCCCGCGAGTCCGGAGGCCTCAACCCAGAACCCCCTCCGTTGGTCCCCGGGCCCTTTGTTGAGGGCTCCGCGGGGCGCCGCGGGAGACAGTGCCTTCGGGGGAGCGGGGTCGCGTCCTGCTCGCCGTACCCGCCGGCTCCGATTTCTCGGGAGGAGATACGTCTGCTGCCCCGGCCGGGACAGGGCCCTTGCTTCGCGGGGCGCTAGTGGGTGGACGTGGCGCCAGAGGCTTCAGAGGTCGGGCCGGAGGGGCGAGGTCTCCGGACCGACGCTAACCGAGGGCGGCGACAGCGCGATGGAGAAGAAGTTCAGACTCGCTGACGGCCATGCTCGGCGCGGAGGCAGGGCGGGGAGCGCGGGGGCTCCGGGGCGGGGCGCGCGCCAGTGCGCGACGGCGTCTTGCGTCTCCTGCGTCTCGCGTCTCGTCCCAGGGCGGAGGGCGATGTCTCCTCCGCCGCCGGCGCGCCCACTACACTTCACTCCCAGTGGCCACTCGGTGCAGGGCGCCTGCGCGCGCCGCGGGGAGGGTGCGTGCGCTGCGGGGCGGGGGCGCGCCCTCCTGCGTGCGCCGCGGGGCGGGGGGCACTGGGTCCAGGACGCCTGCGTGCGCCGC
Source organism: Capra ibex (assembly GCA_006410555.1). Classification (NCBI taxonomy): domain Eukaryota; kingdom Metazoa; phylum Chordata; class Mammalia; order Artiodactyla; family Bovidae; genus Capra; species Capra ibex. The sequence continues at coordinate 61,727,252 of SJYO01033645.1, forward strand.
GGGTCAGGTGCGTGCGACGCGGCCCCGTCGACCCTCCGAAAGGCGGGCGCAGGCGCGGTAGCTCGGGCCCCGCCGCCGCTCCCGGAAACCACCTACCAAGAGGAACGGGTCGCTGAGACGCACGACGGCCGCTACCTCCCGCACGCGACCCGAAAAGGGACACCGTGCACCGATGGGTCGGCGCGGCTTACCGACGATCGCCACGCTAGCTAGGTCGGGCTCCTCTTCCTCGCGTAGCCGGTCAAGCAGAAGCGGGCCCTGCGATTCCGGCGGGACCATGGCGCCCAGCAAGCGCGAAGCCCAGCCCCTCGTCGGCAGCCCCACCACCCGGCGCGTCATCTCTGGGGTGTGCGCTCGGAACCGCCGGTGGGGCCCGCTGAGGCCCCACACGGGCCGGATCAGAGGCGGCGGAAACAGCAGCGGAGCAGGCGTCTTTTTTAGTCGGGGAGGGGGCAACGTAAACTTTTCTCTCTAGGACGATTTGGGATTTTATCGACAACGCCTCCAGACAGTTATCCTAAAAGGAATAAAAATTAAAGGAACGAACCCGGGTATCGTGTCAGTCGGACAATTTATAGGGTGGTCAGAGGACACGTGGCACTTGCACCATCCGGGATTTTTTTATGACTATCATAGTGAATCAAATTGGAACGTGTGGCATCTTGACCTTCTCAGATCGGAGGAAAATGGCTACTTTGGCTTCGGTTCTTTCCTACGCCAGAATCCGTATGGAACAATTGATAAATCGAGACTTTTGTGATAAAACTTATATTAGCAAATAAAATGCATATATAAAAATCGTTGTTTACCTTTGAATCCAAAGTTTACTACAGATATATCGCGTCACACCGTGTCGAAGACCCACGGTAGAGCAGTTTCTGAGCAATAGGACTTTTACAGGGAGACAGTTTCCTGAAAAAGAAAGCTTTACATCTGACTAACTAAAAACTTCCGTGTGATCACTGATAAAGGCACTTTAAGTTTCACAACGTCAGTCACAATCTTGACTTCCTTTTTTTTTTGAACTCTTTCTAAAACGTTTTACAATAGATGGAACAAAAGAATACAGGAACCCATAAAAAACACTAAAATCTGGAATTAGCCTCTCTCTCACCTTACCCATATACACTTTTTTCTATCCAATACAGAACGATAGCACCTCCGTGCACTATTCATGTACACTAGATCTTTGTGAACGTGTACACGTGTTTCTACGTTCATGTTGTCCTAACGGGTGACCCCTTAAAAAAAAAAATTATATTATCGTTTTGGTCTCGGTCGGGTTTTATAGGTCATTATCCCCCTATCAGTTCAAAACCATGGAACTACGATACTTTATAATACGATGTAAATTTTTACGTGTCCGGTAACCAATACACGTCTGTATTTTATTAGGGGTTACGAATCTTTACTTTTTCAAGTATGTACCATCTTATCATGTATATCACCCTAAAGTTCATTTACCTACCTAGCGTTTACTCGTATATAAACCTATGAATCTCTTTTTTACTTCCTACTTATGAACAGTTGTAACCAATGAATAACTACCCTACTTCCCTTAACGATTTCTCCCTGAACTGAGAAGACAGAATTCGTAAAGAATTTAGAATTACGTCTTATAAAGTATGGATGAATCAAAATTATGAACTTCATAAAATCTTTGGTGTTTTTGTCTGAAACATACAATATCCGTCAAAATGAACTTAGAAATCATATCTGTCGTTATGAATTGTTTACAAAATAATTGTCCGACCAGCAGACTACTATTCCTTTAATCAACGTCTCTTTAACTTATATGGAACCTTATTATAAGCAAACGTTTCTTGACGTTTTCCTTTTGGTCAAGAACGTTTTCTGAGTAACTTAGGAATGGGGTTAAAGTTGAAATTGTAGAGAGTAGTTCCTCTGATACGACATGAACGACGTCTTAGACTCGATGTTCAACCTTAACTATATTACTTCTGATCAAAAGGTCCATTACAACGTAAAAACATTATGTACTCAATAATTTACAGAACAGAATCAAGAACACAACACGAATCAACGAGTTAACACAGACTGACAAACGCTGGGGTCCCTGACATCGGGAGTTCCGAGGAGACAGGTACCTTAAGAGGTCCCTTCTTCTGACCTCACCCAAGGGTACGGGAGGAGGTTCCCTAGAAGGGTTGAGTCCTAACTTGGGTTCAGAAGACGTAACGTCCGTCTAAAAAATGTAAGACTCGGTGGTCCCCTCTGGGTCCAAGATAGGGAAACAGTCCTTCTAGTTTGACCACCGGAAGGGACCACCGAGGCTTAGGCGGACGTTACGTCCTCTGAGTCCAAGCTATAGGGACCCAGTTCTGCTACGGGACCTCTTTACCAATGGGTGGGCACAAGAACGGACCTTTTAAGACACCTGTCTCCTCGGACCACCCCATATCAGGTACCCCAGCGTCTCTCAGTTTGTACTGACTCACTGATTACGATTAATTGAACAAATTTTTTATTATTAGAGTTATCACTTCATATAATATTAGGGATTCGTCTCTATTGTACATAAACATAATATAGATTTATATCAAGAAACATCGCGTAAATATATGTTGCTTTTCTTTTTCGTTTGTCAATGATTTTATAAATATAAAACGGAATCTTTAAACGTCAACTACTGAGTCTTGACGACTGTAAATAACACACCAACTGATATGAATTCATTAAAATTATCTTGTATCCGAGAGAGTTGAGGAGACATTAAAAATAGTAGTCATTGTAATTACTCGTCAATGACACACGGTTCTGTAAAATGAGTCACGAAATACATATAATATAATATATAACTCACCCTGAAAAGTCTTCTATTCATTGTCCCATTCTTCTTTCGACAATTTTATTCTCTTGGTTGTAGGAGACGGCCCCAGGTCGGGACCACCTAGGTCCCTTAAGTTTCCCACCTACCGTAACCACTCCTTTTGAATAAATAAATAATTATATTCTAATCTAATCCTTCTTTATCACATCATCCTTTTAATTCACCTCTTTCTCCCGACTTATTGAACCTAATGCACCTTCTGGTTATTTTAAGGTCTGTTCCTCAAACGTGGTAGATGTAACCCGGTGGTCGCGATCAAACTTATAGATTCCCACGGAGCGGAATCCGAGAATTGTCGGTCCCGTTCATTCATCTGAACCGCTCGGAGGTGCGGGGTCTACCCTTAAGTCGGACTTTAATTTCATTCCTCCCTTTCCCTCTTTTCCTCTCTCTCTCTCTCTCTCTCTCTCTCTCCGTGACCCCTTTGGTCAGGTCGCTGACCGAGGCAGGAGATAACAAGTCTTCTGGAAAATATGAAAACTATTTTGTACCTCTAGTTACCCATTGTGTTCCAATACGTCGTAATCGTCGGGTCTGAGAATAGTTTTGGTCCGAAAAGAGAGACGTATGGATTAACACATGTGTTCAGAATTCATTAAATGTAGTAGAAGGTCGGTTTTCCCGGTTAATTGTAAAATGTCGGAAAAAAGACTATTCCCAAACAGTTGGTCTTCTGAATAAACACAACTAGAAGGGTTTCAGACCACGGTAAGAGTCTTTCGTGATTTATTTCAATGTAAGAATGTATCGTTCCTGTGTTCTCCTCACGTCACTATATATTGTTTCTCTTTTCATTAATTGAGTTTTCAGATCACAACGATTGTAGTTTTGACGATATATAGAAAAAGGTATAGGGCAAATGTAACTAATTGTAGTAGGGTCCACGGATTTTCCATTTCTTATACCTCCGGACCGTCGTCAGCAATTCAGTTGTCACTTTTGGGCAGTGGTTATACTAAAAATTGAGAAATCTTTTCCCAGACATAGAAATTCTACGGAAATTCGAAACACGGAGAGTGCCAACCCCCCGACATTCGTTAAGTGTTCGACATTCCAGCCCCCTTGGACAATCCGTTCGATCTCTCAATAGTCTCCCCCAAATTGACTTTGTAGGGAAAGTTTACGTCTTCTGATTTCGGGACTCAACTGAAAAAAGGTCTCCTATAGTCTTCTCACCTTTTCGTCCGTCTAAGAATAAAAACCGCCCCACCTACGAGTCCTTTAAGGTCCCCCTTTTGGACTCCAGACTAATCGGAACGGTAGTCTCGAGACGGCGTACTGGAACAGTGCCCACCTTAAGGAGTGCGACCGAGGGCCATCAGGAGGATTAAAGTAACACGTTAAAGAATTAGAGGTGTGACGTAGGTGGTGTCCAAGAAACGAACACAAAGGGAACCTGACCTTATAAACACTATTGTAGCACGGGTGGACGTAAAGACGTGTCTATTGAATAAATAACCAATCGAAGGTGAAATCAGAATAAAATCCCTTCGGAAACACCTGGAAGTCTCATTCGATCCAACGAAACGAGATCCGAGAGTATTTTATATAAAGGAAGTAAGGTTATTATATGAAGTAAAATATCAATAAATAGTCCTACTAACAGAAGGGTGACATGATAGTGTAGATGGGGAATAGATCAAGTTTCATTGCGCATTATTTATAAACAATTTACTTACTTATTCGTAAGACACGATGTTATCATTCCGAAGTCTTATACCGACACTGATAGTAGAGAGGGAATACAACTTAAAAGGGTGGTCGACCAAAAAGAGATTGGATAAGTATTTAGACAATTTTGAGATAAGAAACAAGTCTTCCCTCGGCATGATTCATATTGCCCAAGAACTGGGGTTTATTCGTAAAAAAAATTGGACTTTAACAAGAGATGTAAAACATACGTGTCCATACGAAAAGAGTTTCTCTAATAGATCAAAAGACGTCACAGTATCTTCCACATAACACTTTCTTGGTGACGAGATCTTCTAAGTCTCACTCGTACGTTTACTCGGACATTTGTAGTGTCAAAAGACACAAAGAATATACTTAAAAGGGAATTTTAGTCTTTAATGACCTCTCCGGTAACGAGGAATCTTACGTCAGTCGTATTAATGTATCATTACCAACCGAGTAGTCCAACTATAGACGAACTTTTAGTACGGACACTCTGTGTTATATTAGACAATTAATATAAAATAATCGGAAAAAATAGGTGGCAGAAAAAAAGAAACGAGATTAAACGGATTCATAGGTCCGGAAAATGAGAAATCGACAAAGTAACGGTTTTTCGACAACTGTATAGGCCATTACGTGACTCCTTCTCTATAAAAGGTCAAAATTAATCATAACAATGAGACAGTGATTATAACTCTTCTAATTACCTACGTCCTAACAAAGAGTCCTTCATCTGTGACCAAATGAAGTGACTGTTAAGTAACTTAATGAGACGAATAGTCTCACTCCTTTGACTCGTCCTCTGTAAGGATTCTAAACGATTTACTACCTCCCATTTTGAATCATATCGTCGTTCCTTTCATAATATGAAACAAGACTTACAACAAGAATTCTAATAGATTGAAGTATCTGAAACCCCCGTAGTAGTCATATAACTTTCTGAATCAAGGTAATGAGGGTAAAACAGACGTACCGTACCATTGGGTGAGGTCATAACGGACTTCTTAGGGTGTCTGTCTCCTCGGACCACCCAATGTCAGGTATCCCAACGTTTCTCAAACCTGTGTTAACTTCACTGAATTGTACGTTTGTAGTGCATCCTTGAACACCTCAGAAAGGAACAGGGTAATCTGTAAGGATGATCCACGTCTAGTAAAAAGTGGAAGAGGATAGTACCTAATTCTTCAAACCCCCGAAGAAGGAAGATCGGTCTACGGGTGTTAATTCCTGTGACAACGTGGATGGTGATAAAAGAGACGCATTACCTCTCTCCTTGGAATATGTTTTCATTGACCACATATAAACCGTGAGTCATTAATAAACAAATTACTTATAGGTCTCTTCCTCAATAATTATATTCTATAACCCCGAGGTCATATCTATTTAACGGTCACGTTATATTAGGATTGGGACCCCCACCCACAGAATATCCAGTAATATTAGACGACGTGGGTCAACCCTTTATAACCACTAAAAAGGAAGGAAAAGATTATTAAAAACAGACGGTGATTTCCGAAAACGTCAATCTTCATATACTTATCAAAACATTTAACAAGTCAAAACATGGGTATGAATCTTCTATACGGTTCAATTCTACCTTCACTTTTTGGTGGTGTTATAACATTTCATTAATCGAAGGTCAATTTAATTAAAAATTTTTTCTACTTTCAACGAGTCAACACAGGTTGAGAAACGTCGGGCTACCTGACATCAGGTACCTTAAGAGTCCGGTCTTATGACCTCACCCATCGGAAAGGGAAGAAATCCCCTAAAAGGGTTGGGTCCCTAGCTTGGGTCCAGAGGGCGTAACGTACGTCTAAGAAATCGTCGACTCGATGTTCCCTTCGGGTTCTTATGACCTCACCCATCGGATAGGGAAGAGGTCACCTAGTAGGGTTGGACCCTTAGTTTGACCCCAGAGGACGTAACGTCCATCTAAGAAATGGTTGACTTGATACTCTCTTCCGGTTCTATTCTATCTATGTCACATTTTTAATAATCTTAAACCTCTTTCTGGGTTATATGAAAAGGGGTGCTCAAATATGAACATCAAGTACAAAAACAATATTTGAAAAGACCTATAATTAACCGTCCTGTTTTTACTGAGTCATAATACTCTAAATTACGATTAAATTATCGAAACTTTACTCACGTAGTATCTTGACAAAGAGAACTTGTCAACGATGGATTTAATTCTTGTCATTCATATTTCATTCACTACCATAATATACTATCGGAACCATCTCAGATAAACAACAGAGGAAGGCGGTATGATTAACCATCGTGATAAAATCATCGAAGAATTAACCAAGAGGGAGAAATGAAGACAAGAGTGAATCATGTAACAGACATGTCTCAATCTCACCAGAAATTTTTAAAAAAATTTCGTTAACAGAATTTTGAATTTAAGTAAGGAAGATTGTACTGACACAGCAGAACAACAGCGAAGAGGAATTAGAGAGGAAAACATAAAAATAGACAAGAGACGAGTGACAAGAGGTGTGAGTAGAAAATAACGGAACTTACATCGTTTAAAAAAAGGCCAAGTCCCAGTACATTTTTTACGACTAGGGAGACGGACAAGAAGAACAGTGAGAAGAACTCATGGCCTCTAGACTTCCGACCCTTCATTGGTCAAGATCATGGAGGAGTCTTTCCCGAAAGGACTGTTGGTGGACGAGAATAAAAGAGAGTACCGGAAAGAGTAAAGATTAATATTGAGTCAATAAACTAATAATAGGAAGTAAAGACGTACATGATCGGTACGTCTGGATCATGAATCACACATATCGTGTAACTTCCACGAATCATTTATAAGTAACTTACTTGTTTATTATCTTTAAGAGTTAAAGTGAATTTTATAAGGAATTTAAACAACTTTTCAAACAAACGTCGATGTCATTTGTCACTACAAGTATAGTCTAACATCAACCTCATATTTGACGAGAGTAATCACTCAACACCAATGTTTGTCAAGAAGGAAGTTCAGAAGAAGGAGTGGGAGGTATTAGAGGGATCGACAAAGAGAGGACGTAAACGTAGGGATAGTCTAAGTCAAAGGTTCACTGCACAGTATCGAATCCCTATAATTTACGCAAAAGTTAGGATTTTATAAAAGTCGAATTGTCACCCAAATAGTCCTGTATTGATGTAGTATTTAGTTTCTTGACATAAGGTGACAGTAAAGACTAGATATAAAAATTCGACTAGATGTAAGAAGACCTAGACGTAAAACTTTCTATACGAATCAATTTCGTAACAAACCCCTAAAAAAACCCAAAAAAATTTGACCCTCAAATGTCGACAGTTCGTCGAATTTATTCAGCGTGAAGAAAAACACGAAACTTGACGATGACCTTTTCGTCCACAAATGACCGTCCATCAAAAAGGGAAAAGGGTCCAATGTCTTATCCAGAAAGGGTAACACGTCTCCTTAAGTCACCCTAGTGTTGTATCTTGATCATAAATAACTCGTTGAAGACACACAATTTACAATTCTTAAACGTCCATGTTTTATGAATTTTTAAGATACCTTGACCCAATTTACTTAAATTTCAAAACTCCTTCCCTGACGACAGAGTCTTCTCATATGTTTTCACTCGACCTTGACCGGAATGATAACAAATTTGAATATGATCCGAACGACGAACCTTCTTTTCGATACTGGTTGGATCTGTCGTGTAATTTTTCGTCTCTGTAATGAAACAGTTGTTTCCAGGCAGATCAGTTCCGATACCAAAAAGGTCATCAGTACATACCTGCACTCTCAACCTGATATTTCTTTCGACTCGCGGCTTCTTAATGACAAAAACTTGACACCACAACTTCTTCTGAAAGCTCTCAGGGAACCTGACGTTCCTCTAGGTCGGTCTGGTAGGATTTCCTCTAGTCAGGAGTCCCAAGTAACCTTCCTGACTAGAGTAACTTCGACTTTGAGGTTACGAAACCGATGGACTACGTTTCTTGACTGACTAACCTTTTCTGGGACTACGACCCTTTCTAACTTCTACCCTCCTCTTCCCCTGCTGTCCTACTCCACCAACCTACCGTAGTGGATGAGTTACCTACACTCAAACTCATTTGAGGCCCTCAACCACTACCTGTCCCTCCGGACCGTACGACATCAGGTACCCCAGCGTTTCTCAGCCTGTGCTGACTCACTGACTTGACTCGATTTGACTCAGTAGGACTTGTTTTTTCGCACTACAATCACTTTCTTTTCTGTTGATCATGACTAATCAAGAATATACATTATAAAGTCAAGTCATCAATTTCTAATAAATAATTCACCATGTAATTAGTGATCCCATGTAATTAGTGATCGAACAACCGATGAACTTAAACGAGAAGGCATTTGACGAACAATTATAAAAGATTGGGTATATATTTTCGAGAAATACATGAAACCTATCACTGAGAAGAAATTATAGACAATGTTAATAAAAGAAATAAAAAAAATTAACATAAATAAATATATAAATAAAAGTCGAGACGACCCACAAACAAGGACACGTCTGAAAAGAGATCAACGTCTCTCGTCTCCGATGAGATCGGCACTATACGTACGAAGAGTAACGTCACCGAAGAGAACAACGTCTCGCGTCTGAAGTCATTAACGTAGTGTACCCGAGTCATCAACACCACGTACCTGAATCAACGAGGAGCCGTGCACCCTAGAAAGATCTAGTCCCTAACTTGGACACAGAGGACGTAACCGTTTGTCTAAGAAATGGTGACTCAGTGGTCACTTCGGGGATGTTTATAAAAAGGGTGATATGATAAATAGAACTTAAACAAACAAAAACAAAAAAATACAGACTTAAAATAGAAAAAAATTTAATTATATAGATTGTAAAGGAACTATTTATGACTTGAGCGTAAACTTTTTTTATTTAACCATTTCCTAAATGAGGTTGTTATTCAATATCTCAGAGAATCAAAAACAAAGTTTTAACATGGAAGAGAAAATGGAAATTTAGAAATTAAGGGGATCTTAAAAACACATATATAAAATGTAGTATGCCGTGTTTTCAAAATCGTGGTAGTCGTACCCTATCTAATCCTTATTCGTATATTACAAGGACCTTAATAATTCATGAAATATTCATTTACAATCAGATTCCACCAACACTATCAACAATGTACATATCTTACCACAAAGATTTTATCACTAGCCCTACAATGTTAGTCGGTCCTACGGACACGTCCAAGGAACTTTGGTAGAGTCTGGAGAGTTTGATCTTAAAGAATCTACGTCGGTCACTCACTAGGATATGAGTTTTGTCAAAGAGTCCACTAACAATCTGTACGATCATAAGTCCTTTGTGACATAATCTACACTTAAATACCTTGGTTGTTCTTCTAACATTGGGCAGTTGTAAAAAATTACTCATTCTAATAGACTTTCGGTAATCTAGAACAAAGTGCTACATGTCGTTTCAATTAATCTTAACCCAAAATTGTTTCCAATGATCTTGTGTTATCTTAACATATAAACCGGTCTGAAGACTTTCTTTCTATGGAAAATTTGAATCCATTCTTCTTGGGTGTTTCAATCGTCTACAGTAACTAAAGTACAATTCAGAGAAGAGAGTGTGTTTGTCCCCGTTTATTCTGTGTGTCTCCAATTATACCAATTATTTTCATGAAACATTCATAACGATCTTTTCGGGGAATTTTGAATGGATTGTTTACCTGCTTCCCGAACTATTTTGTAAAGTGTTTTCTCTTCGCTATATATATATATTGTTAATGACGTCGTCCGAATTTCGATTATAAATAATTCATGAATAATCGAGGTCCGGGTCTAGTAAATATACAAAGAAAGAACTTGATGGGTTGAGAAAAGGGATAGAATGTCGAATTCTTTGTCGGTATCTCTTCAATTTATTATCATTTCTTCACTATGGTTCGTCTTACCGATAGTAGTTTTTATTTACGACTCCTGAAGGGACCACCGCGTCTCCAATTCTGAGACCCGAAGGTGTCGTCCCTCGTACCCAAGGTTGGGATCAACTTCTTGATTCTCGGGTGTACGACACACTGTACCGGTTTATTTACTCATCTTTAAATTATTTATTTATGACCCCTTCCCTTGGGAGGATGTGACAACCACCCTGAATCTCTCACAGTATGACTCTCTTAAGTCAGTCCATTTCTTCCTCTTTATAACATACTGTAGGGAGTATACACCTTAGATTTTTCTTTACTATGTTACCTTGAATTGAATCTTTTATCTTTCTCTGAGTATCTGAATCTCTTATTAAGTACCGACGGTCTCCCTTCTCCCCTTCCCCATCAATCCTTCAAATCTTACCCGTACATGTGACGACATAAATTTTAACTATTGATCGTTCCTGGATGACATATCGTGTACTTTGCGACGAGTTATACACCATCTGACCTACCCTCCTCAAATCTCCTCTCACCTATAAACATACACATACCGACTCAGGGAAGCGAGAAATGGACTTTGATAGTGTTGTAACAATTAATAGATATGGGGTTATATTTTATTTGTCAATTTTCTTCACTATCTCGGTTCTAAACTTGTAAACTGAGGTCACCGCATTGTGATTTCGACTCATATACTTACACAGACATATATATCTAATTTAACAAACGTAAATACATAATCAAAGGATCCCGAGGAAAAGGGGACATAAGAGAGAACACACAGATTTACAAAGAGGAATTTCCTGTAGTCAGTAACCTATATCCTGGATAGATTAGGTTCTACTGTAGCAGAATTGAACTAATGTAGACATTTCTGATACAAAGGTTATTCCAGTGTAAAAATCAAAGACACACCCACACTCAAAATCCTGTTGATCTGGGAGTGTCAAGTTTGGGCGGAATAAGTTCCGAGTTGATATATTTAATAAAAAAATCAACACTGGAACTAATTAACTAGTAACGTCTTGTGAATCAATTATAGATCACGACGAAAGGGCTTTCTAATTCGACATTCCACCCCCTTAGGACAAAAAGAGTTGGACCAATCACTAAGTAAGACATCTTCAAAAAGTCAATAAAATAGAAATACATACATGAAAATACATGAATTTAAGAGTGGACAGATAATTTAACTTCCAACATTATCTGTACTTAACACAACCATAATGAATCTTCGAAACGGTTAAATACATTGATTACTAACACAGTAAAAGTCGATCAAACTCCCACAAGATAAGACTATAAAGAATGACTATAAAATTTAAGGTTATAACTTCTATTTGACTCAGGAATTGTCTCATGAGTAGGTCACGTACATATAAAAGTGGAATTCAGTGTCACACCGTGACACCAAGAAACCGACTTATAAATGTTTCGACAAAAGACAACGACAGTCAGAAAAAAACACTTCATACTACGAGAGTTTTCATATACCTTTATCAGTATCGTCTAAAAAAAAAAATCACACGTACTAGTCAATAATGAAAAAAGTCACTAACACGATCTAACGAAAAAATACAATTTACTCACAAAAATGATCGTACTGATTTAAAAAAAGGAACTAACGGGGTAGTATAAATCCATTTTTAGTCTCTTGAAGAACTTCCAATACTTTAATATCGAATTCCTTTGGTTGCTTGTATTACTGTGATATCTACTCTTGTCCGTATAGACAATTTTAAAATCCAAAAAAACCTATCATAAGACAATTTCGACGTCAAGGTAAGTTTTGCCCGAAGGGAACACCGAGTCGACCATTTCTTAGGCGGACGTCACGTCCTCTGTACCCAAGTTAGGGACTCAACCCTTCTAGGGGACCTCTTCCCTTATCGATGGGTGAGGTCATAATAACGGATCTCTTAAAGTACTTGACATATCAGGTACCCCAGCGTTCCTCAGACTGTGGTGACTTACTGAAAGGGAAGGTGAGTTTTATATTTTACCACAGAAGGTTTAAGTTCCATCGACAAGTAAGGTAATAATAAATAGGATAAACATTGTCTTAGATAAGTTTTCTTTTGTCAAATACTAAACATACACAAATCACGAGGATCACAAATTTTAGAGGTCTAAAAGAAGACAGTGAAAACTTTTTCGTTCGAATCGAATGGTATGAAAGAAATCACTAAATGGACAGTTCGGTCCTATATGATCACTACGAACGTAAAATTGTTCTGTCAGAATAATTCTCCGAATTCCTTATTTGTGGTCGGATAGTTTCTCACAAGTATCGGGGTTTTCCGAATCTTAGGGGGGTCCTGAGGATTCTAGGGTCAAATTATAAAGTCACGAAAACGTCTTTACTGAAATGTCGAAACGTCTCGATAAAATCCTTCATTATCGAGACACACACACACACACACATTAGATGGAAAAATTTTTAAAATACCAGAAATACCTTAAACAATGTTATGACGAAGACAAAACTGAAAGACCGGTGCTCCGTACACCTTAGAATCGAGGGACTGGTCCTTACCTTGGACGTGGGGAACGTGACCTTCCACTTCAGGATTGGTGACCTGGTGACCTGGTGGTCCTTTCAGGGTCTTTACTATCGGAATATTGTAATTATACTTATGTTTGTTATTTGTAATTAACTAAGTATTTTTACCTAACATTTCAAAAGTAAGAACTTTTGTCATCTCCTGACTCATCTATCTATTTAGTTTACTCACACTACTTGAACTTTTATTACCTCCTAGAAACGAAACTTGATTTTCTACTGTATAGTAACCGCCCAGCAATCCTTATACTGGATACATTTGCTCTCCTCCGATAAAAATAATAAAGCTTCAGCCCTACCACCCCCTTAATACCCGTTAAGACACCTTCTCGACCAAAAATTATAAAAGACGGGAACTTTATTGGTACCTTTTCCATGAAAATCTCACCTATTATATCACACGTAAGATTAACAACTTAAGAGTACCCCAATCAATCACTAATTTACGGTCCTTTCGTACTTCATCCCCCTAAACTGTAGAAAAAAGAAAGGTCTGCACGATATCAAGGTCGGTCAACCCTTACAGTCTAAAACTTCAATTCATAAAATCTTTACCTTCAAGTCCTCATCTGTTTGACACAATTGTCTTCGACGTCTTCCTGACAAAGTTCTACGAACGACCTTCATTACATCAGTACTTTATTTCTATATCCTGTTATCTCGTAAATTAAATCGTCCATTATCAATTGTATGTAAATAATTATATCATTTGTAAATACTAAATGGATGGAGCAACGACCCAAAGGGACCACCGAGTCTGCCATTGTTTAGACGGACGTTACGTCCTCTGGACCCAAAACTAGGGACCTCACCCTTTTACGGGATCTCCTCCCGTCATAAGAACGGACCTCTTAAGGTACCTGTCTTCTCGGACCGCTCGATGTCAGGTGCCCTAGTGTTTCTCAGCCTGTGCTGACTTTATTGAATCGTGCGTACGTGGAACACCGGTCTAAAAAGACTATCTGGTGAATCCGACATTAACACACTCTCATTCTTAGTACTGGCTAAACAAAAATTGGTAATCAAGTCAAGTATTGCCACATTATGATCATGTGTAAGACGTATTAACATCTTATTCATTTACCTACTACTATCTTCCAAGGACAAATCATCATTGCTACTTGTGTATTATAAAACTTTTTACATTATACTTTTCGTATGATATATAATATTAAACATTATATATTTAATGTTTAAATCGAGAATTAACACCCTTAGTCTAAGAACCTCAAGATAACTACAAAACCTACGACACATTATAAAATACACCTTGTCATAAAAAAAAATTTACTCGGTTATCTTGTCTTCAGTTTAGATAAAAATAAACCTTTTTAGTATAATCTTATGTACAAATTTTTGTCAATAACACTTCCTTTATTCACATATAATTGAAAGGTCAGTACAATAAGTGAATTTTCTTGTGAAGAATCGAAAGATGGTTAAGGGGGTTTTAACATTTCTTTAACAAGGACTAAAAGGACAATTTATCGTTTCATTTTAAGATTTCTCATGAATAAAACCTAAAGACTATAAGATGGCATACATCCTTTGAAGGGGATCAATAAAATTCTAGATATTTTTAAATAGTCTAAAAACCACCCGTAGACAAATATATTGGCACAAAAAGAGGAATTGATAAATCATCGAGTCTCTCAGAGTGGTGAGAGAATTCAGTGGGAAGATAAAGACCTGATTGGGTGCGAACAGAACGTACAATAGGAAAATTAAGAGTTGAACGAAACTAATCGTTATAACACTGACATAAGTTTTCATTATAACCTGACAACAAAGGAAAACACACGATCGAAATTGTCAAACCATTGAGAGATAAAGGAGTTAACTGTCCAGCACCAAGTTAAGGTCTCAAAAAAGTATAATACTTTTCTTTCAAGTGGTTGTTTCTTACCCTTTGTTAGTCTTCGAAATTCCTACTTACCTGAGTCGACCTATACAAAATATCCTTAACCCATATTAAAGAAAGATCAAAACTCTCATTCGGGACACAACAATTTTCGTCCTCGTTTTCAGGTAACTATTGGGATATAAAACATGTCACAAACTTCATGTATTCAGTGATGAACCCTTGAAGTACTAAAAAAACATATACAATAATATAATATTACTGTAAATTCTTTTAAATTGTACAAATTTTAAGTTAATCTTCTAGGAAGAGAATTTTGATTTTATTCAGTAAAATAAATAGTAATAATCATTTCAACTTACCAAAGACAGAATTTCTTAGAGTATATATTATCTTGAATTAATTTTTTGTGAATGTATTATAAATAATACATGGTTTTCTGTAATGACATTCGGAAAGTATTCAATCAACAGTAGTGGGGTACTTCTTCCACGACAATAATAACGTACAATGTGTACCCCATTACCTCCGTGCCCCTCGGGTTACCAAACAGAGGTTGAAAGTGTCGACCGACCGAAGACACGATTATATTTCCACTTTTATTCATCGAATATCAACATCACACCATCTCTTAATTTTTAGGTATACAAAAAACTCCCAACTTCTAAAATACTTGTTAAAATAGATGATTTCGAGATTCTCTTTTACAGACAGACATAGAATCCGTGACTTTCTTTCGAAGTATTTTCGTTATCCACAACCTAATCCTAAACTTAACGTCGCCGAACTTAAGCTATATAGGGGTAATTTGGACCTATATCCGGTTCAAATATTTCTTTGTGCAAATAAAAACCTACCTCTTCTTCTTTTTCTTACCCGTAAACTCCATTCTTTAAATAGTCTTAACGATATTCGAGTCGAACCCCTCCGATCAGTAACTTTGAACTGTGTAAGCTTTAGCTCGGACCCACGAGACTTCCACTTCAGTCTCTATGACCCTCGTGTACATTGCAAATTCGACTACGTACTTTCTATTCAGTATCATGTATTTCATTTTCTCTTCCCCGTTCCTCGGGGACATTATCTTGGTGATTTCCGACGATAAGACAGTGACACGACTCCACTCCCCCAACCTCTCTCTACGACTAAGTCCGACTATTCTAGTACATCCCGTAATACTCAGCCAATTATAAAACCACAGAATGAATAGACCAAAGACAGTGATCGTCAAGAACCGACGATTACTCTCTTTAGAATTGTTTGAGTAAAATCGGTTTTTCTGTAATACTATCCAATAATCTCACTAAGGATTTTGGTTTAACGTCTTAACCGATCTTACTCTCTGACCTTTTGAGTCTTGAGAAAAATAGAAAAGAGAAAACGGAAGGACCGAAGTCAAAAGAGGGTGGGTGTAAAGAGTAAGATATGTGGTCGAAAGAATTGGAATAGATCAATTCTTAGGAATACACCGTCCTTCGTACTGACAATTGGTGAGAATGCACATTGTTAAATGTCAAATTTTTGGGCGTCTCTAACCACTTGAGTAACCAAGTTACGTATTTTGGAGGTCTTTTCTCTAAGGTACCGAATCCAACCTACAATCAACGGAAAGAGAACTGGTCTGTATCGGTTCCTTCACACAATGTTGACCATAGTTCACAGGTATCGGGTTGGTTTACCAGACATGATATTACACCACCAAGAACGTCAGTAGTGGACTTAACACGCCTCTTGCAGTCATAGGTCTTATTTCTTAAGTACTACTCCCTGAAGGGACCACCAGGTCACCAACTCTTAGGCGAAAGGTTACGTCCGCTATGTGCAAGTTAGGGACCAGCCCCTTGATTCTCGTGTGTATGACGTCCCGTCGACTCTGAAGCTCGGCGTCGATGACTTGGGTACGCGATATCTCGGACGAACGGTGTTGTGTTCCAGGGTGCACGGCGCTGGACTGTGTCGGTTTTTATTTTATTAATTATGTAATTTTTATTTTTTTCTTAAGTACTACTCATCCATTTTATCCTCTACAAGTAAGTAAAAGAGTTCCCTTAAAATTGTTCAACATTTATCTACATTCTAGTCTTAGTATAAAATTCTGGTGCAAGAGTCATACTACCATAGACCTCCAATTCCTTCACTCCACAGTTTCTTCAATAGTTAAGACACTGAATATCCTGACAGACAACTCTATGACTTATAATCCTTTGTTCACCCTAAATTCACACTCTATGGTATCTTTGTAGATTCACTTCCGTAACTCGCCCGCTTATCTCACTTTCTGACCCGATTTCCTTTTTTCCATTAGTAATTGTACACTCACCATCGACTTTGGTACCCTAAATGTCAACGTCGTCACTCTCATGGATTTAATCTTAAATCTTTCTGGATCATATCAGGACTCTTACGACGAATTTCCACCCCATTTCTCCTCTGGCTCCTTCTTATTGGTTTTATATTTAATTTCTTTCATCTCCAAAGGGACCACCAGGTCACCAACTCTTAAGTGGAACGTCACGTCCCCTGTGTCCAAGCTAGAGACCGGTCTCTAGATTCCAGGGTGCTCGACACCTCGTCGATTCGGACTCACGACGAACTCGAGACCTCAACCGCGGAGTAGTCTTCTTGGGTGTGTTGTGTTCCTTCTAGAGTATACGACGTTACTTCTAGGACACGTCGGTTTATTTATATATATATAAAATTACTGTCTTTCATCCAAATCCACTAGGTTTCCGTCTTTCAATCGTTGTAACGATAGTATGGTTCATTCTATCCCTAAGATAGTCAATTTCTCATTTAATATAAATCGTATGATAAAAAATTATGTTAATTTTTAAAAAAAGAGTAATACTTTCCCCGTCTACAGTCGGTAAAGTAAGTACCTCTGAGGAAATAAGAATTACCACGGTCTACGTTATCTGGATCATCGTCCCACTCCTCCTTTCTTAGTCACTAACCTGGTCGAGACGAAGTTGAAAAATCCACTGTTTCTACAGACTCAAGGACACCCGGACACTTTACGATATCTTTTTCCCGGACGTCATAGAACTTTTCTATGGATTCTCCTAAAGGTTTTCTTTCTTCGTCACCCGTAAGATGACACATAATTAACGACTCCCATCCTTTATGTTCTTCAGTCGAGAATTTACGTGACGATCCGGGTACGTCACCATATCCCGTCTCCTTGTCTATCACAAAGAGACTTTTAGGGAGTGTACGGGTGATTGGATCGAAAACCTATGAACTACACTGGGTCCCAAGATTTTTCACCTAACGTTGTCACAACTAGTAATGAAACGGACAAGAGGTAGCGAAAGGAGGGACGGTGGACGGACTTCCTTTGGTCTCCTTCTCCTTCCACTCCGGTCCTTCTTACATAGAATTCTTAACTTTATCCTAAAAAAAAAAATTCGACTTTCACTGACTCCTCGATAGTCCAAACGGAGTCTCGAACAGGTCCTTGACCCTTACCTCTATATCGTCCCGTGTAAACCTTTGTAGATACCTTCTTTTTAAGAAATAACTTAACTTACGTGAACTCGCAAAACAGACAAGTCACATGGTCAATCCTTTTATATGTTTATTATACAATCTATGTATATAAATTCACACCTGATAAATAATATGACATTTGTCCGGACCCTTCTCTCTCACTGGAATTGTCTTACTCAGACCACCATACCTGTCGGTCTTCGGTCCCAAACTCCCCTCTTACTACTCGGACCTCAGTCCCCTCCGTACGGATCTCAGTTCCTTGTGTCTACCCTTTAGGACAACCCCGTAGAGACTCATGGGTGTGCTCTATTTCTCGGTCGGAAATCCACACGTCGCCTCCCTACCGACACTAGTGTCACCTGTGGATGTCACATTCACCAGAAGTGACCGGAAAGGAGGGGTAGACGGGAGAAAAGTAGGTGACTTAAGTGGGTGTGACCTATGAACTATACTGGGTCCCAAGATTTTCGACTAATGTTGTTCACAATAGTAATGAAACGGACCACTCCGTATCACTTACTCCCTCGTGGGTCTCAGCCCTTCTCTCTACATAGAGTACCTCAAAGGGTCCCACGCGATCACCAGTCCTTGGGCGGACGGTTACGTCCATCTGACTTCTCTGTACTTAAACTAGGGAGACAGTCTTCCTAGGGGACCTCCTCGCGTACCGTTGGGTGACGTCATAAGAACGGACCTCTTGGGATACCTGTGTCCTCGGACCGTCCGACGTCAGGCATCCCATCGTGTTTCAGTCTGTTCTGGGTCCGTTGAATCATCCGTGTGTACATAGAGTGTGGATCTTTTTATTATGAGTCTTCATACTTAAGAATACGGTTCTCCTTAGAACACAAAAGTATCCGAAGTCAAAAGTATTGGTCAAAGATAAACCTTTCAATTTAAATGGTAGTATCAAATTTTACTACCCTAATCTAATTAAGAAACGAAATGAAAACTTTCCTCCGTAAAATTTGCATCTTTCTTATTATAAATACTGTCTAAAACAAGTCGTGAAATGGTAACCCTTTCGTAACATTTTGAACTTACAAAATTCAATTTGAAACATAACATAGAATATTTGTTTGATTTTAATATGATTCTTTTACTGACTGTGTGTTAAATTGACTTCGTCTAATTGGAAACATCAGATTACGATTTGATGGAGAACTCATTTATTTTATAACAAAGAAACCCAAACAACCGCAAAAATTCCTTTAAAAACGATAAGTATTAAAATACCTATTTTTGGATTCGAATCTTTTTTTAAAAATTAAATCTTTCAGAATTTTAATTCAGAATTCAAGTCATCACAATTTACATAACGAAATTGAAATCGATCGATGGAACTATCAAAGTAAAGGAAAAAGTTGATTATAATATCTGTATGATCCGTCTTCCCTAAATCCCATTTCAATTAACGTATCTTGAAAATAAGACCATTCTGTAGTTTATAATTACAAACTATTGACCTTAGTAACAGTTTATTGATCAAAACACCACAATTTAAAGTATAAATACACTACAACTACTTCCCACTCATCTATGTCACTTAGAAATAAAACTTCAGTTAGAGTAATTTAGAAAGAGTATGAATCAATAAAAAAAGAGAACTTTATAAAAGGATTTAAATAGAGAAAACTTAAAGAAAACAAAAAATGTTTAAACCTATAGAATTCCATGCTTCTATGTGTCTCCTCCTATTTCCTGTTTTTCAGAGATCGTAATAAAGACTAACATCAAAGGATAAAGTTGACTAAAGAATACCTCACGACGGAATCATTTCACCGAAGAGTCACTTCAAAACAAATCAAAAATTATCAACAAGTATGAAAAGAGATCATTGACGGAGTCACAGATAAAATTTCGGGGGAGAGGTAAACAGAGTGTGTATCCCCTTTTATCCTTTAACGTATAAAATTCAACATGGATACTCAAAGGTGTACTAAAAGGAATTCGACATTATACATCAATTGAATTACGAATATTTGGTTACAACGTCTGACACCAAAAAAAAAAAAAAAATCAGTGAAAGTCAAGTCAAGTCAAGTCAGCGAGTCAACACAGACTGAGAAACGCTGGGGTACTTAGCGTCGTGCGGTCCGGAGGGACAGGTAGTGGTAGAGGACCTCAAGTGAGTCTGAGTATAGGTAGTTTAGTCACTACGGTAGGTCGGTAGAGTAGGAGTCAGCAGGGGAAGAGGAGGACGGGGGGTTAGGGAGGGTCGTAGTCTCAGAAAAGGTTATTGAGTTGAGAAGCGTACTCCACCGGTTTCATGACCTCAAAATCGAAATCGTAGCAAGGAAGGTTTCTTTAGGGTCCCAACTAGAGGAAGTCTTACCTGACCAACCTAGAGGAACGTCAGGTTCCGTGAGAGTTCTCAGAAGAGGTTATGGTGTGAAGTTTTCGTAGTTAAGAAGTCACGAGTCGGAAGAAGTGTCAGGTTGAGAGTGTAGGTATGTACTGATGACCTTTTTGGTATCGGAACTGATCTGCCTGGAATCAGCCGTTTCGTTACACAGACGAAAACTTATACGATAGATCCAACCAGTATTGAAAAGAAGGTTCCTCATTCGCAGAAAATTAAAGTACCGACGTCAGTGGTAGACGTCACTAAAACCTCGGGGTTTTTTATTTCAGACGGTGACAAAGGTGACAAAGGGGTAGATAAAGGGTACTTCACTACCCTGACCTACGGTACTAGAAGCAAAAGACTTACAACTCGAAATTCGGTTGAAAAAACGAGAGGAGAAAGTGAAAGTAGTTCTCCGAAAAATCGAAGAAAAGTGAAAGACGGTATTCCCACCACAGTAGACGTATAATTAGTGAAATTCGTACATATTTTGATTGTGGTGGTTACTCCCGTCTACTGAGAGATCTGTACGGAGATCCATACTACGAAATAGATATAGCATAAGGATAATTCTTAGGTATTAGATTTATTAATAATTCTCGGTAGTCTGCTTTTTATTCGTCACAAATAATTATTTTTTCACCCCCCACCTCGAACGTAGAATTTTATAATCACAGTATTTTCTGCTTTGTAAATCGTTCCGTACCGTTGACTTACGTCATGAACTGGTGTTTGACCAAGGATATGACTTCCACCCCTTTACCACATTTCCTGTAATAACATAATAAGTGTATTAGACTTTATGTCTCTCATCTAAATTCATAATAAAGTCACAATTTAAATAACTTCAATAATTGATGACACCCATACACTCTCACAGGGATAATCTTCCATGTAACGTTATAAAGTCACATTTCTCGGTTTTACATACACTGAAATGGAATTTGATAAGTCCCCTTCACTCATACAAACACATACCACCCACCAACACTCTAATAAAATCTACTTTTATCTTGACATAGATTCAAAGACATAAATCACAAGAGACAAACGACGACGACGATTCAACGAAGTCAGTACAGGCTGAGACACGCTGGGGTATCTGCCTTCGGGTGGTCCGAGGGGACAGGGACCTTAAGAGGTCCGTTCTTGTGACCTCACCCAACTGTAAAGGACGAGGTCACGTACTTTCACTTTTCACTTTCACCTCAGAGAGTCAGTACAGGGTGAGAATCTCTGGGGTACCTGACGTCGGCTGGTCCGAGGAGGCAGGTACCCTAAAAGGTCCGTTCTCATGATCTCACCCAACGGTAACGGAAGAGGCTAAGAGATAAATGAATACAAAATAAAAAGTCCTTTCGTTTTATCTACTCGTGGTAAAACAACGTCATCGAGAATCCTTTGGGTTACCTAGATCTGTAGTCTTACATTCTGAAGAGACAAACGAAAAAAAACAAAAAGATTTTTCGTACACAATTTCAACTTAAACAATAACTACCTTTATTAGCAAACAAAATATAGTCCATCTCCAAAATCGAAAAACAAAAAAAATTATTATCTGAAATCTTCACAAGTAATAGATTAGGAATTCTAGTAAACCCTAAAGTGTCTTTACAAAAATTTTATACAATGGTCGATGAAGTGTAAGTTTATGTGAATTCATAATGTTTCTTTTTTTAAAACATCATGATGAGGTTATAAGCATAAAAGTTATCTTTAAGTTCATTAATGATAGAACCAGTAGAATTGTTACCAAACAAAGGACCACTTGACCCCGACAGAACTTATATTCTTTTCGATACTGGTTGGATCTTTCGTATAATTTTTCGTCTCTGCAATGAAACGGTTGTTTCCAGACAGAACAGTTTCGATACCAAAAAGGTCATCAGTACATATCTACACTATCAACCTGGTATTTCTTTCGACTCATGGTTTATTAACTACAAAAACTTGACAGCACAACCTCTTCTGAAACCTCTCAGGGGACCTGACATTCCTCTAGGTTCGTCAGGTAGGATTTCCTTTAGTCAGGACTTATAAGTAACCTTCCTGACTACCGACTTCAACTTTGAGGTTATGAACCCGGTGGACTACGTTTCTTGACTGAGTAACCTTTTCTGGGACTACGACCTCCTCTAACTTCCGCCCTCCTCTTCCCCTGCTCTCTCATATTCTACCAACCTACCGTAGTGGTTGAGTTACCTGTACTCAAACTCATTTGAGACCCTCAACCACTACCTGTCCCTCCGTACCATATGATATCACGTACCTCAACGTTTCTCAGTCTGTACTGACTCGTTGACTTGACTTGACTACTTATATTACCATGATTCAACTCCCCATCACTTGTTACTCTAATAGACAGTTTAACTAGAGGAAGGAGAAAAATATCAAGAGAGGATTTAATAAGGGGTTTATAGTTTGCACACTCTCTGGAATACAATATAAGATCGTATTGTAGTTAAGAAGGTTAATTTTAGACAAAAATGAAGAAAAGGATAATTAACCATTCAACCCTTTAAAAAATACTCTTTGGAATCCCAGAACTGAGATCAGATGCATGTCAACACTAAGACATCTTCATAAATTCCTTATGACCATTACAATGTTATTAACTTTAATTTACGTATACGAATAAAATCCCTTAGACATATTCTCTTACACCATATTAGTCATATAAAAGTAATGAAGATCCTACTCTCGAGTTATGTCTAGTACGGAAACTATCTAATTTTTTCATTTTAAGAAGTATTTAATAAAATAAAATTTTCCCTTTTGTACAATTTTAACTGAGGAAAATAGACTTCTACAAGACTTTGTCCAATCGACCGGAACATACGACTTCAGAGTCGTAACGGGAAAGACCTTTATGGAATACTAAGGTATCTCGAAATATAAAAAACATTGTAAACGTGTATCGTCATGGCATAAAGGAACTTCTCTCAGACAAACCCGTCGTCATAGTATCACTCTTTTCCCGTTCCCAAGGTCCAGGTCTAGATGGTAAATTCGACACAACATGCGAACATATGTAACTGATTAGAATGACTCGGAGTCAAAGGGGTAGATATCTTAACTCCATTGTATTGGCATAGTTGTATTATTACTTTTAATTTAGTATACTTTGTGTAACTGGGACATTTTCGTGACGTCTTCTGGGTTCATGACAGAAATGATCTTACATATCTTACAATTTCTGTCAGGTGTGACCCGATTCAAAAACTTGTTCCCGATATAGTGTCTCATCTTCTATGTTAAAACTAAATCACAACTTACTTAGTGAATGATTACTTCACGACGTAGAGATTCATCAATACCCTTAAAATAATCTACGTGGGAGATCTCATAAAGAGTCTTCAAATGGACCACCAGAGAGGGACAGTCTTATTGGGTGTACAAACAATTTCAATAGATAGACCCCTAGGAAAAGATAACTTAGTCTTAACAACCTGCATACCGAGTTATTTAGATGTAAAATTTGTTTATGGTGTCCGTCAAAATAGATGTTTTTCAAATTCTTAGTCTAATAAAGTATAATAAGAATAAATACAACTGTCGTGATTATGTTCTTTATCTTTGTTAATAGATTTTAGGGTGACACAATAAATTACAATAATTTCACATTAAATTATAATGACTTAACACTAATGACTAAATAAAAGGATTAATATTTTAACTGGTATTCTAATTATGTGTAATATTAAAACTCCATTAGATTCCCAAAAAAAGGGGGGGAAAATCCAATGTAGAGTTCTACTAAGATTTCGTTGGGTCTCCGTCAAATGATAAGAGTGGAAATTACTAAATTATAGTAGACGTCAAGGATACTGGGGACTTCTAGGAAGTAAAACCCTGACAAAAACGAAATGTCTTCTCTAAAGTTATTCTTTACCATGTTTCAGTACTATGCTAAAAGACTCATTGTTTCCCTTCACTTTTGACATCAGAAGACATAAGTGATTTTTTTATTTACGGACTCTCATAGTTTAAAATAAAGTGTTTCGTAAAAATTTTTCTTCTTTGTTGAAAAGGATAATTTTTCCGTCTGAGAGTCTAGTTCTATCTGCTGATCTTATGTACAAATGGAGAAGAAGGAGGGGTTTTAATGTAACCTAAACGATTTTTTTTTTTATCTTAGGATTTCACTATTTTGCCTTATGTGTTTTATCTCTTACAAGTTTAAGCACAAAAAGTCTCTCTTGATAAAATCTCCATGGATAGGAATTTTGTACCTCATAGAAGGGTCTAGAAAAAGAACCGTTTACTATGGGATAATTATATGAATGAGAAAAAAAAAATTATCTTTTATGACATAAATTAAAAACAGAACTGAGATGTAGACTCCAGGTATTTATATGACCACATCGTATTGAAAGTCACGACGAATTCATAAGACAAAAGGTCGATGATAGTTCTACGTTAACTGGTCTCCATTATGTCAAGTTGACATTAACTGAATCATTGGTTCCTGTAAATAACACAGTGTATTGTTTGTTAAATTTCAACGGGTAATCCCGGAAAAAAAGAAAACGGAGGTAGAATCGAATAAACAAAACGAAATCGGACCAGAGGGAGTTCGCAGATTTTCCGTCTTTTCCGACAAAACGGAGAGTGTAGAGTCAAAACAATCACTCCTTCCAAAAAAGGAGAATTCTCGGGGGTCTTTTAAAGGTGTTTCAAAGACCACTGGGACTAGTCTAGTGACTCTTTCGACTTGGACTGTGAGAACCGAAGACACCTTTCTTTTGAGAATCATTCCTTCTTCGGATTCCGTCTCAGACCCCCTCACTATGGATCCCCTCCGGGTGAGGACGGCACTCCTTCTGCACGGTGTCGACGGACTAAGACAGGAGAGACGATCCGTAAAACTTACAGACGTCAAAAATGACATTCGTCACCAAATAACTTATAGGAAACATCGGTGTAAAACTTCATGTACAAATTAATACAGGTTTTCTTAATTTATATAAATCTCGGAGTCATTCATAACGGTTTAAAAAGAGGTTTTTCCGATGTATTAATAAAGGTCAATCACAATCTACAAACTAGTAAGAGAGTGGTGGGGGTGGGAGGTAGTCGGATGTCTGAACCAGTAGATATCCAGTAGCTATCCTAGAAAAAATTTTTTTTTTTTAGAAACGGTTATATCCAATTTTTACCATGGAATATAAAATTTTCACACAAAGAAAGTAATGTTTCCAATGATACCGTCACAATAATAACCGATAAACAAAAGAAAAACATACTTGACGGACAAGTAATAGAATTGGACAAAAATAAAACCATTTCTTCTGAATTTCATGTTTGTATTATACGTTCTACGTTCTGGTAGTATAACTACTGTCTTAGATAAGATACCAACATCACGTACAGAACCCCTCAAACTTCAGGATGTAATTATTAACAACTTACAGTCTTCACTTTATCAAAGTAACAAAGATAATGATTTCACTTTTCAACACAAATTTAACATATTTTAATCCATAAAACGAATTCATGTTGTTTTTAAAATTTGTAAAATAAAAAACGGAGCAATTCGTACGTGTCTATAAGGTTCGTATCATTCATTGAACAAAATTTTCCTAGTTCATCGTAAACATCGTCTCCTTCGTAACAATAGGCATCGTACTCACATTACCACTATACTTTTGCGACGGCAGACAGAACAGTAATATTGTAAAGACTTGAAAATACCTAGTTCGTGGTACGACGCAAAGGCCCCCACCCCGCCCCCCCCCAGTCACCCACCTCTAGACAACAGAATTCCAAAGTGTATCAGTCTTAGTTTATTTATGTGTCTCAAATCTAAGTTCATCCAGATATTTTTAGAAAAAAAGATCATTTTTAATGGTAAAGGAACTGGTGGAGGATAAAGGACAGGGGTCTCACTCGACAAAGTGACTAAAAAAACAACAATAAATAATGGCATAGAGATTTATCGTACGAATAGAACGAAATGGACAAAGGTCAAACTCCACAAAGAAATTAAAGATTATATTTTGAAACAAGACGACGAAGGGTCGGTAATGTGAAAGGGCAGGACGAGGGGAAAAGGGTCACATACATGAAGTCACGAAAGTAATAACTGACACTAATTCTTACATACGTGCTAACTCTAATACATTGTGACATGTCGGTTCACTATACAATGAGAATGGGATATGACGGAAAAATAAAGGAACTGAATTATTAATTGAAACACATCCAAAGACACATGAATGACGATTAATTTGGGTTTTGAGATGAAAGTCTGTATGGTCAACAAATAGTGAAAGTAGGTAGAACTTCTTCAACGAGGACTTCGTTATTAGACACAACAGGTAAGACTCGAAAAACGGAAGACACCGATCACGTGTCGACAGTAGGACCCTAGAGAAAAGTGGTAGCACGATCCTTAATGAAGACAGAGGGAATACAACCGTCGAGTGGCCCACCGAGTCACCATTTCTTAGGTGGACGGCCACGTCCTCTACGTCAAGTCAGAGACTCAGTCCTTCTACGGGACCTCCTCCTTTACCGTTGGGTGACGTCACAATAATGGTCCTATTAGGACACCTGTCTCCCCGTAACTCCGGTATCAGGTTCTCAGTCCGTTTTGATCGTGTGTGGGGATATAACCCAAGGGACTACCGGGTAAAAGACACAGAGTACAGGATTCTAAATGACGAAGTAAACACACCTAGTAATAGTTCATTGAAGAACTCTTGTTTCCCTCATATCCCTATGTAAAAAAGTGTCTCACCATATCCTCTAGATTAAAGAAGAATGTCTAATACGGTAAGTCAAGGGGGTGATTTCGTGGGACATAAACCACAGCGGTCAAACACTCAGACCTCGACCCGACCTGGTGTCGTGACAAAGTATAGGTATAAAACGACTCAGGTCTTCGTAAGAAACGTAACATGGTATGACGGGTCATAAATATCGAAGTAACCAAAGACAATTATAAAAGGATGGATCCTTGAGACTACCTAACTGAAAAATTTTACTTAGACACACACATACACACGTGTATTTGTTTAAGTGCATAGGACACGAGAAGTTTGAGTCCTTAACTTATATAAACCTATATAAAAGTTAATTTTATAAACAGTAGCAATGATGATTCATAGACTTTGAGTCTTTGATCCAAACCCATTGATTTATCGGGGAGTGACTGACTTCATAACGGTAGACTTGAATGTCGAGTTCTCTAAATATACACACGTACAAAGACATATACAAAAATACACACATATATGTATTTATATACATATGGATTTATATAAGTAGAAACTAGTTTTTATACGGATTCCTATTAAGGTAGATCATGAACTTGAAGGGTCCATCGTGATCGTCATTTCTTGGACGGACGGGTAACCTCCTCTGTACTCTACGTCCAAGTTAGGGACCCAACCCTTCTAGGGGACCTCTCCCCGTACCGTTGGATGACGAAAACGGACCTCTTAGGGTACCCGTTACCTCGGACCGTCCAATGTCAGGTAAGCCAGTGTTTCCCAACCTGTGCTGACTTCGTTGAATCGTCATCGTCGTCAAGAACTAGTTTAATATCCTTTTTATACGGTGGTCTCAAACACTTAAACTCCAACCGTTTTCAGAAACGTGTATTATAGTAAACAGACAGAATCTCGTAGATACAATCTTATGGATAGAAGGTAAAACGAAGTGTACATAGTTCGTTAGGAGTATTGACACGTCCCATTCAGGATCATAGGGGAAAAATGACTACCCATTTTATTCCATGACTCTACAATTCGTCAAATGATTATTTCATCTACCTTAATATATCACCTGAGGTGTAAACTTGGTCTATCGGATCAGGGTCCCAGACTTAACTTGACATGACTTTAAGTCACTATTACGACATTTCTTACTTTCACTAGGACCCCCGTTCCTACTATCTCGGACCCTCGGAATTAAACATCGAAAACGACTAAAGTAATTTATTACGGTCCAGTGGTTGTGGATCCAAATAGTGACAGAACGGTATAAACGGAGTTTGAAAAATAGGGTTTCTATCACGGATTCTCGAGGGTGGGGACTTTGGTTCGTCCTGATATACCCCGAGGACCCGTACCTTCGGAAAGGTACAAAGAGTAAAGAACAAACATGTCATATCTGAAGTCGGAGGCACTGGAGACTCAAGGTTTCCTGTCCAAGTTTGTCAACCATTAGTTCCTTACCTCCCTTACGTCTCTGTCCTCCTTATTAATTTGTCATTACACGTCCCAGTACTAAGACGGAGTGCACTATCTGTACTGCTCGAGAAGGTGTCTTGATTTTGGGGGTTGTTCACCCTCTACAAATGATGAACGCGTAAGAAATAAGGTCTCTTCCAGTGTCAAACTCTTGGTGTCTTCGAGTAGTCTTCTGGTGGACTCCGATCTAATTTCGTTACGTCCGGTATTTGTATTGACTAGGAGAAGAGTCGTTAGGATGGGAACTTGGTAACGAT
This sequence comes from Capra ibex, assembly GCA_006410555.1. Lineage (NCBI taxonomy): Eukaryota > Metazoa > Chordata > Mammalia > Artiodactyla > Bovidae > Capra > Capra ibex. Next base: position 61,756,390 of record SJYO01033645.1, read on the forward strand.
ATTGTGAGAAGTGGTTTAGGAGGGACTGAACCCCGCGTGTCAAAACTCCGAAATGGGTCGTTCCGTTATTTCGAGAAGAAAAGATGAAGTGGGTTTTGAAACAGAAGCTCTAAGTTAAACCGTGACTACGTGTCTCCGACTCAAAACTATAGTGGGGGTCAGGATAAGGAAAAAGAGAGAGGTCTCCATTGAACATAGTGAACATCAAAATACCTGAATTGATGAACATATACGTAGGTATCAGATACATATTACAATATATGAAGGTCGGATAGAAAAGGATAATCTTAACTTTGTAGTCCTAACCTACAGAAGTTTCACCGTTGTCATACTCTTATTAGTCGAGTGAGTTAACTTAATATGGATGGGAACTCCGTAGGGTCTACCATTTCTTGGACGGTTATGTCCTTTGTTCGTTACACCTAAGTTAAGGACCCAGTCCTTCTAGGGACCTCCCCCCGTACCGTTGGGTGAGGTCATAAGAACGGACCTCTTAAGGTAGCTGTCTTCTCGGACCCCCGATGTCAAGTATCTCAGTGTCTCAGTCTGTGCTGACTTAGGTATGTATTGGAATTTCCATCCACCAGTGGTAATCCTCAATGTTATCCTGTGGACCTCCGTAAGTAAAAAATAGATTTAAAAACTTTTCTTAGAAATACTACCTTCGTTATGTCTATTATTCATCTTGTATTTGAACGGGTTAAAAATTTTTCCTGTCGTCTTCTCGAAAGAACGGATCCTTATACGTCAGTGTCAAGGAAGTCCTAGTAACAAGTTACATTTTTAATTTATCCTCGGTTGTAATCCTGTTTTTCACTTTAAACAACTTACGAATTAGTCTTCATCTCGGATTACGAACCGTATTACCGATGGAAACGTTCAGTGGAAGTTCTTTCGTGGACACACGATCTATATTTTCGGTGAGAAGATGATCGGACCTCGAGTTCATCCAATCACCTTCGGGTCTCAAAACCACTAGGGTAGTAAAGTACCGTTTATCTACACATTTGTTACCTTTTGGACAGTCTGAACTAAAAGAACCCGAGGTTTTAGTGACGTCTACCACTGAAATCGGTACTTTAATTTTCGGCGAAACGAGGAACCTTCTTTTGGAGACTGGTTGGATCCGTCGCATAACTTTTCGTCTCTGTAATGAACCGGTTGTTTCCAGGTAGATCAGTTTCGATACCAAAGAGGTCATCAGTACATACCTACACTCTCAACCTGGTATTTCTTTTGTCGTGGTTTCTTAGTTACGAAAACTTGACACCACAACCTCTTCTTAGAACGCTCAGGGAACCTGACGTTCCTCTAGGTTGGTCGGGTAGGATCTCCTCTAGTCAGGACACACAAGTAACTTTCCCGACTACGACTTCGACTTTGAGGGTTATGAAACTGGTGGACTACCCTTCTTGACTAAACTTTTCTGGGGCTACGACCCTTTCTAACTTCCGTCCTCCTCTTCTCCCACTGTCTCGTACTCTGCCAACCTACCTATCTTTAAACTCATTCGAGACCCTCAACCACAACCTGTCCCTTCGGACCGCACGACGTTATGTACCCCAGTGTCTCACTCTGTACTGATTTGTTGACTTGACTTGTCATGCGACGTATAGACAAACATGAACCGTGGGAAAGACACGAAAAGGGTCACGGAATTATTCCTTGGGACTATTGGACCGGTAGATTGATGAGGTGGGAAGTGGGACGAGTCATGGGTTCTTTAACTGAAGATACGTGATATCATTGGTCTTAAGGAGAAGGAACCATCTCATAACGTTTACCCGTTTCGGTAATCTTCTGACCCACCCTTCCCTTTCTCCGGTTCTCAAATACGAAAACGGAGAAGAGTGCGTCACTAAACCTTTACCGACATAAAGAGGTCTAATGTCGAGGACTACATCGGGTTTTCATCTAGAGTCCAAGTCGTTGACGAAAAAGGAATGTAAAAGAATACTTATCTTTGTACTACGAAAACGAATTGGGTCCGACGAAGTGGTTGAGAACGTCACAGGAAATAGGAACGGACGTGAGAAACAAGTGAGGTAAGGGTAAAGGACTACGTCAGGACATATCATATCAGTAGACATGGTGTTGATCGAGATCCTCCGTCTCGGACTCACATCCCCTTTACTACAAACACCGTTTTCCACTAAAGTGGAAACAAATATAGTAGGGATTACCACAACGTCCCACAACCTCTTGTTACCCAATTCTTCTAAGTCAGTGACACCGCAAGTCAGTGACACCAGTGCCACTCCTAATGTCTCCAACACTCTCGATCAGCAAACCCTAAAATACAAAACCGATACGGTGTACCGTACACTCTATAATCAAGGGACTGGTCCCTAGTTTGGACATGGGAGACTTCACCTTCGTGTGTCAGATTCGGTGACCTCGTTGTCCCTTCAGGACCCGATCAGAAAAATTACAGGTCCTCTATCCGTGTCCCATTTCCTATTTAACTTTCGTTCACACTTTGAAGTCTTTTGAATTAACACCGTCGAAATCTCCTTATAGAACAGGAAACATCAACTGTCTTCCTTAGGAAGGAGAAACTCCCTTTGTCAGAATGAGAGTTTTTTTATTTCGAAAGTCACTGAAGTGGATTCTTTTAAGAGAGTCTCCTATAGTCCCAGATGTAGACGGTAGGTGGAAATGTGAGACCTTTTGTTATTTTACGGTCGTATAGGGTTTACTCATGTTCCAACTCGGGTTCTTTTCCGTGGACATGTTCTATGATGGTGAAACGTAGTCATCCTCAGACGCTTTGTTCATACCTTCACCTAAGATTCCCAAGTGTGGTTTTCACACTGTATCCTATCCGGTCCCAATAACTATGACCACATGAGTGTACCCTTTACACTAAATTACATAACCGAACCTTTCGACCCTTACTATCGTCATATCTGTGTTATCGACGGATGTCAGTCGAGCCACCTTTACAGTCTTGCAAACCTTCCCAGGTCTCAGAATCCCTTTACCCTTACACCCGAACGAGTAATGGTTTTTAAACCAACGAATGTTCTTCTGTTTACATAAGAGAGTGTGAAGACCTCCGGTCTTCAGATTTTAGACCCGACTCTAATTCCACAGTCGTCCCGACATGAGAGAGGTCTCCGAGATCCCGAGGTCCCCTCTAGTCAAGGAACGGAGAATCGAAGACCCCCGACGGTTGTAGGGAGTCGACCACAAGTATCAGAAGTTCCTGTGTAACGGAGAAGAAATCGTGCACAGTTTAGATGGAGACGGAGATGGAATGTTCTTACCAACACTGACTTAAATACCGGGTGAGTTTATTGGATCCTGAGTTTAAAGAATTTGATTCAGTATAAATACCTCCAAAAAACGGTATATTTAATTTAAGTGTTCAAGATCCCTAATCCCTAACGATAAAACCCCTGTCAATAAGTTAGATGATAATATATCACTTACCAAATTAATAGCATGTAGATATGGTACCCTATGATTGAGTCGTTATTTTTCATTACTTGAAATTTTTTTTTCATTAGTTGATAACTATGTATAATGTTATACCCATTTACTGGTCTTTTAACGTGACTCACTTTTTTTCAGTCAATACTTTCATATGTATCATATATATAAATGTAAATATATATATATACATATATATATGTGTGTTCGACCTTAGTTCTAAAGACCCTCTTTATAGTTATTGGAGTCTATACGTCTACTGTGGTAGGAATACCGTCTTTGACTTCTCCTTGATTTTTCGGACAACTACTTTCACTTTCTCTTCTCACTTTTTCAACCGAATTTCGAGTTGTAAGTCTTTTGATTCTAGTACCGTAGACCAGGGTAGTGAAGTACCCTTTATCTACTCCTTTGTCACAGTCTTAAATAAACCACCCCCCCGAGGTTTTAGTGACGTCTACCACTAACGTCGGTACTTTAATTTTCTACGAATGAGGAACCTTCCTTTCAATACTGGTTGGATCTATCGTATAAGTTTTCGTCTCTATAATGAAACAGTTGTTTCCAGACAGATCACTTTCGATACCAAAAAGGTCACCAGTACATACCTACACTTTCAACCTGACACTTCTTTCGACTCGCGACTTCTTAACTACAAAAATTTGACACCACAACCTCTTCTGAGAACTCTCAGGGAACCTGACGTTCCTCTAGGTTGGTCAGGTAAGATTTCCTCTAGTCAGGACCCACAAGAAACCTTCCTGACTACGATTTCGACTTTGAGCTTATGAAACTGGTGGAGTACGTTTCTCAACTGAGTAACCTTTTATGAGACTACGACCCTCCCTAACCCCCGTCCTCCTCTTCCCCTGCTGTCTCCTACTCGACAGACCTACCATAGTGGTTGAGCTACCTGAACTCAAACTCACTTGAGGCCCTCAACCACTACCTGTCCCTCCGGACCATACGACACCAAGTACTCCAGCGTTTCTCAGCCTGTGCTGACTCACTGACTTGACTTGACTATATGTGTGTATATATATTTCCTAAATATATTGTAGGAAATTTACTACTTTAAGATCTTTATCGTCTAATCACTGACGGTCCCCTATTTCTCCACGACCCCTGTCCTTCCTCCTTCCATACCGACGTCATTCTGTATTCCCTAGGAACAACTCTACAATACATCGAACTAACATAGTTATGGTTTTAAGACTAACATTATAACAAGATACCCGAAGGGACCACCGAGTCTCCAATTTCGTAGACGGACGTTACACCCTCTGGACCCAAGTTAGGGACCCAGTCCTTCTAGGGGACCTCTTCCTTTACCGTTGGATGAGGTCATAAGAAGGGACCTCTTAGGGTACCACCTCCTCGGACCACCCGATGTCAGGTGCCCAGCGTTTCTCAGTCTGTACTGACTCTTCAAAACATACGTATCATTTGTCCTATAGAGATCATAAAATGTCGATGTATACTTAAAGGTTATTACAGTTTTATTTCACGTATTAAATTTTTATAGGATGAGTTGTTGATTTTCTGTTCGGTTATTTTTTAACCCTTCTTTTGGATTTGTCTGTAAAGAGGTTTCTTCTGTAGATCTACCGGTTATCCGATATTTTTCTACGAGTTATATCGATTAATAATCTCTTTACGTTTAGTTTTCATGTCATATAGTGAAGTGTGGTCAGTCTTACCAGTAGTAATTTTTCAAATGTCTATTGTCCTCTTTGTTTTACCGTCTCCTCATCCACTGTACCTCATGTAGAGAGGTGACTACGTAGTCCTTATGTGGAAGTCTGTGTCTTCGAAAACGTCCTGTGGTCGACTGTCGTCCGTCCTTAGGAACTGGTGACCTTTCCTTATATATCTGGGAACGTTTTAAACCGTCTTGTTTACTTCCTCCTCTTTTCGGTCTCTCACTCGTCCTGACTAGGATGTGGGCCATCTACCCCCTTTACTTTGACGTTAACAAGCCCTGTGTCCTCTTCTTAAACTCTGACAAGTTCTCACGTCGTCACTAGACGCTAACCGACTTACCTTACTCTTGTTATGTCTGTCAGAACGGTGTAGACATGCATGGGACCTTTTACTACGTTGAGGGGACCTTACGTGCCGCCGACCCTCGATTTCGGGATTCTTAACCTCTCGTTGGGGTCCTGTTTCAGACGACAACTGACATCCCTCTGACGGGTTCCCCTATAATCTCTCCTCTAACGGTACTCTTTACGGAAACTCGTTATGACGACTCAATGTGTGTCTCCCACCCCGGTAGTGGTAGTGGAGAGACGGGTGTACGGTCGTGGTCGTCGACTGGTTGTGTCTTTCTGGAGTCTGTCCCACCAGGGGCTGTGTGGTTCTTTACCTTTTCTTAGATTCGGCTCCCCGTTCCTCCCAATTCACGGAATTCTTCCTGGGGTCGGTACCCCGGTGAATTCACGGAGTGTACGCTTCGTTATTTTTTCCTGGCGTCCGTCCCCCCGGCAGATTGACGGACTTACGGAGCTCGTTGTCTCTTCTTGTTCGTTCCCTCCAAGGAACTTACGGTCGACAGTCAAGTCAAGTCAGGGAGTGAGTACAGACTGAGAAACGTTTGGGTACTTGGTGTCGTGTGGTCCGGAGGGACAGGTAGTGGTTGAGGGTCTCAGGTGGGTTTGGGTACAGGTAACTCAGCCACTACGGTAGGTTGGTAGAGTAGGAGAAAGCAGGGGAAGAGAAGGACGGAAGTTAGAAAGAGTCGTAGTCCCAGAAAAGGTCATTCAGTCGAGAGGTGTAGTCCATCGGTTTCATAAGTTCAAAGTCGAAGTTGAAGTCAGGACGGTTACTTGTGGGTCCTGACTAGAGGAAATCCTACCTGACCAACCTAGAGGAACGTCGGGTTCCCTGAGAGTTCTCAGAAGAGGTTGTGGTGTCAAGTTTTCGTAGTTAAGAGGCCACGAGTCAAAAGAAATATTATGTTGAGTTTAGGTGTGGACTGGTGACCTTTTTGGTATCGGAATTGATCTGCCTGGAAACAACTGTCTCATTAAAGAGACGAAAAATTATACGACAGATCCAACCAGTCTCGAAATGAAGGTTCCTCGTTCGCAGAAAATTAAAGTACCGACGTCAGTGGTAGACGTCACTAAAACCTCAGGTCTTTTTATTTCAGAATGTGACAAAGGTGACAAAGGGGTAGACAAACTGCACTTCACTACACTGGCCTACGGTACTAGATACAAAAGACTTACAACTCGAAATTCGGTTGAAAAAGTGAGAGGAGAAATTGAAAGTAGTTCTCCGGGAAATCAAGAAAAAGTGAAAGACGGTGTTCCCACCACAGTAGACGTATAGACTCTAATGACCATAAAGAGGACCGTCAGAACTAAGGTCAAACACGAAGGAGGTCGGGTCACAAAGAGTACTACATGAAACGTATATTCAATTTACTCGTTCCACTGTTATATGTCGGAACTACATGAAGAAAAGGATAATACTTGGTCAGACAACAAGGTACAGGTCAAGATTGATAACGAAGGACTGGACATATGTCCAAAGAGTTCTCCGTCCAGTCCACCAGACCATAAGGGTAAAGAACTTCTTAAAAGGTGTTAAAGAACACTAGGTGTGTCAGTTTCCGAAACCGTATCAGTAATTCGTCTTTATCAACAAAAAGACCTGGAGAGAACGAAAAAGGTACTAGGTCACCTACAACCGTTAAACTAGAGATCAAGTAGACAGAAAAGATTTAGGTCGAACTTGTAGACCCTCAAGTACCAAGTACATAACGACTTCGGACCGAACCTCTTAAAACTCGTAATGAAATGATCGTACACTCTAATCACGTTAACACACCATCAGACTCGTAAGAAACCGTAACGGAAAGAAACCCTAACCTTACTTTTGACTGGAAAAGGTCAGGACACCGGTGACGACTCAAAAGGTTTAAACGACCGTATAACTCACGTCGTGAAAGTGTCGTAGTAGAAAGTCCTAAACTTTATCGAGTCGACCTTAAGGTAGTGGAGGCTATTGAAACAAGTATCACTACGAAAGAGTCCGGGCGAACGGAAGTATAAGGTCCTACAGACCGAGATCCACTCACTAGGGTGATAGCACCAATAGTCCCAGTACTTCTAGAAAAAACATGTCAAAAGACACATAAAAAAGGTGGAGAAGAATTATAGAAGACGAAGACAATCCAGGGATGGTAGACAGGAAATAACTCGGGTAAAAACGTACTTTACAAGGGAACCATAGAGATTAAAAGGACTCCTCTAGAGATCACAAGGGTAAGAAAATAAAAGGAGATAAAGAAACGTAACTAACGACTCCTTCCGAAAGAATAGAGAACGATAAGAAACCTTGAGACGTAAGTCTACCCATATAGAAAGTAAAGAGGAAACGAAAAGTGAAGAGAAGAAAAGTGTCGACAAACATTCCGGAGCAGTCTGTCGGTAAAACGAAAAAACGTAAAGAAAAAGAACCCCTACCAGAACTAGAGACAGAGGAGATGTTACAGTGTTTGGAGGTAGGTATCAAGGAGTGCGTGAGACAGACAGTCTAGATCAGGGAATTTAGATAAAGAGTGAAGGTGACATATCAGGATTCCCTAAACTGAGTCCAGTATGGACTTACCAGAACACCAAAAGAGGTGAAAGAAGTTAAATTCAGACTTAAACCGTTATTCCTCAAGTACTAGACTCGTTCAGTCGAGGGTCAGAACTAAAACAACTGACATATCTCGAAGAGGTAGAAACCAACGTTTCTTATATTAGTTAGACTAAAGCCACAACTGGTAGACCACTACAGGTAGACATCTCAGAAGAGAACACAACAACCTTCTCCCACAAACGACACTGGTCAAAAGAACCGTTTTGAGATAAGCGGAAACTGGACGAAGTAAGACATGAGGTTCCGGTTTAAACGGACAATGAGGTCCTCAAAGAACTGAAGGATGAAAACGTAAGTTCAGGGAATATTACTTTTCCTGTAGAAAAAACCCACAATCAAGATCTTCCAGAACATCCAGAAGTATTTTGACAAGTTGAAGTCGAAGAAGTCGCAAAGACCAACCCCGTATCTGTACCTAATGACACTATAACTTACCAAACGGAACCTTTGTTTGTCTCTAGTAAGACAACAAAAACTCTAACGTAGGTTTATGACGTAAAGTTTGAGAAAAGAACTGATACTACCGATGAGGTAAAGAAGATTCCCTAAGGACGGGTGTCATCATCTATATTACCAGCATACTCAATTTAATTGGGTAAGGTCAGGTAGAATCAAGAGACTAAGGATCTTACAGCTACAAGTGAGAACAGTAGAACATAAACTGGTGAAGGGTAAACGGAACTAAGTACCTGGACTGTAAGGTCCAAGTATACGTTATAACGAGAAATGTCGTAACTTGGAACGAAGATAGGGGTCAGGGTAGGTGTTGACCCACAACAACTTCGTACCGTCGACGCTGTCGTATCTTCACGTCGGCTCTCCTCGACGGGGTGCAGGTTCCATTCTTCGTCGCCGACACGAAATGACCTCGTCGGCACTTCTCTATGGGATGCAGATTCCATTCTGTTTGGGTTCATTCTACCATCCACGACTCTCTTCTGAAGTCTCCCGTCTGTCTGACTTTGGTGTTAGTGTCTGTTGATCGGTTAGACTAGTGTGCCTGGTGTCGGAACAGATTGAGTTACTTTGATTCGGTACAGTACACCCCGGTGGGTTATGTCCGTCCAGTACCACCTCTCCAGACTGTCTTACACCACATGACCTCTTCCCTTACCGTTTGGTGAAGTCATAAGAACGGAACTCTTGGGGTACTTGTCATACTTATCATACGGTCGACAGTCTCCGATCTTTTTCTGAGAATTATTATGATATCGACTCCGTCGACTCCGTCGACCGTAGGTCGTGTGAAACATGGTGGTCCCAGGGATTTTAGGTTTGTAGACGTGGTGGAGGCGTGAGCCAGGAGTGACCCGTTCAGGAGGTCCCGTCGGAGTCCTCGTTTGAAGACACCTATTAGGTGTACATCTTATCTCTAACTCTCCCATTGTCCGTCCTTAGATCCCAAGAGGTTTACCCCCTATATCCGTCGTCCACAGTCTCTAAAAAAAGAGAGAGAGAATTCACCGTCCTCCACAATATCGGTTTACGAGGTCCTTTGTTTGGGTGAGTCTTCCTGTCACACCTATGACCTCACGTCAAATAATGTGTCCACCCAGACTCCGTCTCAAAGGAGAAATCGGTCCCTGGGGTTGGTTGGAGACACTTGTGGAATAAATGGAATTCACATGACGAGTCCGGGTGTAGGGGTTTAAGGAATTCGAATCGGACCTTTTACAATTTCCCTCTATGTTAGTCCAATGTCGGTACTAAGTATTAGTCTTTCCAGTCGACCAATATGAAACATTGGATGTGGTTATCCACGATACTTCTAATACTTCCACTAACTGATGTGTCCCCTAATAATGTAAGAAAGACCGTTTCCCTTTAGAACCATACCCTAGACCACAGATAGTCCGACCCTCCAGACAAGACAGTATCCATACACTAGAGATACCGGAGGTCCGTGTATCAGGTCTCAAGTGACCCTTACATTCTACCTGTCCCTTTGGAAGGAAAAGTTTTACTTCAGTCGAGTCGGACAAGGAAAGGAGGAAGTCTCCTTTATTTGATGTTCATAATCTAATAAAGGGGAAGAGATATCTTTAAATTTTTCTCCAAAGAAAATTTTAATACACAACGGTACTGTTGTGGGTCAAGGTGGACTTGAATTGAAAAGAGTTTGGAACTCGATTGGTTACATAAAAAGAATACCTTTACAAACAGAATTCGATACAATTACTCGATACATAAATAGGATCTGGGACAGAAGTTCAACCAAGACGGATTCTGAGTCTTGGTTGAACTGTTTGGTCATACAAAATGAGTATGTTTGTAAGAGAACTCGATACAATTATTCTGTCATAAACGAACCTTTGGACGGAAAGAAGTTCTAAGTACAGTCGGTAAAATACCGGACCCTGTGGTGAGTGGAGCACGGTTACAATAAAGTTTTACGTACAACGTACACTCCCCTGAACACAGTAAGAGACTCAAAACTCTGTAAAGGAAAGAGGTTAATCGTCGTACGATCATCGATATATTCCGAAGAGATCATCGAGTCTACCATTTCGTAGACGGACGTTACGTACTCTGGGTCGTAGACCGATTTCTGATCGTACCTTCGGGAGAAAGACAGGTGAAGACTACAGATACAGTCTTCGAAAGAGATAGAGAAAATATGAAATATTTTGAAATAATGTGTTTTCGAGACTCGTTAGTTCGGAGTCGTGATCGGGGCCTAACTTAAGAAGATGAGACCTCCGGTTCTTAGGGTCGTAAAGAGTGTCGAGTCGTTGTTGGAAAGTTCTATTTTTGTGTTAACTTTACGTCCCGGTCACCCCGATTCCTCCTCCTCGTTTATGGAAGGGTGGTTAACATGTTCGACGTCTAATTTAGGTGTGTGAGCCGATCCGTCTGAGACACAGATACTTTCTTGTTACTCTCAAGGGTGTTTTCCTTTGCGTGATTGAGACCGTTGACACCTGTAACCTCCGTTCTTGTGGGTTGTCATCCTGTTCTAATCTCAGACTCGACAAGGGTGTCATCCAGGTCTCTGGTGAGGTCATGACCTCCCTAGGGATTCCTCTGCGTCCACCAGACACTGTCACTTCCTTTCCTGTGATTATCGACTCTAGACTCTTTTTATAAATAGTAAGAAAATAAAACTAAACAAGATAATAACCAAGACCTAAGAAAAAGAAAAGGGGGACAACGACACCAACAACTAAAATAATAAGGATAATTGAGATGAATCAGAAAACTCTTGAAGAAAAATTAGTGTGAAAGATAAAGAAAGTATACGAACACTCTCTCAATTAAGAATCCATCCAACTATTCCTCAGGTCCCGGGAGTTCCTCTTTCCCCAGATCCCGAGAGTTCCTCCTCTTTTCCCGTTGGTAAAAAAGACGTAATGAAACACAATCAGTGTATTGTACAAATAAGAATTTGAGACTCAACAATACTGTTGTTTAAAAATTCTGATTGAAAGGAATTCGAGTCTCGATTACTAATGTGTTGTTTTGTTGAGTAGAACGAGTTCCTATACAAAAAGGAATTCGAGACATGATTACTAAAATATTCTTGTTACATAGAACTCCTATACAAACAGGAAGAATTTTCTTGTAACACTGATTAGAATCTACTAGAACAATAGAATTCTACATACAATATGGTCACCCAGACCATTCTGTAAAGATAACGATCAAGATTAGAACAATTAAATTATACATACAACACCCTCAAGTCAAGTCAAGTCATGCCAGTTAGTCAACACAGGCTGAGACGTTGTGGTACTTGATGTGGTACAGTCCAAAGGGACAGGTAGTGGTTGAGGACCTTGAACAAGTTTGAGTACAGGTAACTCAGTCACTATGGTAGGTTGGTAGAGTAGGAGACAACAGGGGAAGAGGAGGACGGAAGTTAGAAAGGGTCGAAGTCCCAGAAAAAGCCACTTAGTCAAGAAGTGTAGTCGACCGGTTTCATAACTTCAAAGTCGAAGTCGTAGTCAAGAAGGTCACTTATAAGTCCTGACTAAAGGAAATCTTACCTGACCAACCTAGGGGAACGTCAGGTTCCCTGAAAGCTCTCAGAAGAGGTTGTTGTGTCAAGGTTTCGTAGTTAAGAAACCATGAGTCGAAAGAAATAGTAGGTTGAGAGTGTAGGTCTGTATTGACCACCTTTTTGGTATCGAAACTGATCTGTCTGAACAACCGTTTCATTACAGAGACGAAACGTTATATGACAGACCCAAGTAGTGTCGAAAAGAAGGTTCCTCGTTCCCAAAAAATTAAAGTACCGACGTCAGTGGTAGACGTCACTAAAGCCTCACGTTTTTTTATTTCAGAGAGTGACAAAGGTAACAAAGGGGTAGATAAAAGGTACTTGACCACCCTGGTCTACGGTACTAGAATCAAAAGACATACAACTCAAAATTCGGTTGAAAAAGTGAGAGGAGAAAACGAAAGTAGTTCTCCGAGAATTCAAGGAGAAGTGAAAGAAGGCTTTCCCACCACAGTAGACACAGGACCTCAGTAACTGTAAAGAAGGCCGTTAGAACTAAGGGTGAACATGAAGTAGGTCGGACCGTAAAACGTACTATATGAAACGTATATTCAATTTATTCGTTCCACTGTTATATGTCGGAACTGCATGAGGAAAGGACTAAACCTTGGTCAGACAACAAAGTACGTAGTACACCCACAGCAGGGGACCAGAGGTAACCGGTCACCGTAGTGACCCACCTCGTTACGGGAGTCAGGGACTCACTCCCTTCGAGCCACGTCATCCAACACACACAATCCCGGTACCCCCGGTGGCCATACGTCACCCTCTCACAAGAGGGTCCAACCGACATCGAGACCCATATCCGTCGTCACCCGTGCTGGTCAAGATTAACAACGAAGAACTGGACGCATCTTTCGTCCATTCCACCAGACCATAAGGGTAGAGAACTTCTTAAAAGGTGTCAAAGAATACTAGGTACGTCAGTTTCCGAAACCGCATCAGTTACTTCCTCTTCATCTACAAAAAGACCTTGAGAGATCGAAAAAGATACTAGGTCATCTACAACCGTTAAACTAAAGACCAAGGAGACGGAAAAGGTTTAGGTCGAACTTATAGTCCTTCAAGTGGCAAATACATGACAACTTCGGATTGAACCTTTTAAAACTCGAAATGAAACGATTACACACTCTACTTACGTTAACACGTATCAGACTTGTCAGAAACCGTAACGAAAAGAATTCCTAACCTTACTTTTGACTGGAAAAGGTCAGGACACCCGTGACGGCTCAAAAGGTTTAAACGACCGTATAACTCACTTCGTGAAAGTGTCGTAGTAGAAAATCCTAAACTTTCTCGAGTTGACCTTAAGGTAGTGGAGGTGATCGAAACAAACATCACTACGAAGGACTCCGGGTGAACTGAAACGTAAGGTCCCACAGACCGAGGTCCACTCACTAGTGTGGTAGCACCAATAGAACCAGCACTTCTAGAAAAAACATGACAAGAAGACACGTAAGAACGGTGGAAAAAATTTGGAGAAGACGAAGACAATCCAAGAAATAATACTTGTAGAAACGTACTTTAAAAGGGAAACATAGAGATTAAAAGGACTTCTTTAGAGATTAGAAAGGGTAAGATAACAAAATGAGATAAAGAAACGTAACTAGTGACTCCTTCCGAAAGAATAGAGAGGAACGATAAGAAACTTTGAGACATAAGTCTACTCATATAGAAAGGAAAAGAGGAAACGGAAAGTGAAGAGAAGAAAAGAGTCGACAAACTTTCCGGAAGAGTCTGTCGGTAAAACGGAAAAACGTAAAGAAAAAGAACCCCTACTAGAACTAGTGACGGAGGACATGTTACAGTACTTGGAGGCAGGTATCAAGTAGTCCGTGAGACAGACAGTCTAGATTAGGGAACTTAGATAAACGGTGAAGGTGACAACCTCACCCATACAATTTTTCTATATTCCGGAACTGGTATGATCGTACGCCCTGTCAGAGGTAGACGTAAGACTACAGACACCCTCTTCGAAAGAGACAGGAGAAACTGATATTATTTTAAAGACTCAAAATAACGTGTTTTCGAGACTCACTAATTCGGACCACGGGTCAGGGGTTTGACTTAGAAGAAGTCTCTAGTGTTTAGGTTGTAGTAAGTGCTATTCTACAGTGAAGATGGTGATGTGACCGGAAAACACCAAGAGACCCCTATAAAAAAGAAAAGAATTTAAATTTTATATATATATATATATAAAACCAAAATAAGTAATGACAAGAAAAGGACGACATCAATAAAAAATTATATATATTTAGAAAATTTATATTAAGATAAATTGAAACGAAAAGATGAAAAGGAAAGAAAGTAAGAGAAAGAAAGAAAAAAAGTGGTACAAACAATCAGAACACCCCCCCAAAAGAACAAAAAAACAAAACAAAACAAAACCAAACAAAAAACAAAAAAANAACAAAAAAAAAAAAAAAAAAAAAACGAAATAAGGGGTCAACCGTGGGACGAACCAAAACAAAAGGTCAAACACAAAATCAATAAAAAAAAGGGAGTTATAGTAAAAATCATAAGAAGCGAACGGTCTAGTACGAAAACATGAAAAAGAAACATGATAAAACCAAAACAAACACACATACATGGACTCACATACACTTAAGGTAATAAAAAACAATAAAAAGACTAAAACATAAATGGTAAACGGACCCCAAGTAGAAATAAAGAACAAAAACATACAAATAAAATTGAGGGAAATTACTGTATTGTTTACTGAACATCTTAGTGTCAAGGGGTCGGTCGCTAGTCGGGACTCAGAAACCTAACCCAGGACCTGGGTTCTGGGATCTGACTGTCTCTTGAGGATTGGGAGTCAAGTCAAGTCAAGTCAACGAGTCAACACAGGCTGAGAAACACTGGGGCACTTTGCGTCGTACGGTCCGGAGGGACAGGTAGTGGTTGAGGACCTCAAGTGAGTCTGAGTGTAGGTAGCTCAGTCACTACGGTAGGTCGGTAGAGTAGGAGACAGTAGGGGAAGAGGACGGGGGTTAGGGAGGGTCGTAGTCTCAGGAAAGGTCACTCAGTTGAGAAGTGTACTCTATCGGTTTCATGACCTCAAAGTCGAAATCGTAGTAAGAAAGGTTTCTTTAGGATCCCGACTAGAGGTAGTCTTACCTGACCAACCTAGAGGAACGTCAGGTTCCCTGAGAGTTCTCAGAAGAGATTGTGGTGTCAAGTTTTCGTAGTTAAGAAGTCACGAGTCGAAAGAAGTGTCAGGTTGAGAGTGTAGGTATGTACTGGTGTCCTTTTTGGTATCGGAACTGATCTACCTGGAAATAATTAGTCACTCTTGAGGGTACTTCCGGAGGTGTTCAAATGTTCTGGGTCGTAGTGCGTCGACGACCCTCATCTGTCACATTCTACGGAGTGTATTTTCTCTTCGTTCTGCTTTTGTGTTTGGATTAGTAGTCGGGTGTCCCAAGGGTGTCTGTCGAGTTTTGTATGAAGTAGTGTGTTGGGACGAATAGACTCCCCCTTTTTTTTAAAGTGGAAAAGGATGGTCTTACGTCCGTGTTCAGGGAGGGTTATGTTTAGGATGTGTTTGGTGACTTGTTTGGATTGGGTGGTTCCTGTCTTTGGTTTTACTTCTTCCTTATACTGGGATTTCGGATCCTTTTCCTCTGGAGTTCTTGACATTCAATCTTTTTTTTTTACTTTCCTGTCTTTTTATAATACTTTTAATTCCATGTTTAATCTTTGAGTGTTCCGGTTTATTTGCTTCTCCTTTATCCGTTTGATGGTTTTTCGTCTCATTACAATCTTTTCTAGTAGGTTTTGAAACTTTTATCTTACCTCTTTTACTTTCCTATTTAATTGTGTACATTGTTCCTGGATCTTCTTTATTTCTTATTTGTTTGTCTTTACTTACTGTGTTAATTTTTATTTTTATGAAATCTTTCATTTTTAAAATTTATGAATTTTCATAAAAATTCATAATTTTTAACTATGAATTAAAATTTTAATTCATAACTTTAATGAATTAAAACTTAATTTTCATGAAATCTTACTTAACTATCGTCTTATTAACTCCGTCTACTTCCTAAATCACTCGACCTTCTATGTTACCACCTTTATTGATGACTTCTCGTCTTTTTCCCTTTTTTTACATTTCTTAACTCCTATCAGAGTCTCTGGACACTTTGTTATAATTTACGTGATTGTAAGTTTAGCATCCCCAAGGTCTTCTTCTTCTCTTTTTCTTTTCAAGACTCTTATAAAGACTTCGCTATATCAGTTTTTTAAGAGGTCGTACCCTATCCTTTATCAGTTAGCTCAGGTTCTTCGTGTCTCTCTGGGTATGTCCCGTTTGGGTTCTTCTTTGCAGGACTCTGTGTATTATTAATATGATTGTTTCTGATTTGTGTGTCTTTTCTTATAATTTTCGTCGTTTCCTTTTCGTTATTCATTGTATGATTCCTTTGGGGTTTTCAAATTGTCGATTAGAAAGTCGTCTTTAAGAAGTCCGGTCTTCCCTTACCGTCCTATATAAATTTAATGACTTTCCCCTTTTAGATGTTGGTTATAATGAGGTGGACCGTTCCCAGAGTAAGTTTTAAATATCTCTTTAGTTTTCCACATGTCTGTTCGTTTTCAATTCTCTTAAATCGCGGTGGTTTGATCGAAATGTTGTTTACAATTTCACTGAAGATATCTGTCCTTTGTGTTCTCTTCCTTTTCTGACTGTTTTTGGGTTTTCGTTAATTCTTTTACGGTACCTGACACGGGAGTGTCCCGTGGACCCTCGGGTCCACTGAATCTGAGGGGACACCATATAGTTGACACTCTCGAGGGGGGTGTGTGGTCATCATAAACAAACGTCACAGGGAGGGAGAGGTGTCATGTTGACTCGTCCACTCGGGCTTATTCACTGGTGAAAGTGGGGCAGTACAGTCCCATCTTTAGTTTGTGACTCTTCTCTCTGAACGTTCGTCTCCTCCGGTTGGATTCGTTTTTTATTTTTATTTTTTCCTCCTTAGTGGGGTCTCCACCGTCCACGTTGTCTAATTTGAGGACGTCAATTCGACTCTGACACGTAAACTCCCCGTGGACATCTGAAACTCTTGTTCATGTTCGGTCTTGTTACCTGACTTAGATGTGATTGTTCTCGAGGTCTCTGTAAGGATCCATATAACCTTCTTAAAGACTCATCCGTTGAGCTGACCTCTTCCTTTTACCTCCTTAGTGTACTTGTAGGTGGAGTGATGATGGTATAATAAAATGGTATAATAAAAATTAAAAATTTTTACAATAAGAAAGAAAGAAAAAAAATTAAAACAAAAAGGAGGAAAAAAAGAGGAAGGGAGGGGAAGAGTAAAAGAAAAAAGGAAGTTTGACAAGCTTATACCAAGAAATAATGAGGAAATTGAAAAAAAATTATGGGATGAAAATGGAAAGATTTTTTTTCTTTTTTTCGATAAAAAACTTATTCAAGGTATAAAAATTTAAACACACGAGATAAAACAGAAAAAATTGTAACAGTAAAACTCTCAGATTAAAAAAGATCCAAAAATTAAAAACAAAAAACTAGACAACGATAATTAAAACATAGAAATTCTCCGATTAAAAATCATGGGTAAAAATGAATACCTAAACTAATGACCGAACTAACGAGAGAAGTAAAAACTGAGAGAGAAGAGAGGAGAACCAGTAGAGAAAGAGGAAGGAAGGAGAAGATAAGAGATATATTGAAACACTTAGAGAAACCCATAAGGACCGACACTTCAACAAAGTAATAACTGGATCCCCAAGATATATGACACGACACACCTACCTCTACACAACTATGATAACATTCTCCAACACTGGCTTTGGGTCTCGGTCCCCTGAGTTGAAGTCCTAAAACCTAGTAGTATCTCGAGGACTGGTGTCCTGTGTAATTATCTGCTATCAGGTGGGTTCAGAGGTATCGATGTGACTTCGGTTCGAGGTGGGTTCTTGGTCTTTAAAGGTCACAAAAACAATCGTCTGGGGTTAACCGTCCAAGTGTAGGTGGTACAAAGGACGTCACAGGGTCTTGACTTTTATGTGTAAACCTTGTTTTGAAAGGTACTTTCTTCACCACACTTGACCAACAAGAGACACACCACTCACCGGAATACTTGGATCCACAACATCCTCTACTCGACAATCACAACTCGAGGTTCGTGTCACAAAGGAATTCTTTTCGATGGACGAACACGTTTCTTAACTGACAGCACTTCCCTTTTAGTCGTGGGTTTCGTAGAAGTATCCACCCAAACGTTTACTTTGTAATATCGAAAGTGTCCCACTCGTGTGACAAAAACATTTGTCAGGGGTCAACCATTCAACTGTTGGTCGTATAAAGAGACGTCATAGGGTCTTTACTTTTATGTGTGAACCTTGTTTGACTTGAAAGATGTTCCTTCACCATACTACCCGAACAAGACACACACAACTGACCGTATGGGTACGTTATGTAATACTTGTATCCACAAGATCCTCTACTCGAGGATCATTCCTCTAGGGTCGTGTCACAAAGGTAGTCTTCACAGTGAACGAACACGGTTGTTAATTGACCACTCCTCTCTTGGTCATGGGTTTCACAAAAAGATCCACCCAAACTCCCACTTTGTAAGATCGATAGTCTCCCACTCTTGTGACAAAAACATTCGTCTGGGTTAACCGACCAAGTGTGTGTCCTATAAAGGGACGTCACAGAGTCTTGACTTTTATGTGTGAACTCTGTTTGACTTGTAAAGGTACTTCCTTCACCACCCTTGACGAACAAGAGACACAACTCACCGTATAGGTACGTTACATTACACTTGGATCGACAAGTTCTTCTACTCGAGGATAATAACTCTAGGCACGTGTCACAAAGGAAATCTTTTCGGTGAACGAACACAGTTTTTACCTCACATTACTTCTCTCTTAGTAGTGGGTTTTACAAAAGGTCCCACCCAAACTCTCACTTTGAAGGATGGTAAGTTTCCCCTCTTTTGACAAAATCGGGAGACCGGTTTTTACCGGTCAAGTTTTGATCACAAAAGGATTTACCCAGGATCCACTTACACTGTTACTTTGTATGATGGAAATTTCCTACTCGTATGAGAAAAACGGTATTCAGGGGTTAATCGTCCTAGTGTTGGTCGTATAAAGGAACGTCACAGGTCGGGACTTTGATGTGTGAACCCTGTTTGACTTGGAAAGGTACTTCCTGTCTTCGAATCTTGTTTCGTAAGGTACCTCCTGTCTTCGAAAGGTGCTTCCTTCACCATGTTTGACCAACAAGAGACACACCATGACGGTATTGGTATGTTACGTAAAACTTGGAACCAAAGAGATCCAGTACTCTATTGTCATTCCTCTAGGTTCGTGTCTCAAAGAAGTCTTTTCAGTACTCGATGACGGTTTTAACTACCGTTACTTCTCTCTTAGTCGTGGGTTTTACAAAAGTTTTGTGGGTTTCACGAAAGGATCCACCCAAACTCTTTCTGTATATGAACGAAAGTATCCTACTCTTGTCCTAAACGATCTTCTGGGGTTTAGGGTCCAAGTATACATCGTACAAAGGAACGTCACAGAGTCATGACTTTAATGTGTGAACTCAGTTATTGGAAAACTGTGTCGTTCACCCCACTTGACCAACAAGAGACAACTCGACGTATTGGTATGTTCCGTAGTACTCTGAGTCACAAGATCCTCTACTCGAGAGTCCTTCCCCTAGGTTCGTGTCACTAAGAAGTCTTTTCGGTGAACGACCACTGTTTTTAACTGACATCAGTTCTATCTTAGTCGTGGGTTTGACAAAAGGATATACCTAACCTCTCACCTTGTCGGATCGAAAGTGTCCCACTCTCGTCACAAGGACGGTCGTCTTGAGTCTGCCGTCCAAGTATGAAGGCACGTCACAGGGTTGGAACTTTTATGTCTGAACCCTGTTTGACCTGTAAAGGTGTTCCTTCGTCAACTTGACTGACAAGAGACACACACGGACTGTATTTTTATTTGTGTAATATTTTCAACCACAAGATACTCTACTCGAGGATCCTACCTCTAGGTTCGTGTAACACAAGAAATTATCACAGTGAAGGAACGTGGTTAACTGACATCACTTCTCTTTCAGTCGTGGGTTCGACAAAAGGATCCAACGAAACTCTTACTTTGTAGGATCCGAAAGTTTTCCACTATTTTCACAAAAATGGACGACTTACGTTTACCGGTTAAGTGTGGGTCGTACATAGAGACGACACAGAGTCGTGATCTTTACGTGTCAACCCTGTTTAGTTTTGAAGCGTAAATTTTTTAACACACTTGACAAGAGATACACCTTTCACCGTTTGGATATACTGTGTCATACTTAGATCCACAACACATTCGTCTCGAGAATCATTTCGCTCAATCCGTCTAAAAGGAAGTCTTTTCATTGAACGAACGTGATTTTTAACTGTGATCACTTCACCCTTAGTTTGACGAAGCCATTCACCGAAGTCTCACTTTGTAAGACCCAAAATGTTCCATTCGTGTCCTCAGGTGTTGATCGTTTAAGTGTGGGTCGTATAAAGGAACGTCACATGGTTTTGACTTTCTTGAGTGAGACTTGTTTAACTTGGAAAGGTGCTTCATTCACCACAGTTGACCAACTAGAGACACAACACTCACCGGATCGGGATCTTGTGTAATACTTGGATACCCGTCTCGAGGATCATTCCTCTATGTTCGTGTTACAAAGAAATCTTCTCAGAGTTCGACCACTGTTTTTAACTGCTATCACTTCTCTCTTAGTCGTAGGTTTCACAAAAGGGTTTGTGGGTTTAACAATAAGGTCCACCCAAACTCTTACTGTGTAAGAAAGAAAGTGTCCTACTCTCGACTCAAACACGATCGTCTGGGGTTAACGGTCCAAGTGTGGGTTATACAAAGGAACCTCACAGAGTTGTGACTTTTATGTGTAAACTCAATTTGTTGCAAAACTGCTACCTTGACCTCACTTCACCAAAAAGATTCGTACAACTTAACGTATTGGTTTGTTCCGTAATTCTGGGTTCCACAAGATACTCTACTCGAGGATCATTCCACTAGGTTCGTACCACAAAGAAGTCTTATCAATGAACTATCACTGTTTTTAACTGACCTCACTACCCTCTTAGTCGTGGGTTGCACAAAAGAAGCCACCCAAAACTCTTACAGTCCAAACTCTTTACTAAAACTATCGTCTGGGGTTAACCGTCCAAGTGTAGCTCTCATTAAGGGACGTTATAAGGTCTTGACTTTTATGTGTGAACCCAGTTTGGTTTTGTAAGGTGCTTCCTTCACCACACTTGACCAACAAACGACACACACCTCGCCGTTCCGTAATATTCGGATCCACAAGATCCTCTACTCGAGAATCCTTCCTCTAGGTTCCTGTCACAAAGTAAGTTTTTTGAGTTAACGAACTAGGTTCTTGACTGACATCACTTGTCTCTTATCCGTGGTTTCTGAGAAGGATCGAACCAAACTTTCACTTTGTAAAAGTGAAAGTACTCAACTTGTGTGACAAAACGATAGACAGGGGTAAACCGTTTAAGTAGGAGTCGTGTAAAGGAACGTCCCAGGGTCTTGACTCTAATGCGTGACCCTTGATTGTCTTGGAAAGGTACTTCCTTCACCACACTAGAGGAACAAGAGACACACCACTGACGGTATTGGTATGTTACGTAGAACTAGGGTCCAACAAGATCCTCTATTCTGGGGTCAGTCCTCTAGGTTCGTCTCACAAAGAAGTCTTTTCGGTGATGGACCGCTATTTTTTTACTGTCCTCACTCCTGTCTTAGTCGTGGGTTTCACCAAAGGATAAAAGGATCCACCCAAACTGTCACTGTGTGAGATTGAAAGTACCACACTCTCGTTACAAAAACGGTCGTCTTGAGTTTACAGTCCAAGTGTGGACAGGATAAAGGGACGCCACAGGGTCGGAACTTTTATGTGTGAACCCTGTTTGACTTGGAAAGGTACTTCTTTCACCAACTTGACCGACAAGAGACACACGACACCGTCTTTTTAGTTACGTAATACTTACAACCACAAGATACTTTACTCGTGATTCTACCTCTAGGTTCGTGTAACAAAGGAAATCATCACAGTGAAGGAACGTAGTTGACTGACATCACTTCTCTTTTAGTCGTGGGTTCCACAAAAGGATCGACCGAAACTCTCACTTTGTAAGATCGAAAGTTTCCCACTCTTTTTACAAAAACGGGTGACTTACATTTGTCAACTACGTGTGGGTCGTACAAAGAGACCCACAAAGGATCGTGATCTTTACGTGTTAACCCTGTTTGCTTTGGAAACGTACATCTTACTACACACGTGACAAGAGACCCCCACTCACCGATTGGGTATACTGTGTCACACTTGGATCCGTAAGATATTCGTCTCGAGAGTCCTTCCTCTGAGTCCGTGTCCAAAAGGAAGTCTTTTCATTGAACGAACGGAATTTTTACCTACCATCACTTCACTTTTAGTCTTGGTTTTCACAAAAACATCCACCGAGGTCTCACTTTGTAGGATCCTAAATTTCCCGCTCGTTTGACAAACCGGTCGTCAGGTGTTGACCATTCAAGTGTGGGTCGTATAATTTTGGACTGTGACATGGTCTCAACTTTCATGAATGAGTCTTGATTGACTTTGTAAAGGTACTTCCTTCACCACACTTGACCAACTAGAGAATAACACTCACCGGATGTGGATCTTCTATAATACTTGGATCTACAAGATACCCGTCTCGAGGTCTATTCCTCTAGGTTCGTGTCACAATAAAGTCTTTTCAGTATTCATTCGATGGTTGTAACTACCGTCACTTCTCTCTTAGTCGTGGGTTTGATCAAAAACGATCAAAGTCACAAAAGAGTTTGTGACTTTCATAAAAGGATCCACCCAAACTCTTACTATGTAAGAACGAAAGTGTCCTGTTCTCGTCTCAAAAACGACTACGATGACGATTCAGTGAAGTGAGTACAGGCTGAGACATGCTGGGGTATCTGCCGTCGTGTGGTCCGAGGAGGCAGGGACCCTAAGAGGTCCGTTCTTGTGACCTCACCCAACGGTAAAGGAAGAGGTTACGTACTTTCACTTTTCACTTTCACTTCAGTGAGTCAGCATAGACTGGGAGTCGCTACGGTACCTGACGTCGGAAGGTCCGAGGAGACAGGTACCCTAAAAGGTCCGTTCTCATGACCTCACCCCACGGTAACGGAAGAGGATCGTCTCGTATTAACGGTCAAAGTGTGAGTCGTATAAAGGGACGTCACAGAAACGTGACTTTTATGAGTGAACTCAGTTTGTTGGAGAACTGTTACTTTCACCTCACTGGACCAACAAGAGACACCCAACTCGACGTATTGGTATGTTCCTTAATACTTGGATCAGTAAGATCTTCTACTCAACAATCCTTCCTCTAGACTCGTGGCACAAAGTCAGTCTTTTAAGTGAACGAACGTGGTCCTTAACTGACATCACTTCTTTCTTAGTCTTGGGATTTACGAAAGGGTCCACCCAAACTCTCACTTTGTCAGATCTAAAGTATCCCACTCTCGTTACGAAAACAGTAGTCTTGAGTTTACCGTACAAGTGTGGGTAGTATGGAGGGACGACACAGGGTCGGGACTTTTATGTGTGAATCGTGATTGACTTCGAAAGGTATTACCAACTTGACTAAAACGAGACACACCACGCACCATATTTGTATTTGTGTAATTGTTACAACCACAAGATACTAACTCGAGGATCATACCTATAGGTTCTCGTAACAAAGAAAATCATCTCAATGAAGGAACGTGAATACCTGACATCACTTCAGTTAATGGGTTCCTTTTGTTTGTGAGTTCGAGAAAAGGATCCTCCCAAACTCTCACTTTGTGAGACCGAAAGTTTCCCCCTCTTTTGTCAAAAACGGACGACTGATATTTACCAGTACGAGGAGACGTCAGAGTGTCGTGATCTTTATATGTAAACCATGTCTGACTTGGAAATGTAAATCTTTCGATACACTTTACAAGAGATACATCACTCACCGTTTGGGTATACTGTCTCATCCTCGGATGCACAAGATATTCTTCTCGACCATCATTCCTCTCAGTCCATCTAAAAGGAAAGTTTTTCAATGATTCTTAACTGTCATTACTTTACTCTTAGTCACAAAAACATTCACCGAAGTATCACTTTGTAAGATCCTAAATGTCCCATTCATGTGACAAATACGAATCCGAAGATGTTGACCGTTCAAGTGTGACCGTATAAAGGAACGTCACAGGGTTTGGACTTTGATGAGTGGGCCTCGTTTGACTTGGAAAGGTGTTTCCTTCACCACACTTGACCGACTAGAGACACAGTACACACCGTATCGGGATCTTATAAGATACTTGGAACCACAAGGTACCCTTCTCCAGGATCATTCCTATAGGTATATCTCACACAAAGAAGTCTTTTCAGTTCTCGATTGCTGGTTTTGACTACCATCACTTTCACAAATAAGTTCGTGACTTTCGAAAAAGAGTCCACCTAAACTCTTACTGTGTAAGAATGAAAGTGTCCTACTCTCGTCAAAACCGATCATCTGGGGTTAACAGTACAGGTGTGTGTAGTACAAAGGAATGTCAGAGAGTCGTGACTTTTATGTGTGAACTCAGTTTTTTGGAAGACTATCACCTTTACCACACTTGACTAACAAGAGACACACACTTCAACACATTGGTTTGTTCGGTAATACTTGGATCCACAAGATACTCTGCTCGAGAATCATTCCACAAAGCAGTCTTATCAGAGAACTATCACTGTTTTTTAGCTGGTCTCACTTCCCTCTTAGTCGTACGTTTCACAAAAGGGACCACCCAAAAATTTTACAATGTAAGCTCAAAAGTGACATAAGTTCGTCACAAAAACGATCGTCTGAGGTTAACCGTCCAAGTGTGGTTCTTATATAAGTTCGTTACAGGGTCGTGACTTTTGTCTGTGAACACAGTTTGGGTTGGTAAGGTACTTCCTTCACCACACTTGACCAAGAAGTGACCCATAAATCACCGTATTGGTATGTTCTACAAGATATTCGTCTCAAACATCATTCCTCTGTGTCCGTCAAAAAGGAAGTCGTTGAATTGAACGAACGTGATTTTTGACTGTCATCACTTCACTTTTAGTCGTGGGTTTCACAAAAACATTCACCGAAGTCCCACTTTGGAAGATCTTAAATATCTCACTTGTGTGATAAAACGGTCGTCAGGTGTACCATTCGTGTGTGGGTCGGATAAAGGACTTTCACAGGGTCTCAACCTTCATGAGTGAGACTTGTTTGACTTGGAAAGGTTCTCCCTTCACCACACTTCACCAACTAGAGGCACAGCACTAAGCGTATACGGATGTTGCGTATACTTGGATCCACAAGATACCCGTCTGGAGCATCATTCCTCTAGGTTCATGTCACAAAGAAGTCTTTTCCGTACGTAACCGGTCTTTTCAACTACCAACACTTCTGTCTTAGTCGTGGGTTTCACAAGACGAGTTTGTGGGTTTAACAAAAGGAGTCACCCAAACTCTTACTGTGTAGAACGAAAGTGTCCTACTCTCGTCTCAAAAACGACCGTTTGGGGTTAACGGTCCAAGTGTAGGTCGTACAAAGAAACGTCACAGAGTCGTGACTCTTATGTATGAACTCAGTTTGTTGGAAAACTATACCTTCACCCCACATGACCGACTATAGATACACTACTCGAAGGATTGGTATGATCCGTAATACTTGGACCCAGAAGATACTCTTCTGGGATATAATTTCGTTAGTTTCGTACCATAAAGAAGTATCCTCAGTGGACTACCGTTACTTTTTAACTGAACTTACTTCCCTCTTAGTCATGGGTTTCACAAAAGTAGTCACCCAAAACTCTTACGGTGTACTCGAAAGTGTCTTAAGCTAGTCACAAAAACGATCGTCTGGGGTAAACCGTCCAAGTGTGAATCTTATTTATGGACGTTACAGGGTAGTGTCTTTTATATGTGAACCCAGTTTGGTTTTGAAAGGGTGTTTACTTGACCACACTTGACCAAAAAGTGACCTACAAATCACCGTATTGGAAATATGTTCACAAGATATTCGTCTCGTCTCATTCTCATTGGAAATATGTTCACAAGATATTCGTCTCGTCTCATTCCTCTACGTCCGTGTCAAAAAGGAAGTTGTTTCATTGAACGTACGTAATTTTTAACTACTATCACTTCACTTTTAGTCGTGGGTTCCACAAAAACATTCACCTGAGTCCCACTTTGGAAGATAATAAACATCCCACTTGTGTGACAAAACGGTCGTCAGGTGATGACCGTTCAAATATGGGTCTTATAAAGGACTTTCACAGGGTCTCAACTTTCCTGAGTAAGTCTCGTTTAACTTGTAAAGGTGTTTCCTTCACCATAGTTGACTAACAAGAGACACGTCACTGTCGGAATTGGTATATAATGTGAAACTTAGATCGAACAAGAACCACTACTCTTAAGTCATTCCTCTAGGTTCGTGTCACAAAGAAGTCTTTTCGTTGAACGTCCACTATTTTTAACTGACCTCTACTTTAGTCGTGGGTTTCACAAAAGGATCCACCAAAACTGTTGTGTCAGGTCGTAAGTGTCCCACTCTCGTCACAAAACCGGTCGTCTTGAGTTTACCGTCTAAGTGTGGGTAGTATGACGGGTTGTTACAGAGTCGGAACTTTTATGTTTGAAACCTGTTTGACTTGGAAAGATGTTTTCTTCGTCAGGTTGACTACAAGAGACACAGCCCGTACCGTCTTTTTATTTGCGTAATACTTACAGTCTCAAGATACTCTACTTAAGGATGATACCTCTAGCTTCGTGTAACACAGGAAATCATCACAGTGGAGGAACGTAATTGACGGACATCACTTCTCTTTCAGTCGTGGGTTCAAGGAAGGGGTCCCCCCAAACTCTCACTTTGTCATAATCGAACGTTTCACACTCTTTTGCCGTAAACGGACGACTTGGATTTACCGACTCCGTGTGGGGCGTATGAGGAGACGACAGAACTTCGTGACCTTTACTTCAATCATGTTTGGCTTGGAAACGCAAATCTTTTAATACACTTGAGAAGACATACACCATTCACCGGTTGGGTATGCTGTGTCATCCTCGGATCCACAAGTTATTCGTCTCGACCATCATTCCGGTCAGTCCGTTTAAAATGAAATCTTTATGATGAACGAACGTGATTTGTAACTACCAACACTTGACTCTTAGTTTCACAAAAACATTCTCCGAAGTCTCACTTTGCAAGAACGTAAATGTCCCACTCGTCATTTAAATACATTAAATACGGTCGTCAGGTATTTACCGTTCAAGTGTTTTGGTCGCATAAAGGAGCGTGACAGGGTTTGTTTTGATGAGTGAACCTTGTGTGACTTGGAAAGGTGTTTCTGTCACCACACGTGACCAAGTAGAAACACAGCACTCACCGTATTGGGATGTTACCCAATACTTGGATCCACAAGACGCCCATCTCGAGGATCATTCCTCTACTTTCGTGTCGTAAAGAAGTCTTTTCAGTGCCGGTCCACTGGTTATAAATACCATCACTCCCTAGTAGTGATGGTGGGTTTCACAAAAGAGTTTTGTGGGTTTTACAAAGGGATCCGCCCAAATTCTTACTGTGTAAGAACGAAAGTGTCCTACTCTCGTCTGAAGAACGATCGTCTCGAGTTACGGTCAAACTGTGGGTCGTACAAAGGAACATCACAGAGTCGTGACTTTTATATGTGAACTCAATTTGTTGGAACCTACTACCTTCACCTCACTGGACCAACAAGAGACACACAACTCAACTTTATTGGTATGTTCCTTAATACTTGAATCCACAAGATCGTCTACTGGAGAACCCTTCCTCTAGGTTCGTGGGTGACACGAAGTCGGTCTTTTAAGTGTACGACGTAGTCCTTGACTATCATCACTTCTTTCTCACAAAGTATGATCCTTAAGAAGTCGCACAAGAGGTCTCACAAGAAGGTCCACCCCAACTCTCACTTTGTCAGATCGGCCAGTCCGAAGAGACAGGTACCCTAAGAGGTCCCTTCTTATGACCTCACCCATCTGTGAGGGAAGAGGTCCCCCTAGAAGGACTGGATCCCTTAGTTTGGTCCCAGAGGACGTGACTCCGTCTACGAAATGGTCGACTGGATGGTCCCTTCGGGAAAGAGGATTATTATCATTTAAAAATATATGAGTTTGTGATGACATTTAACTGATGTATTTTTATTAGAATTTCTTTTACATTTTATTTCTTTTGACTTAAAAACAATACTAATAAACTATTTGACCACTATGGCTCTATCATTGTGAGTATACACTTTTCGCCATTACAAAGACATTTGTCAAGTTTCTTTTATTTGAGTTACACGTGGTTTCCTATAGAAGAAATTAGTTGAGATGTCTATTTTCCACCATCTTAGTGTTTCTGTACGAACTTTGAATAGAGGTAGAGAGTGATTGACGTACTGTTAAATGAATTGGAGGTATTCAGGTGAAGGGGCATATATGTTACCGTAGGATAGAGACTCAATGACACTCCGAGCGTACTTCGTTACATACACTCAGGATGTCATGTCGGACGTGGGTCAGTTTCAGTAATAATAGTGTCGTCGAGTCACATCGTGCTGACCTATATGTCTTTGAAAGTATTTCTTCTGGTAAACTCCAATAAGATGACACGTAATGTAATTTTTGCTAATCCATTCGGACTATTTTGTCTACATTTAAAAAAAAATATGTAATACTGAAATTATGTAAAATAGAACCCTAAGTAAAAATTTCGTTTTCAGTAGAGACAACCGAACGTTGGAGCTCAAAGGACCCACTTTAGACTCTAACCGGGGGTGGGTCCGTCCTACTCCTCTCTGACTTCTTTCGTCGTCTGGTGAGGTCGAACTATCCACCGTTCAAATTATTCATTCCCTCGAATATATCCTTCGAACAGGTCCCACTGACGTACTACTCGACTTGAGGGGAGGACAGGAGGTCTTAGAATTTTTAAACATATCTCCGGAATTGACCCAAGTCAGTACATAACTCAAGTTCTTTCAAAGTTGTGTAGAACGAGAGGGTTCCAGCGTAGGAACTTTCCCAAGGGTATCACCTTTGTCATCCTTCTTGTATGTAAGGTACCTGTCCCCTCCCCCACTCCGTCGGAGGTCACGGAACCAACCAGGTGTACGAGAGTCA
Organism: Capra ibex; assembly: GCA_006410555.1. Lineage (NCBI taxonomy): Eukaryota > Metazoa > Chordata > Mammalia > Artiodactyla > Bovidae > Capra > Capra ibex. Next base: position 61,785,696 of record SJYO01033645.1, read on the forward strand.
TTGGAAACGATTTTCCAGAGGTTGTTAGCGGTTTTATTTAATGTGGTACAATAAAAAGAAAAATTATTGATTCCCAAGATCTTACCGTTACTGTAATGTTCTAATAGAAGATAAAGACGTCAACAATTGTGAACCTTCTACGGTTGAGAGAGAGGTAAAGGAAGAAGAGGTGTCTTCACCAACCGAAGAGAATGGGGTAAAGAAGATTCTGGAAAAGATTTCTTTTCTGACACGTAGTTAAAGTGACAAAAAATAGGTCGTCACGTTATTTTAAAATGTAAACATTAACATGTTGGATAATTTTTAGTCCTAAACAAATAATAAAGGGAACTATGGTCTTCAATCTGAAAAAGATTTAAAAGATCTTAAAGAGTAGACTGAATTCCCTATTTGAAGGATCTCCATTCTCTGAAGGGACCACTAGGTCACAAATTTTGACACGAAGGAAGGTGACGACCCAGACACCCAAACTAGGAACCAGTCCCTTGACTCTAAGATGTACGACCCGTCAATCCGAGAGGGGTTTCTTTCTTTTTTTTCGTATTTTTTCTTTTTCTTTCATTTCCCATCTTTTTTTTTTCTCAATTTTTTTTTTCAAAAGATCTCTGATTTAGACACTTGTCCTCACAAAAAGACTACATACTTTGAGTCATAACTTCTCAAGAAAAAGATTGACATATAGAATCGGGTTAAAAACTTATACAAACTTACTAGAGTTGTTTTATAGTTTCTAAAATTCGTCTTAGTTGTTAACATATTAAAAACTCACAAGTAAGTGACTACTTATAAACCTTACGGATCGTTTTAGATTCTTTTTGTACTGAAATTTATTTTGAATGGACTTAATATTATTTTGTTGAGACACCGATCGGTTTAAACCTTTAGAGGACGGAATTCGTGAAGACTACTGTATGTCGTCCTTTGTGAACCGTTACAGACCTCTGTCAAAACCACCAGTGTTGACCGTCCCACCCTCCATATAGATCTCTCATCTCCGGTCCTTACGACTATTTGTAGTTGATTATGTGTCCTACGGGGACACATAATAAACTTATGTGTCTTATGTGTCTTAAACTTATGTTTCTTAATAAACCGGGGTCACAGTTGTCTCACTTCTTGGTACTGTGTACTAATAGAAAGACATACCGGAGGTTTTGGAGTAACAAGTTCCACGTTTGATTCTAGTTTTCGTACCTACTTTCCTAGGTAGAATTATGGGAAAAGAAGGAAAACTAAGAAGAACTTTCGGTACGTATAGAAGTTTATTCTTTATACGTTTCTTGTCTCTTCGTTTAGACTTGAGATCACGAAAAAGATCATATACAGTTACTTCCTGATAAAGAACGAGGATCTAAACCAGGAAAGTTAGTCCTATGTAGAAGAAGTACTCAATAATACAGACCCAAATCTTTTTGGACTCTCTGTGGACTAAAAAATTATTTCCGTCCTAGTGTAAGAGTTCAAAAATAACGATTTTTAACGGAATTCTGTCGACACAGACTTTTTTTCTTAAGGTTACTAGTGAGTCCTCAGTCACGAGTACTTGTTTGTAATTAAGAGGTCACTACAAGAGGATTGAAGGTTCGTGACAGATCGTCTCTGTTTTACGACTTGTACAATATTATCTTTCCCTTCGTTCTTTTGTTTAATCCATCATCAAACGAAAATCTAAAGTATTCGGTAAAGAAAGTAATTTGTGTTAAAGACCGGATGTTTAAAGACGAAAAGACTCTAGGTGACCGTCTACCCCGATACAGTAAGTTAAGTACCACTCCTGATAATCTACAAGGACTCCGAACTAACTTATTAATTTGACTATTTGGTTTATACTCACGAAAATAAGGTAACGAGTCATAATTATTCTGGGTAGTACTTTTCCTTTTTACCGTAGTTAAATCTTGGTGAGTAAACCATTCATGGTTTTTCAAGGTGTATACCTTACTCATCATTTCATAAGACTCAAAGTTCCGAGACCCAGGTGTTACCTTTACCTAAAAGAGAATCTTAGAGTAAAGGAAGTTCAGGAACATTAATCGACATTAATCGATCCATTATGCCTCAACTGGGAATTTGTGTTCCTGACCCCACGACTGGGAGACGTATTGGTTTTTAACTTAATCGACGACTTTAAGAAAACGGAAAAGAGTAAGGAACTTCAAAAAGAAGACAACCTCTGGAACTGTGGACCGTTCCCGGAAACTTCTGCCCTTCCGTAAAACAAACCTAAAAAAAAAAGGAAACACACACACACACACACACACATACATACGTGCGAGTCAGTACAGGTTGAGAAACACTGGGGTACCTTCGGATGGTCCGTTCCCATGACCTCACCCAACGATAAAGGAAGAGGTCCCACAAACCTAAGAACTTTCTTTGAGAAACAACGTATAGGATGATTTCAGTACTCTTTTGATATCCTTATAGTTCCCTCTTGAAACCCTAGAAGTTCCTAGGTTTATGGATTGTCTTTCCCGTAAGGACGAACTTTACAACTCCTTTCCTTTATGGAAAAGACATAATATAGAGTAAATAAGGAGTGTTTTGACATTGTTCCATCTATCATAGACGTATAATGTACACTTTTTTGTCCAGTAAACGGTTTTCCGTCAGTACCAAACCTGTGTCTAAATAGACCGAGTTTTGAAGGACGAGGAGGAGAATCGGAAGACGAAACGGAGGTCCCTTTCAAAGTTCGTAGAACTGGACACGACTGGTTTCATCGGTGATCAGTTTACCCCGAGTAGACTTTATTCTACACGGTATTTTATGTGATCTTCGTTACTGTCCATAAAAGAACCCGTCTCCTACTCTACTAATCTATCGGAGTGACTGAGTCACCTGTGTTTAAATCCGTTTGAGTCCCTCTATCACCTCCTGTCTCCTCGGACCTTACGACGTCAGGTACCCGAGTGCTTTTCAGTCTGTACTGAATGACTGACTTGTTTTTGTATTTTATGTGTAACGTAAAACTTCTACATTATATTTTTTCATTTTATAGAGTTATTAAATTTTTATAAACATAGTATAACCTTACTCACGAAACCTACACCTGATAATTTTAATGAAAGTGGGTAAACACAAAATTACGTCGGTGATCTTTTTTTTTTGAATTTTAATGGATACACCGAGTCTTACAAAATACATCATCGTTACTAAAATTATTAAAGGTGAATCCAAGGGTCTGATTTTAACATCCTAAGGGTTCCCTTTAAAAATCCTTAAATTTTGTGTTATACGATGTGAGTTAGGAAGAATGACAGAAGACTTGAATTATTTGTACCTAGAAATTAAGGGAGACCTCTTTCGTGAGACAGAATATGTTCAACTTACCAGTAGGATACTTGGATGTCTTCCTGACCTCGTAGGGTACCATTGATTACTTCATTCGGTAATAGTTACTAAAACACTAGTACAAACCATGGAGGGACTCAGTTTCGTCACGACATTTAAGGAACTCAGGAAAGTCCATCCCACTTCTACCGTGTACAAAAGTAATCCTTACCTCTTGACTATGTTAAAGTAAAACCATACCCTGTATCCAGAATCTCGTTAAAAATGAAGAGACTCGGAAAAAAAAAAAAAAACGGGGGGGGGAGGGGGGCCCTGAGAAAACTAGTACTAAAAGATCGTATCACCATTTACGTTATTATCTACGGTTACTTATCTTTGTTTAGCTACGAAAGTGTAGGTATCATATTTTTACGATTTAGGAAAGTGATAACATTTGACACTCGGCCTTGTTTACAAACCCGGGACCTCTTCGTGTAAATTCTAAATATTTTCGTTTCAGTTGATTAAAGTAACACCCAGTGACAGGGAACTTGTTACTGTTTCAGTGGAGAAGGAGTTCGTGTATCAATCAATTCGAAACAATACGTTTTGTCTAAAATAAAAAAAATTTCAAGAACTCTATTTGAGACACTCTGATCACTCTTAAAACAAACGTTTACTAAATCAGAAGAATTTCCGTTGACCATTTGTGTCCATTATATCTCAACTGGGAATTTGTGCTTCTAACCCCACGACTGGGAGACGTATTGGCTTTTAACTTGAAAGAGTAGTCTTGACATAGACACCAAGACGTAGGTGTCTAAATTGGTTGACGTGTCCAACACACGTGTATCCGTACACACGAGTTGACACGGGTTGAGAAACGGTGGGATACGTGATATCAGGTGGTCCAAGGAGACGGGTACCTTAAAAGGTCCATTCTTGTGACCTCACCCAACCGTAAAGGAAGAAGTCGTGCCCAACACATCATGACGAATATTTGTCTGGACGTGCTATGTTTACACATAAGTTTCCGGGTGACTCGTCACTTTTAGTACTAATCACGTGTAGAAGACACCTGACTCCTCAGTCTTTTATGATGCCTCATAGTTTAGTGAAACAACCCTGAAGAACCGCCAGGTGACCAATTCTGACACGTGAAGGTTACACTCCCTACACCCGACCTAGGGACTAACCCCTTGGTTCCGGGTGTCCGGTACTTCGTGTGGGTTTTTCTTTTTTTTTTTTTAGTGAAACAATATATGGACTTTATATAAAATACAGTTCATATGAAGTTAATTTTTTCTTTTTTTATTATTTTTTACTTTAATTTTTTGGTGGTTCCTTCCATATTTCCTTCGTTTATTATGTTCAGGGTGGGAGTCCCTACCTTCCCTAAAGAGATTATACATCTTTAAACGAGGGATCCTGACCAACTCACTAACTTCTGACTTTTTTTCCCTCTTCAGTGTAGAGTAAAAGAATCTTTATTTCGTCTAGGAAACCTCAGTATGAGTATCCCTTTCGAATATATATATATTAGTTCTTACGTTGAGTAAGGGTTCATTCTTTCCACGGTATCCGAGGCACTGAAAGTCCATTAGTTCATCGGAGCAAATCGTCAGATTACCCCATCAACCCAGAATAAGATGACAGTAAAGATAGTCGATATGGAACAGTAAACCATAGTGATGTAATCCAGTCTAATTTATCTTTAGTTGGAGAGTGAAAACGGTTTTGGGAATATAGTTTCCATAACTATGGGACTTTATCTCAATACAGGATCGGTCTCTAGTGTTTTATTGGTTTCGAGAGGATTCAGAATTTTTGTGACAGTATTACTAAGTCAAGTATACAGTAAAAATTGAAAAGACTCTACTAGGTTAGAACAAAATTGGCTTTTTGACGGTGTATATAAACTAATTTATTGCAACAATGAATCAAATTCCATTGACCCAGTGTACCTGTCCCAGTTTTCTCTGTATATAAAACCACCTGTAAATTTTTTATATTGGTATCTCCCTTAAGGGACCACCAGATCGCCAATCCTGAGACTCGAAAGTGACGAAAGTGAAAATATATGTGTGTATTTGTGTGTATATGTATATATATCGGTTTCTTTTTCGGGTAATCAAGTCGATGAACAGGGGTCACACAGTCAAGACCACGACTCTTCAACTTTCTATTGAGAAAACAAAATCAGTGTCTTCCCGTTTCCTTGTTCTTCGACGACGACCTCTCTACCTGTCTCAGTTTCGATTTGTTTACATACGGTCTATCTATTCTATGTGTGTCCATATTCTTAATAAGTGCGAAAAAGAACCAACAAATTTTGGAAATAAAAATAAAAAAAAATCTTATACATATGAATGCGAAAACAACAATAGATGTTGCACCGAAAATTTTTTACGGACTCGGTGAAACAGCATGAACGGGGTCATATTAGTAGAATCTTAAGGAAAAGGGAACAGTGAAACTGAAACACACCGAAGATATTTTACTCCTAGGACCTTTTCTTGGGAAGGACACTGGGACCCTCTACTCCACTCGTCCAGGGCCGAGTCGTCCTGGCCTGTCCATTTTGATCGACCTACCGTTTATCCGATACTAGTGGACCTGGTTCCATATCACCACGCGTACAGAATTCCCAGTACGACTGAGTGGTCCTCTTATTCCTAATACATCCAACTGGTCCCACCCACTCCATCCTCCCAGGTGTCCTAACACACCTAACACCTTCCTCTCCGTCATATATTATACACATCTAATTTGTAGATACCAAGATAATTATTTTTTGTTTCTGGATCCAAAGAGTTAAAAAAAATTTGAATACTTCTAAGTTCAGTGATTATACAAGTAAGAATGCCAAATGTCACTTTCATTTACCGATACCACTACGTCTCTTCTGTCGACTTGACGTGGCCATATAAATTCTAAAAATTTATTTTAAGACTCAATGAACTGGAATATTTTTATGTACAACTATATGATTTATGAGGTGTTTCGAGATCCTACCCCCTATAACATTTACATTTTTATGTAAAGAGAACCTAGTCGTGGTTTTTATAGCAATCAAAAGACGTGTTGGAGACTGTTCAAAAAGTTATATCTGTTCAATTTTACTAAACCATTTTTAGTGTTTGCGGTACCTTTAGTAATTTCTATTTAGGTTTGTTGAAAGTTTATGTAAAACTGTAGTTCCAGCCCGTTAAGTGAACCTCCCTATCATAGCACTCATGGTGACTTAATGACAGGATTCTGAAAACTACAGTTGAAACATGTTACCCCTATAAAGTGTAGAGTGTGTTTCGTCCGTGAGCCTGAATCTTTGAATTCTTTTTATAATCTTGGCAATAATTCTGACTCCACTTGTTAAACACGTTGGAAGGTGTTAAAGTTTCTCCATCACTATCTATGGTCAGGAGGACCGCTACAGTTTACGACAAAGGAGGTCCGACAAGAAGTCTGGACCGAACTACATCGCCAAGTAGTCCTCCTCGAGGTCCCACAGAAACGACAGAGACAAGGGTCGCCGTTCCACATCCCCCCAGTCCTCCGGAAAACAAACCCGTAACTATAGACGTAGTACGACGTCATTCTTTCTTCGGTGAGACCGTAATAAGGTGAATGTCCGTGACACGTCCCCACAGGTCGGTAGGTGACAGTGACGTACCTGTAGGCGGGGCACACGTTAGTCGAGGGCCTGGTGCAGATTCACGGGTAACATCCGACGAGCCACCTCGCCACACATGAACAGAAGTAGAGCTCACAAGTGTACCCATCGGGAAAGACTTTCGTCAGAGACGTGACACCAGTCGACTCTTATTTTGTCCTCTAGAAAGTGTTTGGGTTGTACTTTGTTTTGTCATTTGTTGTACTTTGCCAGATCACCACAATCTAAATTAATTCAATTTGCTTTTGAAGGAACAATCATCTACTGACATCTTATTTACATTCTAAAGGAACCCCTCCTCCTGTTGAATAAATTGTTACTTGTTCAGTCACAATTAATATTTAAGAAAACCAAAAAAAAAAAAGGGAGTATTTGAACTAAAATACTTACACTAAGAGACTTTTGGTTAGGTACAAATGAGGACCAGGTTAATTCCGAATAACGTGATTTCGATGTCAATCTACTTGTTATGTCCGATCTTAGTACAAACTATACAATACAAAGTAGACGCTTCTTTTGTATTATTACCTTGTAATACAAGACTAGAAAGTCATCATCCTAATAGTGTGGTTATACGTACCACATATTTTGAAATTTTGTATTTGAAAATAGTCATCTTTTGTTACGATTGTTCCTTTAGATCTCTAATTCTTCGAGTTAAGGAAGATTGATTTTATTGGAGTCTGTGGACAAAAGTACTTCACTATAAAAAAGTCAAACCAGACTCCTGTTTCGCTCGAAGTCCCTGTCCAGGAGACCGAAGGTTAGATCATCAAAAAGATGATTTAATTCCAAAGAAAAAATTGACAAGACAAGAAAAAAAAAAAAAATGGGCTAAAAAAAGTCGTCGGGTTTCTTCGTTAAACGAACCTAGAAAAAGGTAAAAAAAAAGAACGTCAACTATGGTGAGAAGTCAAAAAAGTAGAACGAGAAGTAGTAGTAGTCTTAAGGGATAGGTCTCTGAAACCCATGGTCACCCTTATTCCACAGGTACACAAAGGTTGTCAAGTTCAACCAACTTCACAAGTCTTTTCAGGTTCCTCAAGAGACCCAGACCAAAAAGTAGTAAATGAAAGAGAAAAAGGTAAAAATGATGATAAAATTTATATTTAGTAAAGTTTGTGGTCCTATATTTATTAGAGAGGTCTCTACTAATACAGACGAAATAAAATAAGTAGTTTACCTAGACTTTTGTGTTTGTGTTTTTTATCCTCGTTTGGTCATTAACTCCGAAATAATTATCGTATTTATTCAGAACGTTTATATATGTTTATATGAGACAGATTTGAAAAACCACAAATAATTATGAGAAATGTAAGTAGTTTATAACCTCGACTGTCTAAAGTCAATGGAAATAAAAATTACCGGATTATCAGTAAAAAACAACAAAAAAAGATTCAGTCATCAATACTGAGACTGAATAAAATTTAGATAACCAAATCTATGATACAACATAATATGATTGTCGACTAATTACGAACTTCAAAAATTTAATATTGATTATGTTATTTTTACTCTTGTAAGTGGTAAAAATATTTACTCTGTGTATCTACGATATCTTTTCTTTGTTTTTAAACAAAAAGGATTTTTGATGAAGGTTCTTAGTCTCTAAGAATCTCTACCTTATCAGGGGTCTCCTGTGTACAGGGTTAGAGAGTAGTTACGTCTATAGAAATGGTACTGTAGATATTATTAGTAGGAGAAAGATGAACTTGTTAAAGACCGAATCCTTTTAAGTGCCGAAATTTTTCATCAGGATAAGTGACTGTCTGTTGATAACAAGAATCAACCCAAGAACAACACTTTGTCCTAAAACCGACAGTAAGTGAGGAAGTAAGTTGTTTCTACTTTTTTTGTGGACCGTACACGGTCAGAGAACCACAGTATACGAACAAGAATGACCGAGTTAGTACAAGTTGAGAAACACTGGGGGGACTTGACATCGGACCGTCCGATAAATTCCCTAAAGGGTCCGATCTTTAAGGACCTCACCCAACGGTAAAAGAAGAGGTCCCCTAGAAAGGCTACGTGCCTAGTTTGGGTAAAGAGAAAACAGAGGATGTGACCGTCCGTCCAAGAAATGGTGACGTGGTGAAACCTTCGGGCGGTCAGAGAACCATGACCCTAAGTTATTACTTGTTCTAGGTACAGAATTGGAGTACTTCAAATGGTAGATCAGTCCTTCTGACCGTTTTTTCGTAATTCATGATATCTATTCTGACATTGGTCTATGTTACTTATATGTCCTCCTGGTATTAATTGGGTCAGAATACCCTAATGGCTCCCGGAGGGACCATCGAGTCACCATTTCTTAAATAGACGGTTACGTCCTCTGTACCCAAGTTGGGGACCCAACCCTTCTACGGGACCTCTTCCTTGCCGTTGTGTGAGGTCGTAAGAACGGATCTCTTAGGGTACCTGTCTCTTCAGAACACCCGACGTTCAGGTACCCAAGCGTCTCAACCTACGTTAAATCACTGATTTTATGATGGTGGTTCCCTAATGTCTTCCGAAGGACTTCATTTACTGTAAATAAGACGATCCAACGGTATTATTAAATATTTGTTATAGTCGAATTTCTCAATACGTCCCCCCGTCAGGGTTCTACCTCCTTATCCTATCCTTCTCGTGGAAGAGGAGATGTTTAAGTAGTTTTCTAGTAAACTTGTGACTTTTTGAAGGTGTTTTGTTGAAGACTTACGACCACCTCCTATGATCCGTGGATCTTTCCGTCGGGTAAGAGAAGTTTTCCTCCATCCTTTTTTATATTTTCTGTTTTTCTCTCTGTTTTCTCAATCCCTACCTCTGGCAGGACCCCTCCCTCAGTACTTCCTCTTCAAAGGTTTGTGGTCCTTTGGGGGAGTGGTCATCCAGATACCCCTCAAAATCTTAGAGTTCTCCCGTTCTATTGGTCCTCCCTTTTTATTTGGTTTTGTGTGTCTTATCCACGGATTGGTGTTGAGGGTCGTCTCTTCATCGGGTCTACGAGTGTAGTCGGTGACCTCCGACCTCTCCTTCCGCGCTCGACGTACGAATTCCATTCCTGACCCGGACTTACGGGACTCCTGTTAGACTCCCTCGATTACAGTCTGTCGTGGGGTTTGAGACCCTATGGGTCTCTCTCTCTCTCTCTTGAAAGGACGCTTTAAGAGATTGAATTACGCGTCGGACCGGACGAGTGTCTCGTTTCCTGAATCACTAGTGGTTTCCTCTCGATCGGTCGACGTATGTCAGGGGAGGGGCGGTCTCCGTCTCTCCGTCCACCCGTTGTCGGTCTCGGTCTTCCGTTGCCCGACGAGGTTAGAGCCGGAGTCTCTACCCGTAGAAGGTGGTTTGACACTCGTCCGGGGGTCAACGATTGGTGCAGAAGGACCCTAGGACCTACCAACTGTAGACGGTCCTCCCAGTATCGGATTCTAGTCGAAGGGTCTCCTCTGTGTACCGTGTGGGTTCTGGTCTCTCCACTAATTGTACGTACCGGGTGGACCCTGTCACACGAGGAGTTCGTGGACCAACGGACTCGACGAGTCTGGACCCTTCCCGTGTTTTGCGTGCGGGTTGTCTCAGACACGGGACACCGCACGGACTCTTGGACTTGGACCCACCGAATCTGGACCTTTCACGTACTTTGGGTCCCGGACGAAACCTGTCACGGGATGTCTCGTGGGACGTCGGACTCGTCATATCTTGGTCTTTCGTGTTCGGCACTCGAACCCGTTTGGGTCACACCGAGTATGTGACGTTTGTGAGGGGTGTGTACGGTCACTACAAACAAACGTCCCAAGGAGGGAGGGGTTTTGTGTTGACTTGTTCACTCACATTTATTCACTGGTGGAAACGGGGGAACACAGTCCCGTCTTTAATCTGTGACTTCTCTGAAAGTTTGTCTCCTTCGGTTTTATTTGTTTCTTATCCCTGGCCGAGACCTTCACTGTCCACGTTGTCTAATTTTGGGACATCAATTGTAACTGATTCGTAATCTCCCCCGGATATCTGGAACTCTGTCTCTTCCGTTACCGTGGGGTGAGGTCATGAGAACGGACCTTTTAAGGTACCTGTCTCCTCGGACCATCCGACGTCAGGTACCCCAACTGTCCTCAGTCTGTGCTGACCCACTGAAGTGAAAGTGAAAAGTGAAAGTACGTAACCTCTTCCTTTACCGTTGGGTGAGGTCACAAGAACGGACCTCTTAGGGTCCCTACCCCCTCGGACCACCCGACGGTAGATACCCCAGCGTATCTCAACCTGTGCTGACTTCACTGAATCGTCGTCGTCGTCGTCGTCGTCGTCGTCGTCGTCGTCGTCGTCGTCGTCGTCGTCGTCGTCGTCGTCGTATCTGGGACTCTTGTTCATGTTCGACCTTATTCCTTGATACTCTTTGACTTGAGTGGGATGTGACGGGTGTTGTCGAGGTCTCTTTAAGGATTTATATAAAATATACTAGTGAAAATTTAAAAAAAATTCAAGAAATGATGAAATTAAAAGTGAAAATATTGGATGATAATGGAACGTTTTTTTTTCTAGGATAAAATTTTTGTTTAAAGTGTATATATACAAAAAATATTAAAAACACTAAGTAAAACAAAACATAAAAATTGTAACATAAAAACTCAGATTGGAGATGAGATATAAAAATTAGAAACAAAGAACCATAAAAAAATTTAGTTGAGACATGGAAATTCTTAGATTAGAAGTCATAGGTACAAGTGACTCTCAACACTAACGACCGAACTAACGAGAGAGGGCAAAACTGAGGGGGAGAAGAGCAAGACCAGTGGAGATAGAGGAAGGAGGAGAAGAGAAGAGATACCTTGAGGTACTTGGAGAGACTCACAAGGTCTGACACCTCTCGTGAATCCCTAAACTAATGACCGATCTAACGAGAGAGGAGAAAACTGAGGGGCAGAAGAGGAGGACCAGTGGAGATAGAGGGAGAAGGGAGAAGAGAAGAGATTCATTGAGACACATGGAGAGACCCACAGGGAGTGACACCTCTTAGAAAAGTGGTAATTGGAATTACAAAATAGTAGTCACGACATACCTACCTCAGAACTCCGATGAATGACATTCTTATTCTGACTTTCGGTCTCCGTCCTCCGAATTGAGGTTTTACACTCTTGTAGTCTTTTGAGGACTAAGGTCCCTGGTAATTGTCTGTTCTCGAGTAGTTTTCGGAGGTATGGATGTGACTTTGATTCGTGGTGGGTTCTCGGTTGTCCAAGGTCTCGTTCTGTATGGTACGATTAAGAGGTCGTTACGTCCTTGTGTCGGGACCCGTAATTTTCTATCTGACGGGTTTCAGTGTGGTTTGGGTTTGTGTGGGGTTTTGAGTGATGACATGTGAAGTAACGTGAGGTCTATCTACTGTAGGTCGAAGTGGGTGGTCTTGTGTGTGTGTTGGAGGGGATTGGTCTTTTGGAACTCTTCGGTGATCATGTTGGGGTGACTGTCCCTCGTCCTAGGTGTTATTTCTCCTTGGTGTTTGAAGGTCGGATGTTTTTCCTGTGGGGTTTGTGTCGTTAGATTTGTTTTACTTTCAGTCTATTTATAAATCGTCCATTTCCTTGTACTATTTGTAGGTGATTTGGTTTGTTTTTTACTCCTCTATCCTTGAGATAGACTTTTTCTTAAGTCTTATTACAATCAGTTCTACGAGGTTTTAGAACTTTTGTTTTAAAACTTTTATTTTATTTATCTGATCTCTGTTCCTAATCCTTCTAATTCTTTACAAGTTGTTCCTGGATCTTCTTTATTTCTTCTCAGTCAGTTATTACTTATTACGTTATTGACTCTGGTTTTCGTGAGACCTCCCTTGGTTATCATCTTATTGACTCCGTCTTCTGTCCTATTCACCTTCCACCTTCTATCTTACCACCTTTAATTACTTCGTCTCTTCTCTTTTCTTTTGTCTTAATTTCTTTACTCCTGTTGGAGTCTCCGGAGACCCTGTTGCAATTTGTGGGGTTGTAAGCTTAGTATGCTCAAGGTCTTCTGCTGTTTTTCTTTCCCGTACTTTTTTATGAACTCTTCTATTGTCAACTTTTGCAGGGATTTTACCCCTTCCTTTATAAGTGAGTTCAGGTTCTTTGGACCTATCAGGGTTTGTCCTATTTGGGTTCCACTTTGTGGGGTTCTGTGTATAATTAGTTTAATTACTTCTAGTTTATTTTTCTTGTTTATAATTTTTCGTCGTTCCCTTTTTGTTGTTTATTGTATGTTACCCTAGGGTTATTCCTATTGTCGACTAGAAAGTTGTCTTTGAGAAGTCCGGTCTTCCCTTACCGTCCTGTATAGATTTCACTACTTTCTCTTTTTGGATGTGGGGTCTACAGATATAGGTCATTCCTAGAGTAAGTTTGTACTTCCCCTTTAGTTTTCGAAATGTCTGTTCGTTTTTGTCTCTTGAGTCATGGTGGTTTGGGCGAGAAGTTATTTACGATTTCCTAGAAGAGATCTGTCCTTTGGTCTTTTCCATATATTTGAGCTTGGGTTTTGTTGTTTCATTTACAGTTGTCCTAGTATGAATAGTTATTAATGGAATTTACATTTACCCAACTTACGGGGTTGGTTATCTGCTTCTGACCGACTTACCTATGTTTTTATTGTGGGGATATATGCGACAGATTTTCTCTGGGTGGAGTTTTGTTCCCTGTGTATGTCTGATTTTCACTCTCCGACCTTTTTCTATAAAGTACGTTTACTCTTGTTTTATCTCGTCCTCGTCGTTAGAAATAGTCTATTTTTTCAGAAACTTTATTTTCGGTACTTTTCTCTGTTTCTTCCTGTGATGTATTACTAGTTTCCTAGCTAGGTTCTTCTTCTATGTTTTTAATATTTATATATACGTGCGTTGTATCCTCATTGAGTTATGTATTCCGTTTACGATTGTCCATACTTTCCCATTTAGTTGTCATTGTGTTGTTATCACCTTCCGAAATTATGGCGTGAGTGTGGATACTAGTTGGTTCTCTTTTAGTCGTTCCTTTGTGTTTGAAATTTATTATGTTACCTCGTCAATCGGGATTAATTAAATTGAGTCTACTGGTAATATAGATGATGACACTCGTCCTTAGGGAGTCTTCTTTACCTCATCGGTAGTGCTAGTTGTTTTCTCAGACTTTACGTCATGGACGTACGTTAGAGTTTATGCTGTCAGACAAGCTGAGGTTCTGTTTGGTAAGTTATAGTGTCAATACGTGCAGATACGGGGTAGGTCATTACGACTTCTTCGACTTCAACTTACCTAGATACTTCTAGATGTTCTGGAAAATCTTGATTGTAGGTTTTTTCTACAGGAAAAGTAATATCCCCTGACCTTACGTTTTCATCCTTCAGTTCTTTGTGGACCTTATTGTCCGTTTAAACCGGAATCTTACGTCTTACTTCGTCCCGTTTCTGATTATCTCAAAACGGTTCTTTTACGTGACCAATCTCGTTTGTGGTAAAAGGTTGTTGTGTTCTCTTCTGAGATGTGTGCCTGTTGTGGTCTACCAGTTGTGGTTTTAGTCTGACTAATACAAACAACGTCGGTTTCTACCTCTCGAGAGATGTCAGTTGTTTTTGTTCTGGTCCTCGACTGACACCGAGTCTAGTACTTGAAGAATAATGGTTTAAGTCTGAGGTTAACTTCTTTCATCCCTTTTGACGATGTGGTAAGTCCATACTGGATTTAGTTTAGGGAATACTAATATGTCACCTTCACTCTTTATCTAAATTCCCGGATCTAGACTATCTATCTCACGGACTACTTGATACCCTACTCCAAGCACTGTAACAAGTCCTCTGTCCCTAGTTCTGTTAGGGGTACCTTTTCTTTACGTTTTTTCGTTTTACCGACAGACCCCTCCGGAATGTTTATCGACACTTTTCTTCTCTTCGTTTTTCGTTTCCTCTTTTCCTTTCTATATTCGTAGACTTACGTCTCAAGGTTTCTTATCGTTCTTCTCTATTCTTTCGGAAGAAGTCGCTAGTTACGTTTCTATATCTCCTTTTCTTGTCTTACCCTTTCTGATCTCTAGAAAAGTTCTTTGAATCTCTATGGTTCCCTTGTAAAGTACGTTTCTACCCGAACTATTTCTGTCTTTACCGGACCTGGATTTTCTTCGTCTTCTATAAGTCTTCTCCACCGTTCTTATGTGTCTTCTGGACATGTTTTTTCTAGAATTACTGGGTCTATTGGTACTGCCACACTAGTGATTAGATCTCGGTCTGTAGGACCTTACATTTCAGTTCACCCGGAATCTTACTTAGTGATGCTTGTTTCGATCATCTCCACTACCTCAAGATCAACTCGACAAAGTTTAGGACTTTCTACTACGACACTTTCACGACGTGAGTTATACGGTCGTTTAAACCTTTTGAGTCGTCACCGGTGTCCTGACCTTTTCCAGTCAAAAGTAAGGTTAGGGTTTCTTTCCGTTACGGTTTCTTACGAGTTTGATGGCGTGTTAACATGAGTAGAGTGTACGATCATTTCATTACGAGTTTTAAGAGGTTCGGTCCGAAGTCGTTATGCCCTTGACACTTGAAGGACTACAAGTTCGACCAAAATCTTTTCCGTCTCCTTGGTCTCTAGTTTAACGGTTGTAGGCGACCTAGTACCTTTTTCGTTCTCTCAAGGTCTTTTTGTAAATAAAGACGAAATAACTGATACGGTTTCGGAAACTGACACACCAAGTGTTAATTGACACCTTTTAAGACTTTCTCTACCCGTATGGTCTGGTGGACTAGACGGAGAACTCTTTAGACATACGTCCAGTCCTTCGTCGTCAATCTTGGCCTGTACCTTGTTGTCTGACCAAGGTTTATCCTTTTCCTCATGAAGTTCCGACATATAACAGTGGGACGAATAGATTGAAGATACGTCTCATGTAGTACTCTTTGTGTCCCGACCTTCTTTGTGTTCGACCTTAGTTCTAACGGTCCTCTTTATAGTGATTGGAGTCTATACGTCTACTGTGGTGGGAATACCGTCTTACACTTCTCCTTGATTTTTCGGAGAACTACTTTCACTTTCTCCTCTCACTTTTTCAACCGAATTTCGAGTTGTAAGTCTTTTGATTCTAGTACCGTAGGCCATGGTAGTGAAGTACCCTTTGTCTACCCCTTTGTCACCTTTGTCACAGTCTGAAATAAAAAACCCCGAGGTTTTAGTGACGTCTGTCACTGACGTCGGTACTTTAATTTACTACGAATGAGGAACCTTCTTTTCAATACTGGTTGGATCTATCGTATCAGTTTTCGTCTCTGTAATGAAGCGGTTGTTTCCAGGCAGATCAGTTCCGATACCAAAAAGGTCACCAGTACATACCTACACTCTCAACCTGACACTTCTTTCGACTCGCGGCTTCTTAACTACGAATACTTGACACCACAACCTCTTCTGAGAACTCTCAGGGAACCTGACGTTTCTCTAGGTTGGTCAGGTAAGACTTCCTCTAGTTGGGAACCTAAAGAAACCTTCCTTACTACGATTTCGACTTTCAGGTCATGAAACCGGCGGAGTACGCTTCTCAACTCAGTGACCTTTTCTGAGACTGCGACCCTCCCTAAGCCCCGTCCTCCTCTTCCCCTGCTGTCTCCTACTCTACCGACCTACCGTAGTGACTGAGCTACCTACACTCAGACATACTTGAGGCCCTCAACCGCTACCTGTCCCTCCGGACCACACGACGCTAAGTACCCCAGCGTTTCTCAGCCTGTGGTAAGTCGTTGACTTGACTTGACTATCGTTTTTAGGGTGACGTCATGAGAACGGACCGTTTAGGGTACCTACCTCCTCGGACCATCCGACGTCAGGTACCCAGTGATCCTCAACCTGTGCTGACTCGCTGAAGTGAAAGTGAAAAGTGAAAGTACGTAACCTCTTCCTTTACCGTTGGGTGAGGTCACAAGAACGGACCTCTTAGGGTCCCTGTCCTATCAGACCACCCGACGGCAGATACCCCAGCGTGTCTCAGTCTGTGCTGACTTCACTGAATCGTCGTCGTCGTATCGTTTTTAGTCGCTTTAATTTTCGACCAAGAAACTCTTCTATTTATTTTATCTGTTTGGTAATCGGTCTGAGTAGTTCATTTTTTCCCTTTTCTTAGTTTAGTTGTTTTAATCTTGACTTTTACCTCTTTAGTGTTGTCTATTGTGTCTTGATGTTTCCTAAAATTTTCTGACGATAGTCATTGATGTACTGTTACTTATCCTGTTGAACTTTCTTTACCTACTTAAGAATCTTTTCATAATGGAAGTTCTTGACTTGGTCCTTCTTTGTCTTTTAGAATTGTCTAGGTAGTGTTCGTGTCTTTACCTTCATTTCACTTCAACGAGTCAGTACAGACTGAGAAACGCTGGGGTACCTGACATCGGATGGTCCGAAGAGGCAGGTGCCCTAAAAGGTACTTCTTATGACCTCACCCAACGATAAAGGAAGAGGTCCCGTAGAAGGGTCGGGTCCCTAACTTGGGTCAGAGGGCGGAACGTCTGTTTGCGAAAAATTGGAGACTCGGTGGTCCCTTCATTTTTTAGAAAGTTGTCTGTTTTCGTGTCCATTTAAGATGGTTTTTAAATCTCTTCTCGATTGTGGATAGGATAAGTTTGAGAAGGTCTTTTAACGTCTCCTTCCATTAGAGGGTTTGTGTAAGATACTCCGGTGGTAGTGGGATTATGGTTTTGGTTTTTGTACTGTGTGTTTTTTCTTTTGATATCCGGTTATAGTGACTATTTGTATCTACGTTTATAGGAGTTGTTTTAAGATCGTTTGTCTTAGGTTGTTGTATAATTTTTCTAGTATGTAGTACTGGTTCACCCGAAATAGGATCCCTACGTTCCTAACTAGTTATAGGCGTTTAGTAAGTTACACTATATGGTGTAATTGTTTAACTTCCTATTTTTATTATACTAATAGAGTACGTCTCTTTCGGAAACTGTTTTAAGTTGGTGGTAAATACTATTTCTGAGGGGTCTTTTGTCCGTATCTTCCTTGTATAGCGTTGTATTATTTGCGGTATATACTAATTGGGTATCGTTTGTAATAGGAGTTACCACTTTATGACTTTCGTAAAAGCGATTTCAGTCCTTGTTCTGTTGCCACGGGTGAGAGTGGTGATGATAAGTCGTATCAAATCACCACGACCCTTTTGACCAGTTGGTGGACATTTTCTTACTTTGATCTTGTGAGATTGTGGTATGTGTTTTTATTTGAGTTTT
This sequence comes from Capra ibex, assembly GCA_006410555.1. Lineage (NCBI taxonomy): Eukaryota > Metazoa > Chordata > Mammalia > Artiodactyla > Bovidae > Capra > Capra ibex. Next base: position 61,803,841 of record SJYO01033645.1, read on the forward strand.
GCCTAATTTCTAGATTTACATTCTGGTCTTTGATATTTTGAGGATCGTCTTTTGTATCCGTTTTGTGATTGTATTTAGTCTCGTTCTAGGAGATACTGGGTGGAGGGTCTCATTACCTTTATTTTCGTTTTTATTTGTTTACCTTGGATTAATTTGAATTTTCGAAAACTTGTTGCTTCCTTTGATATTCGTTTCACTTTTCTGTCCGATGTCTCACCCTCTTTTATTGTCGTTTGTTTAGTTGACTGTTTCTTAATTAGAGTTTTTATTTCTTGATCGAGTACGTCGAGTTATGGTCTTTTTATTTACTGGGTTTGTTTTTGACCCGGTTTCTTGATTTATCTGTAAAGCGGTTTCCTCTGTATATCCACCGATTCTTTGTGTACTTTTTAACAAGTTATGGTGAGTAATAGTCTCTTTACGTTTGGTTTTAGTGTTACTCCATGGTAGAGTGGGACCAGACTTACCGACCATAGTTTTTCAGATGTTTATTATTTACGACCTTTCCCACACCTCTTTTCCCTTGGGAGAATACGACAGCCACCCTTACGTTTGATCATGTCGGTGATACCTCTTGTCCCACCTCTAAGGAAGTTTTTGTCTTTTATCCTAACGGTATGTTGGGCCGTTAGGGTGACGACCCGTATGTGTGGCTCCTTTGGTCTTAACTTTCTCTGTATACATGAGGTTACAAGTGACATCGTGACAAATGTTATCGGTCCAGTCCCTTCGTTGGATTTATAGGTAACCGTCTACTTACCTATTCTTTCAACACTATGTATATGTATTACCTTAAAATGAGTCGATAACTTTTCTTACGTAAACTTAGACAAGATTACTCCATCTACTTTGACCTCGGATAATATGTCTCACTTCATTCTGTCTTTCTTTTTGTTGTTATGTCATATAATTACGTATATATACCTTAAATCTTTCTACCATTGTTACTGGGGTATACGCTCTGTCGTTTTCTCTGTGTCTACATTTCTTGTCTGAAAACCTGAGACACCCTCTTCCGCTCCCACCCTGCTAAACTCTCTTATCGTAATTTTGTACATATAATGGTATACACTTTATCTTGTGGTCAGGTTCAAGCTCCGTACTTTGTCCCGTGACTTTCGGCCACGTGACCCTGTTGGGTTTCCCTACCCTACCCCTCCCACCACCCTGCCCCCAAACTCTAACCCCTTGTGTACATGTAGACACGACTAAGTACAGTTACATACCGTTTTTGGTGGTGTTATAACATTTCATTAATCGGAGGTTAATTTTATTTAAGTAATTAATATTTTTTCAACATGTCGTATAGTTTAAAATTGGTGAATTTCTTTTACTCATATTATCTATAAATTTTTTTATAAAGAGTCGAAGGATTAATATAAACAACTTTAGAAAAATCAGTAAATTCTGAGAAGGGTCTTCAACGGAGAGAGAATTCGGAAAGAACTCGGACGTATAATCTAGAGAGAGATCAAAGAGGACAAAGAACGACTATATATGACAGAATAGTGATTAAAATAAGAACAAAATCGGAGATTTTTCTAACAATCGCATTCCTATCCCTGATATAAATTGAATGTAAATACAGACTGAATATATGTGTTTGTAATTTTTATAAACGTATTAATTGTACTAATTTCACGATAGTGAACTAAAACGAACCTAACCTAAGACTCTTTAGAATTCTCAATGAGTATTGAGGATTCTATACCTAAAGAAATATGGATTAAAAGGGCTCAAAATTAACTTACTTAGGATTACGTAGTTACGTTTCTTTATATTCTTTTGTTATCTTACCCTTTCTTCTCTTTAAAGAAGTTCTTTTAATCTCTATCGTTCCCTTGTAAAGTACGTTCCAGTCAAGTGAGTCAGTACAGGCTGACAAACGTTGGGGTCCTTGGGGTCGTGTGGTCCGGAGAGACAGGTAGTGGTTGAGGGTCTCAGGTGGGTTTTGGTACAGGTAGTTCAACCACTACGGTAGGTTCGTTGAGTAAGAGACAGCAGGGGAAGAGGAGGACGGGAGTTAGAAAGAGTCGTAGTCCCAGAAAAGTTTACTCAGTCAAGAAACGTAGTCCACCGGTTTCATAACCTAAAAGTCGAAGTTGTAGTCAGGAAGGTTACTTGTGGGTCCTGACTAGAGGAAATCCTACCTGACCAACCTAGACGAACGTCAGGTTCCCTGAGAGTTCTCAGAAGACGTTGTGGTGTGAAGTTTTCGTAGTTGAGAAACCACGAGTCGAAAGAAATATCAGGTTGAGAGTGTAGGTATGTACTGGTCACCTTTTTCTATGTTTCTACCCAAGTTATTTTCTGTCTTTACCATCCCTGGATTGCCTTCATCTTCTATAATTCTTCTCCACCGACATGTTTTTTCTAGAATCACTGGGTCTATTAGTGTTACCACACTAGTGAGTGGCTCTCGGTTTGTAGGTTCTTACACTTCAGTTCGTCCGGAATCCTTTGTAGTGATACTTGTTTCGATGACCTCCACTACCTTAAGGTCAACTCGATAAAGTTTACGATTTCCTACTACGACACTTTCACGACGTGAGATATACGGTCGTTTAAACCTTTTGAGTCGTCGCTAGTGTCCTGACCTTTACCAATCAAAAGTAACGTTAGGGTTTCTTTCCGTTCCGGTTTCTTACGAGTTTGATGGCGTGTTAACGTGAGTAGAGTGTACGATCATTTCATTACGAATTTCAAGAGGTTCGGTCCGAAGTCGTTATGCACTTGGTACTTGAGGGTCTACAAGTTCGACCAAAATCTTTTCCGTCTTCTTAGTCTCTAGTTTGACGGTTGTAGACGACTAGTGACTTTTTCGTTCTCTCAGGGTCTTTTTGTAGATAAAGATGAAATAACTGATACGGTTTCGGAAACTGACACACCTAGTGTTATTTGACACCTTTTAAGACTTTCTCTGCCCTTATGGTATGGTGGAATGGACGGAGAACTCTTTGGACATACGTCCAAGTCCTTCGTTGAAAGGTTTATCCTTTTCCTCATACAGTTCCGACATATAACAGTGGGACGAATAAATTGAATATACGTCTCATGTAGTACTCTTTGTGTCCCGACCTTCTTCGTGTTCTACCTTGGTTCTAACGACCCTCTTTATAGTGATTGGAGTCTATACCTCTACTATGGTGGGAATACCTTCTTTCACTTCTTCTTTATCGGAGAACTACTTACACTTTCTCTTCTCACTTTTTCGACCGAAATTCGAGTTGTAAGTCTTTTGATTCTAGTACCGTAGACCAAGGTAGTGAAGTACCGTTTGTCTATCCCTTTGTCACCTTTGGCACCGACTGAAATAAAAACCCCCGAGGTTTTAGTGACGTCTACCACTGACGTCGGTACTTTAATTTGCTACGAATGAGGAACCTTCTTTTCAATACTGGTTGGATCTATCGTATAATGTTTCGTCTCTGTAATGAAACGGTTGTTTCCAGACAGATCAGTTCCAGTACCAAAAAGGTCATCAGTACATACCTACACTCTCAACCTGATATTCCTTACAACTCACGTCTTTTTAACTACGAAAACTTCACACCACAACGTCTTCTGAGAACTCTCAGGGAACCTGACGTTCGTCTAGGTTGGTCAGGTAGGATTTCCTCTAGTCAGGACCCACAAGTAACCTTCCTGACTACAACTTCGACTTTGAAGTTATGAAACCGGTGGACTACGTTCTTCGACTGGATAAACTTTTCTGGGACTACGACTCTTTCTAACTCCCGTTCTCCTCTTTCCCTACTGTCTCCTACCCTACAAATCTACCGTAGTGGCTGAGTTACCTGGACTCAAAACCATTTGAGGTCCTCAACCACTACCTGTCCCTCCGGACCGTACGACGCCAAGTAAACCAGTGTTTCTCAATCTGTGCTGACTCGGTGACTTGACTTGAGTTACGTAGTGATATAAACTTATTATCACGGTTCTCGTAATTTCAGGTCAAATTTAGATAGTAAGTGCTGGTTGTGGAAGAGACCTGCACAATGAAACGTGTTACGTCACAATCAGCGACTCAGTACCGGTTGAGAAACACTGGGGTAACTGACATCGGGTGTTCTGTGGAAACAGGTACCTTAAGAGGTCCGTTCTTATGACTTTACCCAACGGAAAGGGAAGAGGTCTCCTAGAAAGGGTGCGTCCCTATCATCGACTCAGAGGACGTGACGTCCGTCTAAGAAATGGTACTCAGTGGTCCCTTCTGGGATACGTGTTTTTTCCTGACGTCATTTCTTAAAAGATTCTATCAAGTCAAAAAGTCTAGTTAGTCCTCTGGGATAGTCTTTCCAAAAATATAAGATTATAAAAGTGAAAAAAGAGTTGGATAAGAGACTTCGAATGTTACGTTATATGTAGATAAGTAATTTGTGAATTATTTGTGGTCATTTATTACATTGCAAGTGTATAATTAATGTCGTAGGTATCATTGTAATAACCCCGAAGGGGACCACCGAGTCGTCATTTCTTAGGTGGTCGTTACGTCCTCTGAGTCCTCTCCACCCGAACTAGGGACCCAGTCCTAGAGGACCTCTTCCCGTACCGTTTAGGTGAGGTCATAAGGACGGATCTCTTATGGTGCGTTCGGTGTCAGTGTTTTCAGCTTGTCCTGAATTCGACGACTCTCACATCCATGTCGTGTCGTTGTAATATCGTGTCTAGAACACGGGGAGGAGAGGAAAAATATTTTTGAAAAATTTTAAACTTAAATGACAAGGTCCATTTTATTTAATGTATGTCTTAAAAGAATTAATTAAATTTTTCAGTTTGAGACCACGTAGAGGGACTAAGTTCTAAATTTGTCAGCTAGTTCTAAAGATGAACTACTATAACGTTGTCCTCCTTGATCCAATACAAAAAATTTCTAGTGTAAGGTGTTTGATACAGTTGAGAATTTGTCGAGTCGCTGTCCACCTCGGTATTCGGGGTAATCCGTCCGCTTCCGCGACTTCAAATATTTCTAATTTTGTTGAAAGTTACCTTGATTTCCGGGTCTAAAAGATTAAGTTTTCAAAGTGTAGTAATAAAAAAATTACGTGACAGCCGTGTTTCGTTATGTCTACACGACTTGTACTTTGCGTCCCTTTCCGAACATTTGATCTCCGGCTTACAAGTGAGAGACTCCTCCCGTCACTCTCTCTTCCGGTGGTCAGGGCTGGAGCCGTGACCCGACAGTGAAGTGTCCGGGTCCTCCGCGTAGACGCCGGAAGGTTTGGTGATTCGGGCTTCTTTGACGAGGTCGGGATGGCTCCTGGAGGAAGCGCCGGCCTAAACGTCTCGAGGGGTCCCCAGGTGTCCCCGGGCGGGGAAAGCCAAGTCCGCGAGTTTCCACCGCGGTTCGCTGGTCCTTCACACTGGGGTCTGCTCTTTCTCGATGGGTGGAGTCTCAGCCTTTTAGCGGCGGCCCTTGGAGCGAAGGCCCAAGACAGAGCAGCCGATGAGTCCTAACCGAGAACATGCTCCCGCCCCGGAGCGACGTTGAAAAGAACGTTGGAGCGCCGTGAGCTGTCGGTAACTCTCCCCAACTTCGCGAAAGCAGTAGTTACTTCATAGCGCTCTCTTCCTCTTCGACAATGAGAGGGCGGATTAAGTCCAAATGGTTGTTCGGCCAAGACTCTGCGGTAGGGCACCCCACGACAACGAGAAGAACAGCGCTAACAGGGAGGAAGAAGGGCCCATTTTCAGTCGGAGCCCAGGGGTCCCACCCCGACACCTCTCAGTTCCACACCCTATTAAACGCTCAACGAAGGAGACAGACACCGCAGCGCCCGCCTTCGGGTCTCTCCTGACTGAAACACCCTTCTTACCCGGCTCATCCGAGCCCTCCTCGAATCTCCAAGGCGCCTCAAGACACCACGCCCGCGCGACTCCAAACCCTAGGAGTGGCTTGGCCGCTAGAACCGCACCCTCCCCAGCAAGGTGCCACCGTCGGAGAGGAGGAGTTTTCACTTTCACTTTCATTTGAGCGAGTCATCACAGGCTGAGACGCTGGGGCACATGACGTCGGGTGATCCGAGGAGGCCGATAAAAGGAAGTTGCTGCACAAAACAAATAAGTTTGCACCTGGGGAATAGGAAAGTTTTCATCGGGCACAGAAATTTTATTAAGACAAATTCGTCCTTTATGTCCTAGAGGCATCCGAGGTCTCATCGGGAATGTACCTTAAATTTTGTAAAGACAAGTCAATAAACACACGATTTGGCCTTCATAACACTCAGAAAACGGGTAAGTAAATTGTTTGTAATCGAAGGGTGTCGCGTGCGTTTTCCTCGATCCTCTCAAATTAATATCACCATTTTTTCCTCACCGTGACCTCTGTGCGATAAAAAACAACAAAAACAATTGTAATTTTTATTTTTATATCATCCACGAATTCACTTTTACTCTGAGAAGGTTTTAACGGTCAGACGTAAATTTTTTATACAAAATTTATTTTAAAACAAAATCTTAAACCTTAGCTCACTCAAAAGACTGGATAAAGTCGTGGCCTGGGTTCCCATGAACCTCTCCCTTGACCAGATCCTCCTCCACCTGACTGGTATCTTTACTCAGGACGCCTACGGGACATTCGCGGAAAGAAAGCTTTATAAACAACCAAACCCAAAGATAGTTTATCGGAATAGTTGATACTAGTGGTATTTTCTTTTGAACAAATCATTTATTTCTCGAACGTACTTGTGTTCACAACCAGCAATGTTTTTCATAAACCTTACCAATTGTTAAGTATGACATACAAATAATTAAATTCTATTATACGTCGACATCTAACCCCAAAACGTCATCTAACCGTATAACGACATAAATACAAGAATCCAAAAACAGAATTTGATAACTTCGATATTTATAAGAACTTGATTCAGAATGATCGATTACGTTCAGAAAATCTCGTGTAAAAATCTCCCTATTTAACGGGATCATGACTTATTTAACGTTTACTTAGACTGATTTTACTTTTAATTATTTTCTTGATCCTTTTCATTACACCCTTTCCGAAGGTTGAACCTCAGAAAGTAGGACCAAAATTAAAGAACTAATCATAACAATCTGCGACTCGTTCAATCGTTCGGAAATTTGAAGTGGAGTTAAAGAAGTAAACATAGTAGTTCAATTTTACTGAGAGTCTATTTAAAAGTATAAATTTACTTTTTTGAGTTCACTTTTATGAAATCTTTAACACCTTCAGACCTATCATTACACTAAACTTTCATAAGACTGAATTAGACATACATATATCGTCAGTCTTGACACGTATAGTAAAACTTCAAAGACTTCTCTGTAGAAAAGACCTCTTAAGAGGACACATATTTCTAAACTTAAAATCTCTATATATTTTCAAACAAAAATTCAAGCATACAAAATCACTTTTGTCGGACTTAAAATTAGGACCAAAAATCATGGTAAAGACGGTAAGACAAAGTACTATTTCCATAAATCGGAAGACCAAAAAGTCTCTGTTATTATGAATTGGAGAAATGTACACTCAACTCTACTCTAGTCTCTATGGTTTAATAAAATTTCTGCTAATTTTTCAGTGTAATGCAAATTCTCTCACAATTATTGAATAGTATAACGACGAAGTGTACTGTCATAACTTAGAAACCCCATGATGGTTTAAATTTACCGTAACATTTGAACCGGTCTAAACAATTACCTTTCGATTGAAACATATCTCTCATCAGTTCGTCCTGGACCTACATTCAATGATCGAATAATCTTATCTTTAGACGAATATTTTATTCACCTAACGAAAAATTTAATTGATCAATTAAGATTAAAAGGACCGTTTCATGTTTTATTTATTTATCGTTTAAATCTATGACCCTAGTTTAAGAGAATCTAAAAACGACACTTTGTCTCATCCTTTTATTTGAAAGTTTAGGTTCAATGTATACTCACATATTTTGACGAACATTGTGCCAATATATAACTTCGTCAATGTCTCGGAAAATTTTTCACACATACATAAGATGTAACATAATCACCATCCTTCTAACACTACAATTATTTGATCACTTACGAAGTATAAAAGTCTAGAATAAATCTCGACCTTTTTACTAAAATCAAGTATTAACGATAAATATCTAAATCAAATCTAAAAAAAAAATTTAAATCAAATCAAATCTACAAGTCAAACGAACTTGTAAGAAAGTCACTTAATATAACTTCACAAAGAAGAAAAATTTATGTCGCTACTACTTTTGTGTAAATTTTAGAACCAACGTTGCCTATAAGTAGACCCTAAATACCTTTTTCTACGGCACTCTCCTTTACTATGTAAACATTGTAAACTACTTTAAAATTCTGAACGGGTCCTTTTACTACACTCAAACCAAACGTAAAAACGTTAAAGATGGTTCAAGGACATGAATGACAAAAAGGAAAATCTCAAAACAAAATATACAAGAACACGAGTCTAACGGACGAATTTATATTCATACGATTTTCAGGTTTAGTCTAAAGTACACGGAATAAGGGACTTAAGTTCATCCTCACTGAAAGCTTTTATCAGACATTTTTAAATACTTTTAACTACTTCACAAATGACTCACGTCGTACAAAGATAAACTTGACATTTCTACTGACAGTATCAAAGACGAAAGTTTCTTGTATGTCGTCCGTTTAGTCATACATTCTATTCTATTTACAGATTTACGAGTCTACGTTCCAGTATACCCTATTCTCGGTATTCTTTTAATATTTATCGAAAAGGACCCTCTAATCTCCATCTTCTCTAGTGTAAATCTTATCCTGTCATTCTACTCTATTTAATTCACCGTAAATTGAACCCGAACCTTCTCTATATCGTCGACACAACCGAGTGACCACCCAGAATAAACTCTTTCTCCCGACTTTTTGATCTTTACACCAAACTCGAAGTCACTCTCGAAGTTTACGGTCTAACTCCTCAAACATGGGTTAATTATCTTTCAGAAGACCGTTGTCTCAGATCGTACTTCAGTCTTATTCAAACTCCGAAAAAATTTCACCACCGAACGTTACCTTTTTTCCTTCACTTATGTTCTTGATAATGTTTTTATCCCAAACGTATGAAACTAATCCTCTACGTCTACTCCCTCTTCCCTACTGTCATAGAGACTTCACACAATTCAAACCCACTTACCACCATGGCCATTATCTTCATCCAAAATTTATTCCTTCTAAAGAAAGAATAAAAGTGTGAAGGAATAATGTATGAAGTAATATACCCTTCCACTACTTAAAACTAAATCCGGTAAACTCAACCTCCAAGGTTATCCCATAAGTTCCTTTGGAAAGCCGTCTGTCTATTTTACAAGTAGATCTCGGGTCTTCTGTTGACCCCTTATTTGTATTTAAGTTCACTGAACGTTTGAATAGAAGTTGAAAAGGAGTCTCAAGACAAGTCAAAAAGACGTTCAGGAAATCAAGTATAAAGATTTATAAATACTCACCTTGGAAGGGTGATAAAAGACGGAAACTCAGATATTTGAATTAAGTTTTGAAGATAGAATAAAACGACTTGATGTTATCGAGTGGAATCTATCACTTCAGCGAGTCAGCACAGGCTGAGAAACGCTGGGGTACCTGTCATCGGTTGGTCCGAGGAGGTAGGTACCCTAAAAGGTCCGTTCTTATGACCTCACCTAACGGTAAAGGAGGAGGTCCCCTAGAAGGGCTGGGTCCCTAGCTTGGGCACAGAGGGCGTAACATCCGTCTGCGAAATGGTAGACTCGGTGGTTCCTTCAGTGTAATCATCCAGTGGAATCCAAAAAAAAAAAAAAAAATTGTCGTATCGTCTGTCTCACTTGAATATTCTAGCATTTAGTCTAGTACCGTGAGACGACGAAGTTTTAGATTCACCGGAAGGTAATTTAGATCTCATTTTTAATTTGATGTTTCAAGTTATATTAGACCGGGGATGATCTTCTGAAGTAAAGGAAACTGAGAGGCACGAACCGAACACGAGGTAGATGGGGCCTCACACACAAGATGAGACCCTGGAGACACACAGACCAAGAGAAGGACGAGGCTCGTAGAACTAAATCAGTCCCAAATGAAGAGTCAAGTTCAAAATAGAAAAACCTCTCCAGAAGGGACTATTGAGGTTTGTCAGAATGGTGTCATGAGTAAGTAAAAAAGTATCGTGGTAGACTTTATTAAATAACCTAACAGATGAACAAATAAAAGAAGAGGTGACCTTCTATTTAATGTACTCTTACTTCTAAGAAAAGACAAACGAGAACACATAGGATCATGCCGCTTTCCTAGACGGCTCGTCCTCCGTGAGAGTATTTACACAAGTACTTACTCCCTTACAGATCATACCAGAAGAAAATGGGACTTCCGTCTCTTTAATTGTCAGTTTCCTCCAAACAAACACAGGAAAAGATACGAATCCACGATTTCTTGATACAGAAAGGGACTCGCGTTCGAAAAAAAAAGGAAGCGACACAGTAAAGGAAAGGAAGACGAAGGAGAGGGACGTGAGAAATTAGGATTGACAGGAGAAGACGGGTGTCGGGGTTCGACCATGGAGGTTTACGTACAATATAAATGAAAGGGGGTAGAAAACACAGATGAAGAAGAATGACTTCGGATTTAAGAAGGACTAATAATTCAGGAGATATAACACCCGTTACCGTGGGGTGAGGTCATGAGAACGGACCTTTTAGGGTACCTGCCTCCTCGGACCATCCGACGTCAGGTACCTCAGCGATTCTCAGCCTGTGTTGACTCGCTGAAGTGAAAGTGAAAGTACGTAACCTCTTCCTTTACCGTTGGGTGAGGTCACAAGAACGGACCTCTTAGGGTCCCTGCCCCCTCGGACCACCCGACGGTAGATACCCCAGCGCGTCTCAACCTGTGCTGACTTCGTTGAATCGTCGTCGTCATCGTCGTCGGAAGATTGGTCGGAATAGAGATGAAAAATCAAGATAGTCGGATTAGACATGAGAGATCAAGAAGTCTCAGAAGAAAAAAATTGAAAATTAAAACCTTGTTATAGTCAGAATTCTCTGTAACGTTCTTATCATGTTTATTGAAGAATGGGAAGTGACTCTAAAAGGATGTGACTCACACACACACACACACACACACACTTATACATAAACACAGAATTAGCGAGTCAACCTAGGTTGATAAAACTGGGGTACCTGACATCAGGGTCCGAGGAGACAGGTACCCCAAGAGGTCCGTTCTTATGACCTCACCCGACGGTAAGGGAAGAGGTCTCGTAGAAGGACTGGGTCCCTAGTTTGGTCCCAGAGGACGTAACGTCCCTCTTTGAAATGGTAGACTCGGTGGTCCCTACGGGAAGGATATGAAAATGTAAATTAAATAGGAGAAAGAGAGGTATGTATGTGTGTATCTGTCTGTGTGAAAAAGACTTGGTAAACTCTCATTTAACGTACACATTGGTCTCACGTGAACAGTTTTGGTTCCTTTGACTACAAAGAGGTCATGATAGTACGTTAAGATTCTACGACGGTCAAAAGGGGTGTTGTTTACAGCAACGTCAAACCCCCGTCCAGTCACTACAATCTAGGGTCGGGTCCTAATGTAAAGTACAAATCAACAGTACAGAGAAATCAGAGAATATTAGACCCTGTAAAGGAGTCAGACGGAACAGAAAGTACTGAGACCGAAAAAAAAAAAAAATTATTTCAACACTATCAAAATCCAGTTATCACTTCCCTGAGTTACATAGATGAGACGGGGTCTCAGGAGACCACCGAGTCTACCATTTCTTAAACGACGTTACGTCCTTTGGACCCAAGATAGGGACCCAGCCTTTCTAGGGGACCTCTTCCTTTACCGTTGGGTGAGGTCATAAGAACGGACTCTTTAGGGTACCTGTCTCCTCGAACCGTCCGATGTCAGGAACCCCAGTGTTTTTCAGTCTGTGACTCGTGGTACACGAGAGGGGTTTGAGGAGAGGGTAGATCCGACGGTATATCGAAACTCGTCTCAAGGGATAAGAAACACCATCCAGAAACAACCAATAGATAAAATTTATATTGTCCGACAGGTACGGTAGGGTTTGAGAGAATTGATAGGAAAGGGGGGTAGGAATTGGGGACCGTTGGTATGCAAACAAGAGATTCGTACTGGAACTGTAAAAACTTCCCAGTGTCCATTAATAAAAACGTCTTATAAGGAGCTAACCTATACAGACTGTAAAGGAGTCCTCATCTAAGTACATCCCGTCCTTATGGAGTCTTCGTTCAACACAAGAGTCACTGATGATCTCAGTGTTTGGTCAAAAATTTCTATGATTTTTTAAAAAAAACGAGAACTATTGTATTTTGTATGGTGGGATTGGTAAAAATTCCTAAGCCAACTCATCATAATTCGTGTAAACATACAAACTCATTGGTTGGAGGTTTTGAGAAAATTTGTTGAGAAAGGGAAGGGGAGGGAATATTTTTACAAATGAATTCAACAGAAAAGATACCGAAACTAACACTAGTAAAAAAAGGAAACGAGTTTAGTACAAATCAAAACTTCTGGATCCAATTTAAAATTAACATCAGAGAGACTGATCACATCCCCGGTCTTTAGAAAAGGAAGAAGGGAAGATCCAAGAGACTAAACAGACTATTAATTCAATTGTATTCTGTCTATTCCCGAAGGGTCCACCGTGATCACTATTTCTTGAGTGGACGGTTACGTCCTTTGTACTCTACACCCTTCGAGGGGACCTCTTCTCGTGTCGTTGGGTAAGGTCACAAGAATGGTCCTCTTAGGGTACCTGTTTCCTCGGACCACCCGATACTAGGTATCCCATCGTTTCTCAGCTTGTGCTGACTTCGTTAAATCGTACGTGCGTTCTGTCTAATTATCTGATTTTTTACCGTATACACACAACAATAACAAATCAGTGAGTTCATCACAGGTTAAGAAACACTGGGGTGTCTGATATCGGGCGGTCCGAGTAGACAGGTACTATAAAGGGTACGTCCTCGGGGTGTTTTTATACTCTGTGGGTCGTCACTCCATTACCTCCGAATAGACGGTAGGACTAGATTCCTCTTCCCCTTTCCCTCAGACCCCGAAATTTCCCCTCCTTCTGTCACGTATCCTTCTACCCTTCTCGTCTACAAACAATTTGTTCACATACGACACGGTACGGAACACTACTCAGAAAGACTATGGTCTCTAATAGAGACCATTATCGAGAAGAGGACCATGTATGGAGGACAGATTTAAGTCTCAAACTGAATACAAATCTACGTATCGTCAAAAAGAGAGGGTGACCCAAAACTTATCTTATCCCCAGTATAAAATAAGTAGTATGAGTCATACTCCATACCATGTAACATAAGTTACTCTCGTCCCTGCACTAGACAAAACATCTACCGATAAAGGACTCGACAGTGACGGATATCCTTCAGTTTTAGTAACAACTTACTTAGTTCACTCATTAAACCTAACTTAGTCGAGAAGGAACGTACAACAGCAAATCAATGTTTCAACAGAGACTGAGAAACACTGGGGTATCTGACATCGCGTGGTCCGAGGAGACAGGTACCCTAAAGGGTTCGTTCTTATGACCTCACCCAAAGGTTAAGGAAGAGGTCGCCTAGAAGGACTGGGTCCATAGTTTCGACCCAGAGGACGAACCGTCTGTCTAAGAAATGGTGACTTGGTAAGGAAGATAGTCAAGTTAAGTCAAGTCAACGAGTCAGCACAGGTCGAGAAACGCTGGGGTACTTAGCGTCGTGAGGTCCGGAGGGACAGGTAGTGATTAAGGGCCTCAAGTGAGTCTGAGTCCGGGTAGCTCAGTCACTACGGTAGGTCGGTAGAGTAGGAGACAGCAGGGGAAGAGGAGGACGAAGGTTAGGGAGGGTCGTAGTCTCAGAAAAGGTCACTCAGTTGAGAACGGTTGGGGAGGGTCGTAGTCTCAGAAAAGGTTACTCAGTTGAGAAGCGTACTCCGCCGGTTTCATGACCTCAAAGTCGAAAACGTAGTAAGAAAGGTTTCTTTAGGGTCCCGACTAGAGGAAGTCTTACCTGACCAACCTAGAGGAACGTCAGGTTCCCTGAGAGTTCTCAGAAGAGGTTGTGGTGTGAAGTTTTCGTAGTTAAGAAGTCACGAGTCGGAAGAAGTGTCAGGTTGAGAGTGTAGGTATATACTGGTGACCTTTTTGGTATCGGAACGGGTCTGCCCGGAATCAACCGTTTCATTACAGAGACGAAAACTTATACGATAGATCCAACCAGTATTGAAAAGAAGGCTCCTCATTCGCAGTAAATTAAAGTACCGACGTCAGTGACGTCACTAAAACCTCGGGGGTTTTTATTTCAGACTGTGACAAAGGTGACAAAAGGGTAGATAAAGGGTGCTTCACTACCCTGGCCTACGGCACTAGAAGCAAAAGACTTACAACTCGAAATTCGGTTGAAAAAGTGAGAGGAGAAAGTGACAGTAGTTCTCCGAAAAATCAAGGAGAAGTGAAAGACGGTATTCCCACCACAGTAGACGTATAGACTCCAATAACTATAAAGAGGACCGTTAGAACTGAGGTCGAACACAAAGAAGGTCAGGTTGCAAAGAGTACTACATGAGATCCAAAATAATTTCACGTCTCAAATACAAACTAAACCTATTGAAATTCTTTTCTTTAGTGAAGACCATCGTACTCAATCTCTGAACCATATCATTAAACTTCTACCGAAAAACTTCCACCGGACCCTTGGATTCACGCTCAGTCTAATCATTGGTCTAACCTTCCCGGAAATTTACTTATTTTATACTTTCAAATTTAGAGGTGTACATTACCATAGAAAATATTTTAAAAAAAGAGAGAAACCAGATATCAAAATTTTTAAAATGGATATTTTGTATGATTAAAAGTATGATAAAAGACAACTAATCCACCTAAAATAAAACAATCCACCACTAGAAAAAGTACTTTTATTTGGGAGTTCTTTTTGTAATGTATGGACGGAGCTCAATAATTCTTTTATAACATACCCCCTAGCAGGACATGTCAAACTTTAAGAGTCGCTGGTCAGTCAATTGAAACCAAAATCATTCATTCATATAAATTTACGAAGTCACTTACAAAGGAACACAGACACTATATATTGTAAAGGATACATCCTACGTACTTGTGTATTTGTCAATCAGTAGAAGAGAAGTAATATTCGATAAAGGAACCGTCAACATCAAGAAACTTAAAAGACATGTAATAACATAATTAAACATAAAGGGATTAATTATCTATCTCATTGAAAAGTCTAAAAATGACATGAAAACCCTAGAGACAAGTATAGGAAACAGGTAAATTTTTTAAACCTAACAAAAACGAAAAGTACAACTTAAACGTCCTCGATAAAAATATAAGATGTATAGTTTGGAAACAATGCGTAAATAAAAAAAAAGGGTTAGTTATTAACAGAAAACTGACAAGTGTCCTGGAAAACTACTATCTTTATGAATTAAAACTACAAGTATCATTTTATATACTGTGCAGACTCGTTGAAGTGAAACTGAAAAGTGAGAGTACGTAACCTCTTCCTTTACCGTTTGGTGAGGTTATAAGAACGGACCTCTTAGGGTGCCTGCCCCCTCGGACCATCCGACGACAGATACCCCAACGCGTCTCAACCTGTACTGACTTCGCTGCGTCGTCGTCGTCAGTTTATACAACAAGAAATTCTAAACACGAAAACCCTGAATAACTGTCATATATGGATCTTGGGGTCCAGTATTTCCATACAGTAAAAAGAATATGTAACTCGTCCATGGTGTGACGAAAATCAATTTTACTAGAGTTTCAACAGAAGACGGATACGGTCACAGAGCCAAAAAAGGATTTTCTGTGACTGTCAAAACTTCAAATGACCAGTCTATAAAACATCTTATAGAGAGTTAAACCCAAAAGAGTAATAATCTGATCCCAATAACCAAAACCCCTTTCTTATAAGGAATATCCACTTAACGGGAAGAGTATCGAACAATCATTATGTACGGTAGTTATACTGGACTCGACCACTGCAATTGGGACTAGTGAACCAATTCTATCACAGAATGTCCAAAGAGGTGTTAGTTGAATTATAAAAAGAGAAAGGTAAGTGATAAAACATCTTCACTCAGAGGTGCAGGTCGGGTGTAAGTTTCTCTCCCTCAATGCAAAACGAAGAACCTCTCTCTTTTCTCACAGTTTCTTAAATACCCGTACAATTTCGATGGTGAATGATTTTAGTCATTTTAAAATCCTCTCCGAGATGTTGATAAAGAAAAGAGAAATTACAAACAGGTCATCAAAATCGTAAACGGTCACCAAGAACGGACGTCGATAACATTGATATCACAGGAGTACCACTAAAGGACAAAGGGTGTAAGAAAGACGGTAAATAATTAACCTTAACAAGGTATTTCTGAACAGGGAACAGGTGGTAAACAAACAAATAAATAAGTCAACAGATATAATCATCCTTGAATAATTTAGTAAATATAGTCATACTTGAGTAAAAAAAGGAAACTTAACATTAAATTGTAATAAAACTATTAGACAAAACAACGAGTTTATTTAACAAGGTCGAAATCGATAACCTGTGAGAAAGTCTGCCCGAGAACACAGGACAGTTGTATGTGATTAGAAAAAAGGGGTAGAAAGAATGAAAAACCGTAACCTTCTACGAGGTCCGATTAAGACATAAAAGGGTTCGAAATATGAGTACCTCAGAACCAAGGAAAACCTTACCATAAACATTCGATCTTAGACCTACGAACCGTACGTGTACCGATAACAGAACACCACGAAGACCAAAGAGAGTCATATGTCTTGAATTTATATATATACATTTTTACACCCACATACATATATACACACACACACACACACACATATGTATGTCCATATACACATGTGTGTGTGTGTGTGTGTGTGTGAGTGTATATATATATATACTTCATTGGGTACTTTTGTCTGTAGTCAAGACAACGAGTCAGTACAGAGACTGAGAAACGCAAGGGTACCTGACGTCGTGCGGTCCGGAGGGACAGGTAATGGTTGAGGACGTCGGATGAGTTTGAGTACAGGTAGTGCAATCACTACGGTAGGTTGGTAGAGTAGGAAACAGTAGGGTAAGAGGAGGACCGAAGTTAGAAAGGCTCGTAGCCAGAAAAGGTCACTCAGTCAAGAAGGGTAGTCTACCGGTTTCATAACCTCAAAGTAGAAGTCGTAGTCAGGAAGGTTACTTATAAGTCCTGACTAAAGGAAATCCTATCTGACCAACCTAGAGGAACGTCAGGTTCCCTAAGAGTTCTCATAAGAGGTTGTGGTATCAAGGTTTCGTAGTTAAGAAACCACGAGTCGAAAGAAATACCAGGTTGAGAGTTTAGGTACGTACTGATGACCTTTTCGGTATCGAAGCTGATCTACCTAGAAACAACCGTTTCATTACAGAGACGGCAGATCCAACCAGTATTGAAAAGAAGGTTCCTCGTTCACAGAAAATTTAAGTACCGATGTCAGTGGTAGACCTCACTAAAACCTCGGGGGTTTTTACTTAAGACAGTGACAAGGGTGACAAATGGGGAGATAATCAAAAGACTCACAATTCAAAATTCGGTCGAAAAAGTGAAAGTAGTTCTCCGAGAAATCAAGAAGAAACGAAAGACGGTATTCACACCACAGTAGACGTACAGACTCCAATCACTATAAAGAGGGTCGTTAGAACTAAGGTCGAACACGAAATAGGTCAGGTCGTAAAGAGCACTGTATGAGACGGATCTTAAATTTATTCGTCCCACTGTTATATGTCGGAACTACTTGAGGAAAGGGTTAAACCCTGGTGAGACAACAAGGTACAGACCAAGATTGACAACGGAGAACTGGAAGTATGTCTAAAGAGTCCTCTGTCCTATCCACCAGACCATAAGGGTTGAAATACTTAAAAGGTGTCAAACAACACTAGGTGTGTGAGTTTCCGAAACTACATCAGTCATTTCGTCTCATATACGAATAGACCTTGAGAGAACGAAAAAGCTACTAGGTTTTCTACAACCCTTAAACTAGAGATCAAGGAGATGGAAAAGATTTGGGTCGAACTTGTAGACCTTCAAGTGTCAAGTGCATGACAATTTCGATCGAACCTCTTAAAACTCGTAATGAAATGATCGAACACTCTACTTACGTCAACACACCATCAAATTCGTAAGAAACCGTAACGGAAAGAAACCCTAACCTTACTTTTGACTGGAAAAGGTCAGGATACCGGTATAACTCACGTCATGAGAGTGTCGTAGTAGAAAATCCTAAACTTTATCGAGTCGACCTTAAGGTAATCGAGGAGATCGAAACAAACATCACTACGAAGGATTCCGGGTGAACTGAAGTATAAGGTCCTACAGACCGAGATCCACTCACTAGTGTGGTAACACTAATAAACTTCTAGTAAAAACATATCAAGAAGACACATAAGAACGGTGGAGAAGAATTATAGAAAACAAAGACAATCCAGGTGTGGTAAAGACAGGAAATAACTCGGGTAAAAACGTACTTTACAAGGGACCATAGAGATTAAAAGGACTTCTCTAGAGATCAGAAAGGGTAAGACAACAAAAGGAGATAAACAAACGTGACTAATGACTCCTTCCGAAAGAATAGAAAGGAACGATAAGAAACCTTGAGACGTAAGTTTACCCATATAGAAAGGAAAAAAGGAAACGGAAAGCGAAGAGACGAAAAGTGTCGATAAAAATAAGAATAAAGAATGGATAAACACATATTTATATAAAATTTTTCCTCAAATATAACCCTTCATTTAAAAACCCCTAAAAACATAAATTCTTCTACTCATGAAAATTGAAACCTAACTATTAAACCGACCCAAATCTTAACCTAAAGCTTTCTAAGAATGTATACAGGAACAAAATTTTTTAAGATTAGTGAACAATTTCTCTAACACAAAAGAGGTAACATATAAGAACAGAGGAAATAGTTTCTATTCCACAGGTATCCACGCACCTAAATAGAGACCCGAAAGATAAAACAAGGTCACTAGATATAAAGACAGAAACACGGTCATGGTATGACAGAACTACTGACATCGAAACATCATATCGAACTTCAGTCCGTCCAACTAAGGAGATCAAGGTAAGAACAAAGAGTTTAAACGAAACCGATAAACTCCAACAAACATAAAGGCATGTTTAATACTTTAATAAACACGATCAAGACACTTTTTATGGTAACCATAGAATTATCCCTAACGTGACTTAGATATCTAACGAAACCTATCATATGAGTAAAAGTGATATAACTAACAAGGTTAGGTACTTATACCATATAAAAAGGTAGATAAACACACGAGAAACTAAAGAAAGTAGGGTGAGGTCATAAGAATGGACTCTTTAGGGTACTGTCTCCTCGGACCACCCGATGTAAGGTACTCCAACGTTCTCTCAACCTGTACTGAATAGTCGATTTGTTGTCATCGTTTACAAGAGTTTGGAAGAAAGGGCAAGAGAAAGACTTTTAATAGAATGGGTGAAAAATCATAGCGGATATTGAAATAAAGAAACATGATGTAAAACCTATTAAAAGACAAGGTCAAATGATTAAGTACATCTTTTTATCTTGTTTTGTTTTATCCCTTTGAGACTTTTTCTCCTGATGATTCATCACAAATCGAATCAAGTCAGGGATAGTTTTAAGGTTACCATCGAAAGTGTCTTTATCTTGTTTGTTGTCCATGTCCTTTTCCACGAGTCGTAGTGATTAGTAACCCCTTTACGTATACTTTTGGTGTTACTCTATAATGGGGTATGGACAATCCTACAGACAGTAGTTTTTTTATTCCCTCTTGTTCATAACCCCTCTTACACCTCTCTTCTTTTGGGAACGTGTGATAAACCTTACGGTCAAATATGTCGGCTACCTTTTGTGACCTCCAAGGGGGAGTTTCTGTCTTGGTGGCACACTGGGTCACCAAGAGGGAGGCCCATATATAGGTCTCCCTTACTTTTGTCATAGAACTTCTCTATCAGACGTGAGGGTGCAAGTGACGTCGTAATAAGTGTCATCGGTTCTATTCCGTCACCACTGTTGTCACATGTACAGGTAGTCACCTTCTTACCTATTTGTACATTATACATATACACACATATACATTTTGTATGTACAATGAGTTGACATTCTTCTCTGTAGTAAAGTACACTCTGTTATACGTACCTGGAACTTACGAAATATGATTCATTTGATTCAGTCTCTTTCTCTGTTACACATTATAGTGAATGTGTCATATCCCTTAGACTTGAGTATATTTACCTCTGAACTTACCACCAATGGTCCCGGTCCACAACACCCCCCCTTCACCTCTACGACCAGTTTTTCATATTAAAACTAATTCTTTACTAATGTAAGTAACCTAGATTACATGTCGTATCATAATCAATATCAATTATTTCAAAGATTCTGTCATCTAGAATTTACAAGAATGATCCTTTTCCTCTACCATTGACACACTGTACGTCGACAACTTCCCTCACACACAATTAATGTCACCATCCATTCAATGTCACCAATAGTAAAACGTCATATACTTATATAGTTTGGTTGCATAAACATATGGAATTTCATTGTGTTACAACGTGCAGTCAATATAGTGTTATATCGACCTTTTTTCACATAATAATACGACGACGACGACGATTCAGTGAATTCGGCACAGGCTGAGACACGCTGGGGTATCTGCCGTCGGGTGGTCCGAGGGGGTAGGGACCCTAAGAGGTCCGTTCTTGTGACCTTACAACGGTAAAAGAAGAGGTCACGTACTTTCACTTTTCACTTTCACTTCAACGAGTCAGCATAGACTGGGAGTCGTTGGGGTACCTGACGTCGGATGGTCCGAAGAGACAGTACCCTAAAAGGTCCGTTCTCATGACCTCACCCCACGGTAACGGAAGAAATGTAATTATTTTTTACACTATACTGAGTACTTAACTATCCTCCATTAACTTTCTCATATCTTCAAGGTCTTTACCGGAGTTATGTACACCCTTAAATCATAAACTATTTCCACCACAGTGTATAGAGGTCCTTTTACATCGAATAAGTTATTTTCTTGATCTCCTTTGACAATTCTTAAAATTTTTTAGACCTACACCTTTTCTGAAAAGGTTCATAACGTGTTTAGGCCTTAGGTATTTTCTAACCATAAAAACAGAAACATTTAAAGACGTACCGTTCTCGACGGGTACCTTCAGCTTTCAGGTCCAAGTTGGTCTTTCTTGTAAAAATTAAGTTCCGTTTAATTCCAGATTAAAAGGGTTATCTATTTATTAAAAAAGTTCAGTCAATTTTCTTTAAGTACTCAATTATTTGTTTTTCAATCCATTTCTTATACCTGTAGTAAGTGACTTTTCCTTTATTTCACTGTAAATTTGTATAATTTTCTTATACTTTCTATGTTCTACTTCATGTGACTCTATACAAAAAGGATATCCTAAATATATGTAGTCATTAAGAGTCAGGACCCACACATAATAGAAATGGAGTCTTAGAATTTTTTTATGACTACGGGACAGAGATCCAGTCAATTAGAGGGACTAACACAGAGTCTGTAACCGCCTAGAAGTTTCTAGGGATCTCTTAAAACAACACGTCGATCCCAAATCTTAGTGACCATATTTTAAGTTCTTCAAACTAGTATATAACATGATCACCTCATTCCCCTTTACCAGAGTGCGTAACGGTAACATAATATACATTCAATATGGTGGAGTTGGTCCCCTTTAACCGTCATTAGTTTAAATGTTTACATCGACATGAAAAACTGGACTGTCACAGGAGAACTATTAAAGGATATGAGAGTGTTCCCGTGGAAACAAGTCCTCATGAGTTGGTAAACACTTTGTTTTCTGACCTTTACCGGGTTTACAGGTAACTATCCATAGATGAATTTGTGTAACATTATTAGGTATGTCACAGACCGATTTTTTTCTGTGTTCCTTCGAGAAATATATGACTATACCTTAGTAAATGTTTCATACAATTCACTATTTCCGTCCCAGGTCTCCAGATATAACACGACGGTAAACACCTTCTTCCTTATACATAAATAAACGAAATGTCCATATTCTATAAAAACGTGTCTATTTCATCTTTAACGATCACAGTAAAGGAGACTCTTCACGTCGAACCACTGATGCCGGTCCTCATCATACTTTTAAACAGTATGTTCATCATTCACTATCTCGACCTTAAAAATTAGTTCCAGAAAACATAAGATCTCATCTACATAAAGAAGGGGAAGACGAAGATGTTATGTTTATGTCTGGATTGTGTTTCTGAAGCTTTAAAACTTTCGGATAATCGAATGATAAGTCTATTAGTTTAGCAAGCATGTTAAGTGTTCGTAGTATATGACATTCCAAAAGAAAAGTTCACGTCATGAAACTCTAGAAAAGTTTGAACTTAATAACGGATACTAACTTAAAAAAAAATTTTGAGGTTTGATCATCAGTAGACGGTCGAATCTATTAGGTTAAACGGAGATTGTCATAATTCAAAAACCTCCTCCTCTTACCTCCTTTCTCGAAAACAGAGAATGTCTTTAAAAAAGAAAGAAAAAAATTCCAAAGGTACCCACTTGATGGTCCTACCGTTAGAGTTGTAAAGTTAAGGCCACAAATCATAAGTGCCGTTAGTACTACTAGGGTGTCCCCATTAATAACACAAGAATTTCAAACAACTTTAAAATCTTTAAAAGGCAAACAGATGCCCCTTCGTAAGAAGGTGAAGAAGGGACGTTGAAAATCAGTCTAACTGAGTCTCTAAGTTTAACTGAAAAATAGTAAGTATATCCAAAAATATGACGAAAAATCTATGGAATTTTTTAGACTCTATTATTAACTACATACTCTATACGAAAATAAAGAACTCACGGTTTCAATCGTTATTCATTGGTCATCTTCCTTATTGTAAATCCTTATTTATTTACAACCCTTATTGGATTGTAAACATATTACGAAACGTCTAATGGACCACGAAAATAGAGTTTTTAGAGTGACATCCTTTATTAACAAAGTACTTGTCAAAATTTAGATTTAATCTAGTAGAATAAAACAAACTATTCCTTCGTGTCTGGTAGAAGTCGAATACTACCAAGCTGGATTCTAAAAAGTTGAAATGTCACCACGTTTTGACTGTACACAAGTCAACTTTGACTTAATACTCAAAACTAGAAAAAACACCGATTACTAAACACCCTTCTATGAGAAGAACACTACGATTCATTTCTGTCGTTCCGGGTCCTCTCACTTTTTCAACCGAATTTCGAGTTGTAAGTCTTTTGCTTCTAGTACCGTAGGCCAGGGTAGTGAAGTACCCTTTATCTACCCCTTTGTCACCTTTGTTCACAGTCTGAAATAAAAAAACCCGAGGTTTTAGTGACGTCTGCCACTGACGTCGGTACTTTAATTTTCTGCGAATGAGGAGCCTTCTTTTCAATACTGGTTGGATCTATCGTATAAGTTTTGGTCTCTGTAATGAAACGGCTGATTCCAGGTAGATCAATTCCGATACCAAAAAGGTCACCAGTACACACCTACACTCTCAACCTGACACTTCTTCCGACTCGTGACTTCTTAACTACGAAAACTTCACACCACAACCTCTTCTGAGAACTCTCAGGGAACCTGACGTTCCTCTAGGTTGGTCAGGTAAGACTTCCTCTAGTCGGGACCCTAAAGAAACCTTTCTTACTACGTTTTCGACTTTGAGGTCATGAAACCGGCGGAGCACGTTTCTCAACTGAGTAACCTTGTCTGAGACTACCACCCTCCCTAACCCCCGTCCTCCTCTTCCCCCACTGTCAGCTACTCTACCGACCTACCGTAGTGACTGAGCTACCTGCACTCAGACTCACTTGAGGCCCTCCACCACTACCTGTCCCTCCGGACCGTACGACGCTAAGTACCCCAGCGTTTCTCAACCTGTGTTGACTCGCTGACTTGACTTGACTTTCATTAGAGTTTTATAGTAAAATAAAAAAGACCAATAATTACATAATATTTAGTGATAAATCGATCAGAAAAAAAGGAGTGTAGAACTCTCCAGAGGAATTATATCGACCAAAAAAAGAAAAAGTCACCTGTTCTGCACTATTTAAAACTACTTTACAATTGAAACGTAAATCGTACACTAAGATGAGTGTCACTATCTTTTTTCCTATCGTGTATCAAATGATAACATTAGCACAAAACTGTTCCGTGATAGAAGTAGATCCAAAAATATTGACGATATGTCTCATATGAAAATTATTCACTATTGTACGTCTAATAAATAAAAATCTATATGTCATTATAAGAAACTTTTATAAAACGTATCCGTCTACGTGAGACGCGGGACCTATAAAATTCAACACGACCTAAACAGTTAGTGAAACCTGCAAGTAACAGACACCTCTTCTATCTGTAATCAGGTCAAAACGAAGTCTTTCCTTCATGTTTTTAACGAGATATACCGAATCCATTCTACCGAAATATAATGACAAATACAACTATTTGTAAATTAACAAATTCGTTGATCCTTTAGTTTAAGACCTCAAGTGAAACAACAACAAACCTTTCATCACTCCGTTTAGATTAATAAGGAATACCCACTGAAATTTTTTAGAATGTTGTAAAACTACCTGTAAAAAGTAAGAAAAAGTAAGAAATGGTTATACCCTTTCTTAGACGGACGTCACGTCCTCTGGGTCTAAGCTAGGGACTCAGTCCTTCTAGGGGACCTTTTCCCTTACCAATGGGTGAGGTCATAAGAACGGACCTCTTAAGGTACCTGTCTCCTCGGTCCGTCCGATGCCAGGTAGTCCAAAAGTTCTCAGTCTGTACTTCCTGGCTGACTGTAAAGTAAAGTTATCAGGAATTCTAAACAAAAATTATCGTCAAAACTACTTTTTTATAAAAAGGGAATCATCGATAACAAACAAAAAAGAAAGAAAAAAAAGAAAATCTGAGTCCGTTCTTAGGACTTGTAGTCTTGACATCTCATTAAATCTTTTTGACGTAAAAATATGTGACAGGTTATGTCATTAGTACACCTATAGTCCTTGATCTTTTCACCGATCAGATTTAACTCAGTACGATATTCATATTTTATGTATAATCTAAAATTTCTGTCTTTTTTTTATATTTTATGGAATGAGTCTATAACCCAATTTATTTTATATAATTTTAATTAAAATGGTCAAAGAAAATGAATAAAATTACACCGATGATCTTTTAAATTTTAATGTATAAACCGGACAAAACCACCGAGTGTACTATAAAAATAATCACGAACAAATCTTGACAGTAGATGTTACGAGACTTTTAAACGAAATAGTTGAATGCTTTAAATAAATCAAAGGTCATCCATTTTCGAACAAACGATCCGAAATAATGTACACTTACCTTCTGATAAAAACAAACAACAAGAAGTCACCGATTCAACACAGACTGAGAACACTGGAGTAACTCAAGCAGGAAGTGATAGAGGATCTCAAACGAGTCTAAGTACAGGTAACTCATCCACTACAATAGATCGGTAGAGTAGGAGACGACGAGGAAAGAAAACGGAAGTTACAAAGGGTCGTAGTTCCAGAAAAGGTTACTCAACCAAGACGTAGTCCACCGGTTTCATAACCTCAAAGTCGAAGTCGTAGTCAGGAAGGTCAACTATAAGTCCCAATTAAAGGAAATCCTAACTGACCAAACTAGAGGAATGTCAAGTTCCCTGAGAAGTTCTCAGAAGAGGTCGTGGTGTCAAACTTTGGTAGTTAAGAAAACGTGAGTCGGAAGAAACACCAGGTCGAGAATGTAGGTATGTACTGATGACTCTTCTGGTAAAAGTCGTACGTAAGTCTCACATAAAAAACACAGAAGTAAACCAATTCAAGTCAAACTATAAACAATATACTTATGTTATCAAAATAACAAAAACTACACATAGTAAATCAGCGATTTAACACGGGCTGAGAAACGCTGAGGTACTTGACATCGGGTGGTCCGAGAACGTAGGCACCTTAAGAGGTCCGTTCTTGTGACCTCACCCAACGGTAAAGGATTCATAATATTTTAAATATGAAGTACAATTTGG
Source organism: Capra ibex (assembly GCA_006410555.1). Classification (NCBI taxonomy): domain Eukaryota; kingdom Metazoa; phylum Chordata; class Mammalia; order Artiodactyla; family Bovidae; genus Capra; species Capra ibex. The sequence continues at coordinate 61,829,924 of SJYO01033645.1, forward strand.
TCAAAATTTCATGGAGTCCCCTTTAACTCTTTTTTGAGTACGACATTGATTGGAGTTGTACTCACTTCACTCACTTTCAGCGAGTCAACACAGGCTGAGAGACGGTGGGACATCTGATATGTCAGGTACCTTAAGAGGTCCGGTCTTGTGACCTCACCCATCGGAAAGGGAAGAGGTCCCCTAGAAGGGTTGGATCCCTAGCTTGGGTCCAGAGGGTGTAACGTCCGCCTAAGAAATGGTCGACTCGATAGTCCCTTCGGGTATCAAAATTAATAAAAAACTCACTAAAATCATATTATCTTCGGAATCATGAATAAAGAGAAACATATACAAAAATTTCTTATTAATTCTTATTAATACATATACAAAAATTTCTTATTAATTCTACCTACCAAATAAATTTATGAAAGACATCCTTCACATCTCAGAAACGGGTCCAATGTATTAAAACGGTCATCTTTTCGTAGTACCGTTAGAGATAAAGTCTCTATGTCTTCTACTCTAGTTTTATAATACAGACTAAAAACGTTCACTATCTCGTCCTTCATTTTATGTGAATTTTTATTTTTGTGAGGACTATAAAATTAGTGACATTGTAATTCCTAGTATAGACTTCTTTTACTAACTAGGAATGTGAAAGTTTGGTTCCTGTTTGGGGCAATACGGAATCAGTGACGGTCTTCGTCACTCAATCAAGACGTAGTCCACCGGTTTCATAAGCACAAAGTCGAAGTTATCGACTTTGATAAAGTCGAGACGTTCGAGAATAGAGTAGGACAAGATAAAAGGAATTGACCTGAGTTAGAGATGGGAGGTCGCCGATGAGGGTGGGGTCGAGACATATACGACGACAACGATTCAACGGAATCAACATAGGCTGAGCCGCCGGGGTATCTGTCGTCGGGTGGTCCGAAGAGGTAGGTGTCCTGAGAGGTCCGTGCTTATGACCTCACCCCAAAGTATAAGATCTCGGGAAAAATCAATCGTCTGAGGAGTATAGTAGTCAGGGACTTACGAGGGACACGACACAGTGACACTCACTGTGACCGGATACTCCGAGGACACAGGACACGTCAAAAGAGGACCGGAGAGTGTCCGAAATCCCACCTTCCCGACCTCCCGTTCAGGGACGAGAGGAACGAAGGGCGACGGTGGGGGACAGGAAGGAAAAGTCTATGGGAACTTCGATTGACGGTTGGTCATTTGACGGGAAAGGTAATGGAGTTAAAAGAATGGACGAATTGAAGGTCAAAACAGTCACAAGAGTCATAAAGACGTCGATTCATCTAGTTGGAAGATTACGGGACCTAAAAGTACAGAACGGAAAAAACAGGGTCAGTATGCAAGGTGGTAGTAAAGTTAACGATCGTGATCCTCAAGAGAGATCTTCGATCTAGAGGAGATCGAGAATATGAAGACGTCGTAACTGAAAAGAAGGAATTAGTGAGGTACTTTACCATTGGAACAGGAGGGTGACTATTAACGGAAGAATCGTAGGACTGAACGGAAAATATCGTAAATTTTAATGTTAAACGTACAAATAAAAGTAACTGGATATGATCTGATTCTAATAGGAAACCCCTCAATCCTTCTCAATAAATTTTTAGTAATTTAATAAATTTTCGTGTGACAAAAGTAAATTTTCGTATTATATATATTTTGATAATAAAAATTCATGTAAAATTTTAGAGTGGGGAAAATTACAGTAAAGGAAACATTACATATACAATCTAGTTCTCATGTGTATCTTTTTTATCTCATCCTTTGTTATAATAATTTTTAAAATTATTCTGATACTCGTATCTTTTGTCTAAAAATAAGATGTAAAAGATCTAAAACTTCCATACATACGAACTGTACCTTTTGTAGGAAACTTACGTTGACTGACGAGTCGTCCAAAGGGACCACCGAGTCGTCACTTCTGAAGGGGACGGTCATGACCTGTGAACATCCTCTGAGCTCAAGTTAGGGACCCAGCCCTTCTGGGGAACCTCCTCCTTTACCGTTGGGAGAGGTCATGAACGAACCCTTTAGAGTGCTTGTCTCCTCGGACTACCCGATGTCAGGTACCCCAGTGTTTCTCAGACTGTGCTGACTCGCTGATTTGTTTTTGTTGACGAGTCACCGACAGTCCGTACTTGAACCTTGCAAAAGTAAACACTTATTATTATAGTCTAAAGTTTATAGAGAGACTATCCTTTTACTCTATGAGTCTCTTCATGTATTAAATCTTCGTTTTGAAAATTTTATTACATTACAGATAAAGTCCTAGGTAAGGTCTACTTTCCGAGATAGCTTACAAACAGTTGTTTTTTCATTGTTACAACTCTGGGTTTCTTCTACTCTTGAGAACCAAATTGAATAAACACTAAGTAGTCTTGTCCATTTTCAAAACAGAGACTTTTAAGAACTCAGTTTATAACTCCAAGGGGTTTAGAGACAAAGATTCGAATGGATATAAAATCATTTCCCGAGGAATAAGGAACTTTCGACAGTCACGCCCTAGTCCGTATGAATCTATCCGTAACACACTGACGTAGAACTTTAGTAAAAGTTATATATAAGTATCAATAATTATGTTTACTCATAAAGATCGTATACCCATTCTTTATGGTTTTTGGTATTTTACTTATGAGGATTTAAGTCTTCCTTCACCTTGTACTCGTCATGTAATGGGGTACGGGAAAAGACTGGGATAGAAAAAGATGTATGAAATATCCCTTCGTAATAGAAGTGAAAAATAAATTAGACAGGTATCGAACGAAATAACAAGTCAATATGTGAATAAGTACTCAGTAGAAATAAACCAAAACCATATTGACCTTGGTACGAAATATAAAACGTCAACCGAATAAAAACAAGTTGTCATACAATGAAGTTTTACTTTTACAGTCAGTAATCAGTACAGACTGAGAACACTGGTGTACCTGACATTGGACGGTCCGAGGAGACAGGTACCCTAAGAGGTCCGTTCTTATGACCTTGCCCATCGGTAACGGAAGTGGTCCCTTAGAAGGGTTGGGTCTCTAGTTTGGGTCCAGAGGACGTAACGTACACCTAAGAAATGGTGACTCGGTGGTCCTTTCGGGATACAGTGATACTACGTAAAACGACGAATTGTCGTATTGAAAAAGTGACTACATATGTAAAGTTGAAAAAACGGACAACTACTCACAAAACAATAAAGGTCTAAAAAAAAATTTAGAAAAACAATCCTTGTAAGAAAAAAAAAAAAAAAAAAACCATATACACGACGACTTCACCCATGTCCTTATAAGAATATGTAATGAGGACCATGTATATATGTCCACAAAAAGGTCTTATAATTTATATCCATCTAGTCGAAAAAAAACAACCATCTAAATTCTTTAAATTAGATCACCGTCCCATATTCCAACTAACTTTCCTTTATCTCTAAACTTCTTTGTTCTAAATAACACACTATTAATATCATTTTTTCACACTCTACCATTGTTACCACCGTCACTTTACTATATATTCCTTGTTTCAACTTTTCAATAACTTTTTCTTAGACTTCCCTAAACCCCGGACTAATATATTAAAGAAAAATAATAATAATTTATCATAATAAATAACCTCTCTATAAATAACTGACATCTTATGAGACCATGAACAGGTAGTGATGTTGAGTCACTTTCTTTCCAAAATCCGACGTCACAATACAACGGAATACATATAAGAACTTATTTGTACCACTCAAAGTTTCCTCTTTGTCCTGTCCCAAAACTATACAACCAAAGACACATTGTCTGTCCTTCAAACAAGGAAGAGAACGACTTCCGAAGGGTCAAGACGATGTGAAAGACGAAAGGGGTTCATCCTTATTCAGTCTTCGGTAAGGTATGGTCTTACTCTCCACCTCACCGTCGTAACCATCCCCCTTACCTATTATATTACAACCATACCGACCAACGACAATTCCCACTACAATTATTAGAACTAGTAAACTAATTCCACCACATCTGGTGCAAAGAGGTGACCTTTCCAGTGTAGAAGATGAAATATTATTATTTATATAACCCTTTTTATGTAACTCTGATACACTTATAGGACAAAGAGGAATCTGAAACTGGGTGTCCGAAATCGTAGGTGACCACGTAGAACTACCCCTTTGTCACCGACTGATAAAAAGACCCGAGGTTTTAGTGACGTCTACCACTAACATCGGTACTTTAATTTTCTGCGAATGAGGAACCTTCCTTTCAATAGTGGTTGGATCTATTGTATAAGTTTTCGTTTCTGTAATGAAACGGTTGTTTCCAGGCAGATCAGTTCCGATACCAAAAAGGTCACCAGTACATACCTACACTCTCAACCTGACACTTCTTTCGACTCACGGCTTCTTAATTACGAAAATTTGACACTACAACCTCTTCTGAGAACTCTCAGGGAACCTGACGTTCCTCAAGGTTGGTCAGGTAGGATTTCCTCTAGTTAGGACCCATAAGTAACCTTCCTGACTACAACTTCGACTTTGAGGTTATGAAACCGGTGGACTATACTTTTCGACTGAGTAACCTTTTCTGGGACTACGACCCTTTCTAACTCCCGCTCTCCTCTTCCCCTGTTGTCTCCTACTTTACCAACCTACCGTAGTGGCTGAGTTACCTGTACCCAAACCCACCTGAGACCCTCAACCACTACCTGTCCCTCCGGACCACACGACACCAAGTACCCCAACGTTTCTCAACCTGTGCTGACTCACTGACTTGACTTGACTTCCACGTAGAACAAAGGTCATTAATTACGACACCACCACAAACATTGAAAAATTTAAAGGGAATAAGAAAGATATTAATAACTGACTTTCAGAAGACAATCCTTTTAAACAGCAAGAGTAAATAAATGAATAAGTAAGGTAAGTAAATACAATGAAATCTGAGTTTATAAATAAAAAAAAGAAACTCCATGTTAGGTCATAATCGTCAAAAACAACAACGAATGAAACAAAGTCGAGACTGGTAACTCTCGTAAAAATATAGCCGAAGACACGAGAAAGTCGTTCGGGAGAAGGAAAAACAAAAAACTCGATACAGTAATTGGAAGGTCAGGATGTTCTACGAGGTCCGAGGAAAACATAAAAAGAGGGTTCGGGTCCTTAGTTGATGAAGCGGTTCCTCGGGATTAACGAAAGTAGCCTCTCACCATAAATCTTTGGGTCTATACCGGTGATTCACACGAATCACGATGACGGCCAGAGGTATCGGGAGTACTGATCTCAATTCCCTTATACACATATAAATGATTAAGTACATATGGATAAACATACATACATACACAAACTCGTTTGAGGGCCTATACCACTTCCTGTCCCTTCGGACCGCACGACGTCAGGTACCCCAGCGTTTCTCAGTCTGTACTGACTCGTTGACTTGCTGTTTATACACGCAATTTTTTCTTTTTTTGGATCACGTTCAAGTATGACTAAACTTAGGTCGGGATTTCCCAAGTAAAAACAGAAGAGGGAATAAACTCCGAAGAAAGAGATTGTCTTTGGACCTAACATAGTAGAAATACAAATGAATGAAAAAATTAGAATTAAGTGTATATTTCATTAAAATTTTAGCTCTTTTAAACGGTCGGTCCTAAGTCACAAACAAATAATAAAATCAGGTATCGGAATTTGATATAGATCATTTTTTGTGGTGAAAGATTTCAATGAATCCAGTCAAGGAAAAGGGGATAGGGAAGTAACAGTAATATTATCCAAAAATAACATTACGACAATCCCAGTAAAAAGTGGAAGTCGTAAGAATGCAAGAATAACAAAAGTCCCATTCATACAAAAGTCCCGGAACATTTTTGTTTGACTAAAAGAGTATGTCTCGTTCTTAAAAACTCGGAAAACGTAAAATAAATAAAGGATAAACAAAGATATACAACTAGTTAAAAGAAAAAGAACGTCGCTTTCTTCCATTTGGGATTTGTCTAAAACGGTACGTTTTGTAAAGGTGTTCCTACAAGATTATCCGAAGACACAGTATTCAGTCTCAGTTGGGTGGTCGCATTAAGAGGGAAAAGGACACGAGGTCCTTCCGTGTGTATGTAGTACAAATAAACTCAATAAGACGAGAGAAGTCAGTAACACTATCGTAATATGTAAAAAAATGTATTTTCACAAAAAAATGTATTTGTAAGGATCTATATACTCGAAAAAACTAAAGTGAAGGACGAGAAGACACGTAAGTAAGACGAGTCGATGTGACCAGGGGAACGACGAGAACTTGAGTGACCTTTGTAAGGGTACAGTCACGGCAACGGTAGTTAAAGGAGAGAGACGGATCCAGAACCCGTAAGGACCAGGGAGTAGAGGCACGAGACGATGAACAGAGGACAGTCTCTCCGAAAAGACCTGGTGGGACACATATCATCGGAGGGAAAATGTACATTGAAAAGGGAAATAAAAAGATATATCGGGGATAGTGATAGACTGTTTTGAAATATATTTTTTGTATCTATATATATACACATACACATACGTATATGTACTCGTATAACACAATAACGATCAAAGGGGGTAAACTCGTTCTTGAAACAAGTACAGAAGTCCTAGATCTTCTCTGGACCCTTTGGACTGTGTATGTCTGTGAGTCATTTACAAACAACTCACTTACTTACAGCCGAACGGAGTCAACTTACGACCAACTTCAGCAACTTGTAAACATGAAATTAAGAATCACTATATTTAGTTATAACACCTTTTAAAAAAAGAATAAAAGGAGAGAAACCCAAAAGTCTATAGAAAATTATTATCGTCGATTTGATCCATATTTTATTCCCAAACCTTTAGTGTAAGTATGTTATAAAATAAATTATAACTTTTGAGAATAGAGAATATATTCTGACTGTAAGAGTAACAAAATTAGTCATTTTTCTTTGTACAATTTTCACTCCCCTGTATATTCGAATCCAATTTAAGTGACAGTAGAAGACACAAAACAAACCACATGTGAGTCTGGTCAAATATCCAAAAATGAGAAAGATCTCGAGTACGAAAGGACCGAAAGGGCGTCCCTCTCGATAAGGAGAAATGGAAAACACTGGACGGAGACACATCTTAACTGACGAAAGAGAAAACTCCGAAAATGAACAGACACAGGACGTTCGAACATTTGGGAAACTCTAATCCTTAATCTGTAATAGAAACATAGAGGTTGGGGAGCTTATGAAAGACCGAATGTCTTCCCTATTATTTAGAAATCACTGACCTCTTTCTGAATAATACTTCAACAAAATATAGACACCTGTAAACATTATGAATCAAAATTTTTAGAACCGTATCCTCATTTGTACCTTCATGGTTGAAGTAAGGTCTCGTCAAAAACCTACTGAAGTAGCTAGAACAATAGACCCCGGTACTTGTACTCACATTTTATCGAGGTTGGTTTTTACTTGTCGTCGAGAAGATGCACAGTGTCGGACCTTCAAGTCACCAGTGCAGAGAAAGGGGTCCTCTTCGACATTTCTTCATTCATTACTAATATAAAAGGTTTAGTTAAGAATTTTTATAAAAGATATTATTAGACTAGTAGAGTATCCGGTTTTCATGACTACCACGACAATGAATATACTATTTAAATAAATATTTCTGACTAATAAGGTATATGATAATGATAAAAGGATCTAAAATTCGACAAAAGTCGTCCTCACTTTATGGGGTCACCATAATTACTAAAACGACAAGTAATCCGGTTAAGTTCCGATTGTAAAAAATAATTAATTTAAAATTCAATCTTACGATATCCTTTCAACTACCTACTCATCTAAAATAAGACCCCTTCTTCTTACAAATGTAAAAAAGGACACTATGTTGTAATTCTAGTTTAATGATTTTCAGAAGGAACCACCAGGTCACCAATTTTTAGACGGAACGTTACACGCTCTGTGTCCAAGCTAGGCACTAGTCCCTTGATTCTAGGGTGTACGGTGCTTCGTTGATTCGGGTCCGTGGTGTTGATGATTCGCAACGTACGGTGTTGATCTTTCAGGTGTCGGTTTATTTATTTATAATTTTTTTTTTTTAGTTTAATGATTTGTAAAAAATTCCTCCCCTCCAAAATTCCTAAAACATCTGTAATTGTTTATACTAGTAAAACTACACGTGCAGAAGTACTCCTTTAAATGTTACACTAATCCAAAAGTAAAGGGAGGAGTAAAGTCTGTGTAACCAAACGACGCATAATTTCCTTCCTTCTACTTATACGTCTTTTAAGGAGAGGCTTGTCACTCCGTCAAAAAGTACCTACTACAACAAGACCGACTAGTAGGTCTGTAAAAATTGGGTCTATTAGGATTTCATTGCGTTCAGTATGTCTTGAAGACGAACCTCTTCCATTAAGAAGATCTATTTCCAGTTACTTTAGATGAAATCAACTCTCCAATAAATGTAACTTAATTTATGAAGTCATCTGATCTTCCTTCTGTAATGTAAACGATGTAAGAGTACTTTGGAAATTCCTTGGTGACAAGTCATTTACTCAAAACCACATAACTTCCAAAAAAAAATTGAGAAACTCTACCTTCTTACGATGTATATCTCCTTTGAAATTCGGGGGGAGGGTCTAGGAAAGGAGGAGGAGTCTCTACGTACATATTAACGAAAATAAAAAGATAGGACTAAACTATTAAACAAGTAAAATAATTACTTTCGTCATTGAAACTAACCCCTTAGCGTCCTATGATACCATCTACTCCTCTTGGAATCGGATCATTAGAGGGAGTGTGTAGGAGAGTGGGACTTCAGATGGAGGTCTATTTTAGAACTTTACACAGACGATCCCGAAGGGACCAGCGAGTCGACCATTTTCTAATAGGACGTCACGTCCTCTAGGACCAAGTCAGGACCCAACCTTTCTAGGGGACCTCTTCCCTATCCGATGGGTGAGGTCATAAGAACCCAAAGGAACCACCGAATCTACCATCTCTCAGACGAATGTTACGTTGTCTGGAGCCAAACTAGGGACCCAACCCTTCTAGGGGACCCCCACCCGTACCGTTGGGTGAGGTCATAAGAACGGACTTCTTACGGTACCTGACTCCTTAGACCACCCGATGTCAGGGACCCCAGCGTTACTCAGTCTGTACCAACTCACTAATTTGTGTCGTGTCCCTGGTACAGTGAAGTCACATTCAGGGTATGGAGGAGGGTATGTCTAGTGGTAGGGATTTGGAGACGTCTTAAAGAACTCGGTGAAACTTCAACCTACTTACGCAAACTATTATACCTTGAACTGTAGAATTATGTCATTCAGATGCGTACTTGGAAGTTCAACGTTTGAAACTTTCTACGCCTGTACACAAACGTACAGGGTAGTGAATTTAATCAAGTGTACAGACGACATGTAACAGTGTACGTACGTAGGAGACGTCACCGATATGAGACCATATGACGTGACATGTCTCCCGAAGGGACTACCGAGTCGTCATTTCGCAGACGGACGTCACGTCCTCTGTACCCAAACTAGTGACCCAACCCTTCCAGGGGACCTCTTCCTTGACCGTTCGGTGAGGTCATAAGAACGGACCTCTGAGGGTCCGTTCTCCTCGTACCACCCAATATCAGGTACCCCAGCGTTCTCCGGCTGTACTGAATCGCTGATTTGGTGGTGTTAGTGACATATCTCATACCATTATGTCATAGAAATAAAGTTCGACTTCTTACAGACCTTCCTTCTCATTTTCGTCGTCACTACATCGACCATAACAACATGAAAAGTTTCACAGTGTAAATTCTATTTTTTACAAAAGAAATAAAAAAACACAAACAAAAATACATAAAAACATACCTTTCATAATATTTGGATAAACACGTACACACGGTTCAACGAAGTCAACACAGACTGAGAAACGTTGGGAAACCTGACATTGGGTGGTTCGAGGAGACAGGTACCCTAAGAGATCCGTTCTTATGACCTCACCCAACGGTACGCGAGGAGGTCCCTTAGAAGGACTGGGTCCCTAGTTTGAACGTAGAGATACAGAGGACGTAACCGTCTGCTCAAGAAATGGTGATCGTGGTCGACCCTTTGGATAATGTCATATCCTAATACATCGGCTAACACAATCAACTCATGGATCCTATTGACAACCTGAATGCTTGTTTAATCTGAATGTCTAAACGACAACCTTGTCTTCAGCAAGTATACATTGTAATTAACGATTGTGAATTGAGTCAAGAATGAGACGCACACGAGAAGACGAAAAATACTATTACTATTAACAGTGACGACAAGTAACGAACATATAAGGCCTGTGACAACTGTCGCAAAACGTAAATTAGGTGAATCGTTACGATATCCTGCCATCTCAGATGGTAGGTGTAAAATATCTTTCTCCTCGACTTGGAATTTCACTCCGTTTACACTATTGATGATTTGACGTCTTTGCGGGTGACCTCGACTTGGAATTTCATTGAGTGGGTTACAGTGTTGAAATGATCGAAGTACATTGAGTATTCTGACTTTCCAAATCCAAACGACCAAAGTTCTACTGGTCTAAGTCTTTGAGTTTAATTCTATCGTCCGGGAAGCCAGAGACAAAGGTACAAATCAGGACACGGCGGGTCAGGACACCAAAAATAGAATTCGAAGTGATATTCCTTCAGACAGAACACCACCGGGTGTCTGAATGTAACGGAAATGTCGACTTAGTAAAAAAAGGGTCACCAAGGTCTATTTGGGGAATTTGTAACTCAAAGGGACCTGACTCCAGTACATGAACAAGGACTTGGACTAGAGAGTCCGCGCCCTCTACCTCGTACTCACTCACCTAATAGGGACGGATGAGTCCCTCGAGTCCCAGAGAGTTGGAACCGTGTCGACTGTCAAATCTGACCCTTTACGAAACAACACCCTCGAACAAGACACGTGTCACCCTAAAAATGTTCAGGAGAGACTGGAGATGGTGGTCTACGGTCGGTCTCCATGGAGAAGGGGGATCAGTACTGTTATAGAAATAAAACTCCAACTTCTTTACGAACTTTTACGTCTTGCCCTTGCAGACCCTTTAAGAGCTGTCGGTCTCTTCGGAGAATATGCTGACGCTCATTCAGGATAAATCTACTTAAATCGAAATAACTAAAAGTTTCCTCTCAAAACATGTCAAATGTACTTAAAAAAAAAAGGAAAACCATTTCATCGTTTCTCTCATGCATATCATTTTTCTCGACAGTAGTGACCACTTCTTTTATTATTTCGTCGGTCATAAACTAAATTAACATCAAAGTAAGGAAAGATATTTGAAATAAAATATAACTCCATATCGACTAATTTTTACAACACTGTCAAAGTTCACTTGTCACTTCCCTGAGTCGGTATGTATATACACAAGAGGGGGTATAGGGGGAGGGTAGGTCCGACAGTGTATTGTAACCATTTCAAGGTTCATGAGACATATATCATCCAGGAACAACCGATAGGTAAAATCAAGTAAGACTATCCAAACTGTAAAAACAAAAGAACGAGGGGAGTAAAGATTTATCACAACATAACTGATCCAACCGGCTCGAGAGCCTGAAGTAACGGACACCGAGGGGTGAGAGGGGAGGAAGGTCCGTGAGTCTGAAGAACGTCACGGAGCCCGTATAGTCTGGATGAGTGAAGGAGGTCCAGACAAGTACAGTGGGTTCATCAGTGGAGTCACCTGGGATCGGACTAATTCTAACATTGGGGGTCCGGGAGAGAGGTCGTGACGACTAAAGTGAATGGGAAGAGATGCAGAAGAAAAAAAGGGGTGTTGTGTAGGTGGACTTGATGCTGTAGGTTAAATAAACAAATAAATAAAACCAATAATAAATAGGAGTCGATGGTTTGATAGACGAGATACCTTCGTACCTTGAAACACTTAGAACAATTGATTACATCGGTTTCTAGGGTCTTGTCAGGGACCGTTAACGTGCACCAACTATTTATCCACAGTTCTTGACTGTAAAGTCTCAATCTTTTAAGATTTTTTAGTTTCACAAAGGACACTGAGATTTGGACGAATAGAAAACGTAGTACTATAAGTGTTTATTGTTGTCTGAAGAAAAAAAAAGGCGGGGACACGGAAAGAGAAGATCAAGGAGGGAAAAGACTAAAAGAAGGGGGTTTTTATTATGTAACAGATGTAACGAGTACATTGTCAGAGAAGGAGTCAGGTGATATTAGTTCCGACACTGTGGTGGTAGAGTCCACCTTTTACGTTGGAAGTTAACAGTTTAGGTCATCTAAAAAAAAAATAGAATCAATCACTCAGTGAGAAGTCGTAAGAGAAGATGTTCAAAAGAAACAGGGAAGGATATAAAATGAATCAAGACACAGGTCAGATCCGTATACTAGTGGATATCTTACTACCAAGGGTTTAAAACTGGATGGGGACTCTGGAGGAACAACCTCATGTTCTCAGGAAGATTTCGGAACACGGGTTCCCTATACCGGGAGTTTGACGTCGTCGTGACCGTAGTGGACCCTTTAAGAATTTTTACGTCTTAGAGTCCGAGGTATAATTTGGGTGACTTAACGTAAAATTGTCCTAGGGGGTTTCTAAATATACGTGTACTGTTAAACTCTTCGGGACCCGGCATGTCCTACTTCCATTTCTCCTGTCAGATCTCAGTCTGACCAAACTAAGGCCGAGACAGTCATCGATACACTGGAACTCGGTGACCCAGAGAACAGGGACCCATACACGAAGGATCCAGACTCACTTAAGAGAGGTAGAGCAACAGTAACGACATCGACTCGGACCTACGAGAGAATCGACCGGACGTCGACGTCGAAGGATGGACTGAGACGAGGTCAAAGGAGGACCGGAGAGGTCTGATTACGGTTGTGACAGAAAGATTTTATACTATAACGTACCAAAAGGACGACTTTTGCTGAATTACTGTAGGGTTGAGATTGTTCTTGCTCGGATTTGAAAGTACACCGCAAGGTCTGAACTGTACTAGACCAGATTTGGGTGGAGCAACGAAGATGGAACAAAGGACCGTCGTGGAGGACCTGAGGTCAAAGACTGACTTTCAACGACAAAGGATCCGGACGACGACGACGATTCAGCGAAGTCAGATCACCTCAAATAAAGTGAGAAATCGTATAAACGAGTGCGACTAGGACGACGTACCCTACATGAAGAGAAGAAGACTTCATCAGGGGAAATTATGAGTTCGAAGGGAGAAGTTATCTTTGAAAAGAACTGTAGGGAAGTCTTAGCGATGAAGAAGCACAGGAGTTAGAGGAGACATGTATAAAGAATGTTGTGATAAGTCTAAGACGAACGTCGATGAAGAAATGTACCAAACAGAAGGATCGGTCGAAGAATCAAAGAAAGGTTGGTCCTACGACAAAATAAATACAATATAGACCGGGAACCATCTCATGAATCTGTAACACCCGTGAAGTCACTTATTAAAACATTGTAAATCTTTTTCTTTTAATGTTTATTTTGATCGGACCTCAAGTCAACAATTTTTATACAAAACCCCTCTGAGGGATCGAACTCGTAAACCGTAAAAGACCAAATCTTGTACCGTCGACATCTCTACCAAATAGACCCATTATCTTTGAATCGACGAAATTCTCCTGGTGTGTCTAGAGAGATAGTCCCGTCTTCGTGGTACAAAGAGTAGATACAGACGGACTATGACAATTTTGATTAGTCTGAATCTAACTTTTAACCACAAGGAAAGGGTTTGTGTAATGATTGAGTAATTACTATTTTTCTTCTTTGTAGAAGGACATCCATCATAAGGTTTTACATAACCGATCTACTGGGAGTGACTAAGTGATTAAGTCACTTGTCTACAAATAACTCAATGACTCACGGAAGAAAATCATATACTCTCACCCCCCACCTGTCACTACTATTTTATCTGTTCCGAAAGTCCTCTACCTCCACACTCTTCTCTATGTCATTTGTTTATCGTTTATACACTGTCTTAGAATCGATCACGATTCACACTGTCTCTCATATTAACCCCACCTCCAATCCGCATCAGACCTCTCCGACCATTACGCCATGTCACGACCAAGGGTCTCGTAGGAAACTCTTGTCGACCAAATCCTTTTACTAATATAGACAATCCTTCTCTACACCACAAAAAGAAACATTCCCCGAACCACGGTATTCTCTGCAGAAATTTTTTTCGGACGGAACTCTTGGTAATAATGAAGATTTATCTTTAGCACTCGGGAGAACATGGACGTCAAAGTATAGACGTCTATACCTCCCGACTAACTTAACACGGTAAAATATGTTCCCTGAAGTTGTAGACGTCTGAAACCACAAGGGTCGGTCCCCAGGACCTTAGTTAGGGGGACTTTATGGTTCTCTACTGACAGGGTACAAAACTTCCACTAGTAAAGAGTTTCGAGTGTTTGAACGTAGAAAAGGAGGTACCTAAAAGGGTTACAAATAAAAACAGACTACACTTTCGAATAGGAATGCACTATTTGGTTAATTATTTATGTAGATCACGGTCGTAAGATAAACCTATAGACAAAAGTTTCAAATTCTTTTGAACAAATCTTTAAAGTGCAGGAAATGTCTACTATAAGGACCAAGGATCTGACAATCAAAAATGGTACCCCTCTATGTCACTAAGACTGTAACGCCCTTAAGAACGACATGGAACTAAGGTAGTTTGTTACAGAACTTCTTCGTATTTGGAAACTTAGAAATAAAAAAGTGTCTTATTTAACACATTGTAGTACTACTAGAAATTTTACTTAACATCTTGTAATTGTATGTCATGATTGAATTTTCAGAATAGGTATTTATGACTTTAACCACGAGACAACAAACGATCGGAAACATTGAACAAGAAATAAAGGTCCACCTGATATCACCTCCGAAACTTGGCAAGTCACAAGAAGCGAAATCGGTCTTTAAACACCTAGCCCATCGATTAGGTTTTCTACAATAGGTAAAAAAGTCCGTGTCTCTTGTTTTCCTTTTGTGTCCATTCGACCAATAGACAAAAAAAAAAATTCTATAAAAATCGTGGAAAGAAAAATTCCATATAAAAACCGATATGTTCCAGAAACAAAGAAACGTCAAAAAAGGAGATCAAAACCGCTCGCCCCGTTGAGACATCAACCCCATACCCTTGAAGAGTAACGACACCGAAGAGACAACGTCTCGAGTCCCGAGATCCCGTGAACGTAAAGTCATCAAAACCGTTTATCCGAGTCATCAACGTCAAGGGCCCGAGATCTTGTGTCCGAGTTAACAACACCACGTGCTCGAATCAATGAGATTCCGTGCACCCTAGAAGGGCCTAGTCTCTAGTTTGGGTACAGAAGACGTAACCGTCCGTCCAAGAAATGGTGACTCGGTGGACACCATTTAAACTAGGGTCCAGTCCTTCTAAAGGGACCTCTTCCTTTACCATTGGGTTATGTCATAAGAACGGACCTTTTACGGTTCCTGTCTCCTCGCACCGTCTCCTTAGGTACCCGAGTGTTTCTCAGTCTGTGTTGAATCAATTTGTGTGCGCGTACGTCCGTTTTTAATCGTTAGCGAACATTTGGACGCCAATAGTCACTTCTTTACTACCGAAAGTATCAAAAAAAAAATTTGTACGACGACTAATTATTGTGTATGAAATATCTAAATCACAAATGTATATATAATAATGATATATAAGATTTACAAATCTCTTATATGAGAATTTAAAATGTCGATTTATAAAGTTGAAGTGTCGTATACACTAAATTCTAAGATCAGGATTCTCTACAGGGTCTTATAATTTTTCTATATATGAATTCCCGATTAATTCAAAACACTTTTGATTAACGGAAATAAAATCGTAAATAGTTTTTGTCCAGTGGACTGACTTTATCACGAAGAAGTATTATTTATAACCAGGAAAAATTTATGTCACCGAAAAGAGGAATCTTGATAACTCAGTCTTAATTATACAGGGAACAGATGTACATGTGACGTAACCAAAAATAATTGGGACTAAATTACTCGAAGATAAAAGTATCAATTTAACACTAGTTTTACCACACAAGACAATTAAGTCGGACTTTATCAGTAAACCTATAAATTTATCTCGAGTGTCTTATGACAAAATCCCCTTTTGTTAGGTATAGTCTCTTACCAAAAATACGACAATTGAAATCGATCAATAACTACTACTAAATGAGATCAGTAAGTAAGAATAGTTAAGGAACCTCAAAATAACCATATCATAAACACTTTTATACCTCAAATCTTGACCAAGGAATAAATAAACACAAAGTAGGTATCAGTCAAAACAAGACTACTAGGGAAAAAACGAATTTGTAATTAACGGCTTACCTTTGTTACTGGGAAAGCACATAGCATAACTTTCGTACTTTAACAAACAACAAAACCGGTCGAGACGATGAAGTTGATGTACACACTTTAGTACGTTTAGCGAATTAGAGAGACTACAAATCAAAAGAACAGTAGTTTTAATCCTATTATCGATATGGACGGAGTATCATGACAACACTCCTAACCTTCTATATGACATATATTTACCAGAATTGCATCACAGACCGTATCATTTTACATCATTAGTATAAATACTTCATTATAACTAAGAGGGTAGAACTTTAAGTTTTTCCTAAAGATAAATGAACAGGAGTGACGAAACGTTCTCCGTACGACTTGAAACACGGAGAAATAGGACATTCGGTACCATATTTGAAAAGGGAGACGGATTCTATAAAAAAAAAGGAGAAAAAAACGAATAACTCAGAAGGAGTAAGACGTTCAGAACTCAGTTTACTATTATCACAAACGATAGACGTGTAATAAAAGTCAGAAGAACCCCTTCTTTATCAAGTAAAGAAGAACCACACAGTATAAAAAAAAAGAGTCGAGACAACATCGTGAATGGTGGAAAGTAACATTAGTAATCGATAATACCCAACAGAGGATAGTACAACAATAACATAAAAGGTGTGGTACAGCGTGTGGACGACCTGTTAATTATAAGTAAGAGGGCCTGTCTTCAATACTTGTCTCGTATAATGATCTGGAATACGAAAAACTGAAGAATGGGTCATGAGAAAAATAAGACATGGATGACAAAAAACTCTGTTGGTAGGACGTATTCTTACGTCATTTAGACGAAATGATATGTACGAAGGGTAAACAGAGAGTCTTATAATTTGTCTATACATGAATACTCGAGTCTAAATTAATTATTAAAAACGACAAAGTAGTTCCTATAATAAATCACTTTGACCGACAAACGAAACAGGACAAAACTTGTCACTTATGCTCCACTACTAATAATCATCTCGAGTCTTGGTGACGGAAGTGAGTAGGATTCCGTGACCGTCAAAATGGGTCCCGACGAAAACATAGTAGTCACATTCACCGTTATGACACCTTTTGCATTTATTACAGAAGCCCAATGATAACTCGGGGGACTTCGTCATACCCCCTGAGGGTCTCTAGACACCTGGTGAGAACTCCTACCTCGGTTCTCTGTACAATGAACCTCTAGTCCTTTTCTTCATCTCTGAACCCCCCTTTCTGAGAACTTTGATCGTTTTTACGGTATAAAAACAGAGTTTTAGATGATGTAACTCGTTCGACTGTCGACTATTTCAAACCCGTATGGAGGAGATAACTGTCCTTACACGCAACTTAAACCCATGAAATTGTAATTCCACAGACACACGCCAATCAACACAGATGCCTGACATCAGACGGTACCTAATGTCAGATAGGCACCCTAAAAAGGTCCGTTCTTATCCCTCACCCAACGGTAAAGGAAGAGGTCCCCTAGAAGGACTGGGTCCCTAACCTGGGTGCAGAGGACTTTACCGTCCACCTAAGGAATGGTGACTCGGTGGTCCTTCCGGAGTTGTAATTTTATCTTTGACAATAAAAAAGAGGAGTACCTACACAAAAAAGATCCTCTTCTCTAGTTGAAACCGTTTAAGTAGAGTTTTGGGAGTCTTCCTTGTTGTGATTCCCAACTTCTGGAACATTTTGTTATAAAAGTTTGACGCCTCTTCCATTAAAGAATTAATGTCAAGAGGTAAACTTAATCACCACTAGAATATTATTGTCTAAAGTTAAATCCTATACATATTAACTGTCAAATTTGTTTTACTTAGGAGTCTTACAAAAGTACTTCATTCCACTACTACTCAATGTGAGTAAATATCAATAATATATAGTTCTTTTTATTGACGAATTAATTACAATCTATAATTGTGGCGTTAATAACACATAATAACAACAATAGGAAAGAAAAATGGAGACGATGTATTCAAACTTAGGCCCTAAATTAAAAGAACGTAGTCCTACATTAAAGTCTTAACGAAATAATATATCGGTGTCCTACCATTACGATGATAATAATAGTATTCATATACGGTAAAACTCTAGGAGACCAATACAATAGAAGGACAACGACGGCTTTATTTAAATCACCAAATTTTGTTACATTTGAATCACCAAATTTTGTTACATTTAAATAATAAAATTGTTAGAACATCCAGTCTTTAAGTGAAAAGAGGCACCTGATTTTAACTCCATAATCGTCCCGACACAAGGAAAAACCTTCGACATCTCATCTTAAGTAAAAGAGTCGAAGGGGTCGAAGATTGACAAGGATGGAATGAACCGAGTTCCGGGGAAGAAGGTAGAAGTTTCGTTTGTTGCTACAAAGACGGAACGACAGAAAGGGGTCTATGTAGAGAGACTGAGGGAAGACACAGGGTGAAGACGATACTTCCTACGAACACTAATATGACTCGGGTGGGTCTATCGGGGACGAGCAGAGACAAAACATAGGTCGACTATCGTTAGAATTAAGAGCAACATTGGAATTAAGAGGAAACGATACATTGTATAAGTACCCAGGGTCTCCAATCCTACACCTGTAGAAATCCCCCCGGTGACAAGACGGGACCTCTTCCTTTACCGTCGGGTGAGGTCATAAGAAAGGACCCTTTAAGGTACCTGTCTCCTCAGACTACCCGATGTCAGGTACCCCAGTGTTTCTCAGTCTGTGTTGACTTACTGATTTGTCGTTTGTCAAGACGGAAGGTGTGACCAGTTGGATTAGACTAGTAGTTAGTCGAGGGTAAAGACGTGAGGCAGGGTGAGTCCGGAGAGACAAAAGTATTCGGGACTTGAGATGAGGACAAAGAACAAATATGAAACGACAACAACCGGGCATTATAAAGATCCGAATTAATGACAGGAAACAAAAGAAAACGAAACGAAGTAAAAAGGAGGTCATTGATCTATTGAAAAAACAGAAAAAGGAACTAAGACATAAAAAGGAATGAGTATATCTTAACAAAACATCCCTTTTATGACAAAAGACGTAGTCTTTTATGATAAAAGACAGAGAATGTCTTGCATGTCGAGAGTGAAGATTGTCTTTCCCCTTACCCACTTCGTCATGTTCTTAAACACCTGTTCCTTCTTTTTCTACGGTATCTCCTTAATCACTTTATAGTCAACCTTTTTTGTGTCGCTAAAGAATTTCTTGCAGTATAACTACGTGATCTTCTATTTTAGCTACTTCTCCACTTATTACAACCCACTTTTTAGATTATAAATCTATCAGAAAGGAATTCTCAACGAGAAGTGAAGAAAGACCCTTTAGTGATGAAGACACTAAACAAGTCAAAGGAGTAGATATTTTAACTCTAGTGTTTTACTCCTAATTTAATATTTTACAGATTATTCACAGATCTTATGTCAGATTTTTTACTAACTATGGATCACTTACAATTCACGAAATTTTACTTGGAGTATCCCGCTTTTACAGATGAAGTTAAAAAATCATTCAAAACTAACTCTAAAACTTAAAGTGAATCTTTTACGTCAAGGACATTCGTATTTTCGTGTCCTTTTTGAGAAATCTAAACTGATGTACTTTTAAACTTACAAACGTACAGTCTAACAGTTTTTTTGTTTTAAAAAACTGTATCATGACTGTACCTTTTGTATGAACATACACCCGTCTTATTCTCCAATTATAAGAATTATGTTACAATTTTCCGAGAATACTTAGAATTCTAATGATTTGTAAAGTTATTTTATTACTTGTCTCCTGGACTTATCCACCAAGTGTCTTCTTTATGTTTAACGATTATTCGTATACTTTTACCATAAATTGGATACTATTAGTCTCTTTGAGTTTAATTAAAAAATAAACAGTTTCATCGTTACTAAACAATTTCTATAAATCATGGGACGACCATCTCATAACTCAAACTTGTCGACATGATATTTCGTAAAACCGTCACATACAGTTCTCCGAATTCTAAACGGGAAATTAAGTCGGGATCCTTTAAAGGAATTCTGTCATTACTCTGTCTCTAAACTTACTCTACATTAAATAGAGTCACAATGGACGTCCCCTCTTTAGTCTTTATAAAACCATTTTATTTACAACCGTGTATCTATGATATCTTACGATACACATACACGATTCAATGAAGTCAACACAACCTAAGAAACGTTGGGACACCTGATCCTGAGAGGTCCGAGGACAGGTACCCTATGAGGTCCGTTCTTATCACCTCACCCACAATGGTACGAGTGGAGGTCCCCTAGAAGGGATAGGTCCTTAACTCGGGTACAGAGAACTCAGAGGACGTAACCGTCCACCCAAGAAATGGTGACCATGGTGGACCCTTCCGGTATCTTATGATACGTCGATAATTTTTAATATAAAATTCTTGTACCTTTTCATAAAAGTCACAATTCACCCTTTTCTTAAGGTTTTTTCATTCTAATATGTGTCACACTAGGGTTAATAAAAACAAAAGATACACTCATATAGATACACACATACACTTTTTCACCTTCTTTTATAAGGTCTACAATAGTCACCAATAAAGTTCATCACCCTAATATTCCCTAGTAAAGGACACAAAAGGTTTAAGGGAGATTCGTTTTCTTGTTTCATAATAAAAATTTTGAGTAAGGTGAACTGAACATAAAAACACGAAAATTAATAAATTGTATTAAGAAAATTTCGAATTACTACAGTCGATCATATGTTGGTCATTATAATTTACGGTCCATGAAAATGTCCCTTCCGTCTATTAAGTGTGAAATTTTGGGGAATGAGACACTAAGACCTACACAATCCAAATATTTAAAAATCGTACCCATCTAAAGAGTCAATTCACAGTATTTATATTATACTGGTAGGGGGTGATTTACATTTTACGTTTCCATACTTTGAGGGTCCTCTATTACATCCTCTTGGATCTACTGGAACACATACCATTACTGAAAATCTAAGTCGTCGTTTTCGTACTAAGTAATTTCTTCATCAACTTTTAGATCTGACGTAATCTTAAATTTTGAAAAGGAGATGTTTTCTGACTTTTCTTACTCTTCTGTTCGGTGTCTGACCCTCTTTTATCAACGTTTTCTTTGTAGACTACTCCCTAATAATAGATTTTATACGTCTTTAGAGAATTTTAAGTTGTTATTCTTTTATAATTTTTAGGTTAATTTTTTACCTGGTCTCTGGATCTGTCTGGTTCTATCTGACAACCGTTCACTCGTATACTTTTCTACGAGGTGTAGAGTACAGTAATCCCTTTACTTCGATGATGTGTAAATAGCCTTACCGCATTGAGGACTTGTGGTTGTCGTGGTTTACGACCACTCCTGTATCCCGTTGTCCTTGAGAATGCAACGATCACCCTTACGTCTTACTATATCAGTGAAACCTTCTGTCAGCCCGTCAAAGAATATTTTCATTTGTGTGAGAAGGGCACGAGAAGTCGTCAGTACGAGGAACCATAAATAAATGGGTTGTCTCCACTTCTGAATACAGGTTTGTTTTGGGACGTGTACCATAAATATCGTCAAAATAAGTATTGACGGTTTTAAACCTTCGTTGGTTCTATATGAAGTCATCCCTTTACTTATTCACTTGACACTTTGTAGATCTGTTCCTTCACAATAAGACATAATTTTACTTTACTGGATAGTTCGTAAATTTTCTGTACCTCCTTGGAATTTACTTATAATGGTTCACTTACTTCGGTCAGACTTTTTCATTGAACTACATGACTTGTACTGAAGAATGACACATTGTAAGACCTTTTCCATTTTGATACCTGAACCATTTTTCTACACCAACCCACCCCCACCCCACTCTCCTACTTATCTAAGTGTCTCCAAAAAATCTTGTCTCTTTGATGCGACATAGTATGATTTCACCACCTAATATGTACCTATGTATATGTAAACAGGTCGGAGTATCTTACGTGTCGTGGTTCTCACTCGGAAATTTAAGACCTCAAACCCACTATGTCTCATACCTCACACCTCACAGTCGACTTGTCAAGACCACCCCCTACAACTATAATTATCTCCTCCGACACGTACACACCCTATCCCACATACCCTTTAGATCCATTGAAGGAAAATTAAAACAACACTTGGGTTCGATGAGATTTTTTTTATTTATTTACTTTGTTCAGGGGGAGGAGTATGAGATGGGAGATTTTCCTGGTAGATGTGGACCTCACTGTAGTACTGAAAACTGTCTCTCTCTCTCACACATACACACACACAGACACACACATATCGTACCCCCGATTCACATACCTGACGTGTGACCTACTGGAATGAACGATACCTTGACAGTCACCCGATAAAATTATAGAGACGGAGTAGATACTTTATCCCTATTATCTTGATGGTAGTTTCAACACTCCTAATTTTCTTATGTACATTCAGGAGTCATATGACCGTGTATTACGGACGAGACATAAAAAAGGAACTAAGAGTAAAGAGTAGACACTTACTGAGTCACGAAAACCATATAGTATACGATGGACCTTATGATAATGTACGATACCGTAGAAAATTTTTTGTTAATAAAAAGGATATAAAAGGGGGAAAATGACTTAGTATTGTATGCACAACGATAAATTGTTTTGAGATCACGGATCTAGAATAAAGGGAAATCGAGAATGAGACGAAGAAACAAGTAAAAAGTGTCGTCTTAAAAAAAGATATAAACGACGAGTCTTAGAAACGGAAGTAAAAAGAGAATTTGGATAAGTAAGACCCCAAAACTGGGGTAGAAAGATCACTTAAATGAGACCAGTTTCATGGTCACTGGAGGTCACGATTTAAGTGACAGGTAAGAGGTAGAATTTAGAGTGAACTGGTGAAGAATTACGGAAAAAAGGTAACCGAAAATCCCGAGGTGTGAGAAGACCAACAGAAGGGTGGAGTAATAGACACAGAAGAGTCAGAGTTAGAGATAACTAAGGAGAGTGGAGAGATTGGGTGAATACAACCTCAGAGGTCTTAAGTCAGGAAACTGGGGAAGAAATAGATGTGTAAGGAAAACATAAGAGTAGGTTGAAGGACCGAAATTTATGGTTGTAGTCAAACCACTACTGAAAAGTTTCCTGATCGGGTCTTGAGAAGACAGTCGAGTTCAGAAGACATCAGTTCTCGGACGACTTACAAGGGTGAGTCCACAAGTCCTCTGGAAGAGTCGAAGGTCGTAAGGGTTAGACTCTGTGACTAGGAATCGGGGATCAGATGGACATTCCAAGATCACCTTCGTGGTAAGAAAGTAAACGAGTCCGCTAGTTGGAACTTCAGTAGGAACTAAGGAGAGAAGGACAGTGGACATAGGACGGACCTTTAGGAAATTGAGATGGAAGTCTTAGACATGACAAACACTGTCTTACACTTACAAAGAGTGGTGGAGGTAGTGATAGTCACCAGATTCCGTACCGGCAAAGAGTGGGATCAACGAGGACAACCGAGGTTTGACCAGAGGGACAAGACGGTCACAAAGAACAGGAGATGGCAAGATAGGAGTCAAGGCGACAACCACCAGGATTTCATTAAGTCTACTTCAGTGAGGCCGGCCTCTTCTTTTTGGGGAATGTCAACAAGGGTTCCGGAATGACCTAGACCAAAGACATTGAAGAAGTCGGTGAACAGACGAGTTCGGGTCGTAGGAGAAACGACAAAATTTGTATGTCACAAAGACGGGGCCATGGAAACGTACATAAGAAAACTAACCTTACTAAAGGGGGTCCATGAACGCTTCAAGTAAGGGATGAAAAATTTTAGGAACGGTGAAATAGTGAAATAATGGAAGAGTCACTCCGGAAACTACTAGTGGACATCGGAGAGGAACCGTGAGGGACAGGGAGAAGGACGTAATAAAGAGACCCTCGTGCATTTGTGGAAAACGTTTTTAAAGTGTCCAAGTGTATGAACTTTCCTGAGGATTCTGAGGTGACTCGTATGAGTTCCAAAAATAAATTTCCGTCGACCATATCAAACCGTTCTCCCTCCTCATATCCGTCCGTAATCCCCAGACCCTTTACGGTCCGTAGGTGAGGAGAGGAATGTACGTGTGGCACGTGGGTCCTGACCTACGTATCGTTCTATACACGTCTTCAACTGTCCCAAAAAAAATACGGGGAGACCAGTGTATTCGGTACGATTGACGAGTAGGTCCATCCTTTGGTAGTCATTTAACTGTGACCCTTACGGTCTCCGAGGAGTCTCCATTCCTGTCTCAAAAGGGTCAGACGACGATTCAGTGAAGTCAGCACAGACTGAGAGACGCTGACGTATCTGCCGTCGGGTGGTCCGAGGGGGCAGGGACCCTAAGAGGTCCGTTCTTGTGACATCACCCAACGGTAAAGGAAGAGGTCACGTACTTTCACTTCAGTGAGTCAGTACAGGTTGAGAAGCGTACAGGTCGGGTACCTGACGTCGGATGGTTCGAGGAGGTAGGTACCCTAAAAGGTCCGTTCTCATGACCTTACCCCACGGTATCGACTAAGGTTGATGTGGTAGGGTATGTGAAAGATTTTATGTTATATCGAATAAAACAAAGACTAAAAGATTGTGTCTGTGTGCGTGTACCACTAATATTCGAGGAATTCCCGTCTGAAAGACTGAGAACAAGTAACAACATAAGAGGTGAGGATGTCGTCATGGACCATGAATCACCGAACATTTATACACGGCTCATTTAATAATTTATTTACCTCGTACAGAGGTCGACGTATTGATTTAACATTCTCGAAACACTCGTCGTTGACCATTGTTTCCTTCGAGATATAGGAAACACCGTGGTCCTGGTCCTAAACGTTAGTAATTTGAAAGTCACCAACTGACAATTGTTTTATCTAGAAGTTCCCGGGTGGGTAAACCGTGTGATAAATCTCTCGGAGGACCTACTAATGTCGGTCCTCGGATTCCTATTAAACACATCACATTATTGAGTTTGGACAATTTTCTCTCCAAAAACAAGAATCGATAAAAAGACTTCATATTGTGGGTATCCTGTAACGTCCAAGAAGGAGACATCAGATTAACCGACAAAAAGTTACTGTCCCCGGTAAAACCGTCGTCCATTACATTAAAACAAATACCGGTTAAAAAGAATCTCATGTAAAGACTTAAAAATTACATTCAGTGACCTCCTCCGTTACCGTCGGGTGAGGTCAAGAGAACGGACCTTTTAGGGTACCTACCTCCTCGGACCATCCGACGTCGGGTACCTCAACCTGTGCTGACTCACTGAAGCGAAAGTGAAAAGTGAAATTACGCAACCTCTTCCTTTACCGTTGGGTGAGGTCACAAGAACGGACCTCTTAGGGTCCCTACGGACCTCGGACCACCCGACGGCAGATACCCCAGTGTATCTCAGTCTGTGCTGACTTCGCTGAATCGTCGTCGTGACCCTTTTATACTGAAGAAATTAGAAAACACTTTGTTTTGATATGAACTTAAAGGTTCAAAATACAACTTTACTTTTCGTAGACAATTCGTCAAAACATAAATGTATTGTCTGTACAAACATTGTATAAACACTTAAAAAGACAATGTTAGGTCCATGCAGCAAAGTCTCTTTCGGCTGTTTTCTTATGCTTACTTCTTCTACTACTTCAAGCTCTCCATTAAAACGACAATTAAGGAAACGTATACACAGTCGAACAATTTAGTCTTATTGATCATCCAAATGAATCAGTCCGTCTGAAGGGACCACCGAGTCTACCATTTCGCAGACAGATGTTACACCCATCTGGATCCAAGCTAGGGACCCAGCCCTTCAAGGGACCTCTTCCTTTTCCGTTGGGTGAGGTCATGAGAACGGATCTTTTAGGGTACCCGCCTCCTCGGACCACAGGTACCCCAGCGTTTCTCAGCCTGTGCTGACTCACTGAAATGAAATGAATCAGTCAGACGTCCTAGAACCAAACCACCGACCCTGACTCATCCCCAACGACTACTGTCGACGGAAACTGAATAAGGTCAAGTTGGATGTTTATAAGACCAACGACTATAAGAGAAAAATTGGAAGACGATAACAACTTTTGAATTGATTAACGACTATGCATATACCTCACCCTCTCGTCCCCCGTCCTTATTATTAAACTTCTCAAGAATAATCAGTTTTATTAAGGGTTGACGATAATCTCGTAGAATAGTTATATTCCATTTTGGAATGGGGTCGACTATAACAAAGTTGTTTTTTTCTTCTTTAAATCACAAACCAATCGTCACAGTAATTTCCATTTATGTGTCACAGGTGACCAGAAAGATTTGACAACTTTAAACGAACTAACGGGAGT
The DNA here is from genome assembly GCA_006410555.1 of Capra ibex. Classification (NCBI taxonomy): domain Eukaryota; kingdom Metazoa; phylum Chordata; class Mammalia; order Artiodactyla; family Bovidae; genus Capra; species Capra ibex. Next base: position 61,856,527 of record SJYO01033645.1, read on the forward strand.
AGTGACAGAAAAGGTAGAGAAACATCTAATCCTTAAACTCCAATCGTTGACAATTGAATTTGAAACCCGGAGACAGACCATGAACCACTTAAGTACTAACTTTAAGTTTAATTTTATATAAAAGGATAAAAAATTAACGACATTCACAACCTACTAACGACAGATCATGAATTTTTAATAAAATAATTAATAAATAAAACCTGAAAACTAACGAAAGGAAGTCGTAAAAGATATCATGGATAATACCCATCGGTAACACAAAAAATAATCCCTATATTTGTACTTTTTCTACCCGACCCAGGGGTCAAATCATGTACTCTGTCTCTATACGTCTTTCTTTTTAAATTAGGAATACTGGTCTTCAAAGTAGGAGTGACTTAAGTATGTTGACAGGGTAATCAGGTAAAAGCAAGGGATTTATAAAGTCTTGATATCGACTGTCTACATGAGAACGGACCTCTTAGGGTCCCTGTCCCCTCGGACCACCCGACGACAGATACCTCAGTGTGTCTCAGCCTGTGTTGACTTCGTTGAATCGTCTTCGTCGTCGTCGACTGTCCACCACTTAACCTTTCTCGACCTTAACGAGTGTTCCTGGTGTCGGAACAGATTGAGTTACTTTGATATTCGGTGAGACATATCCCGGTGAGTTCTATCTACCCAATACCACCTCTCAAGACTGTTTTGCACCAGGTGACCTCTTACCGTACCGTTTGGTGACGTCGTAAGAAGGGAACTCTTAGGGTACTTTTCATACTTTCCTTGTTTCTAGACTGCGACTTTCTACATGAGGGGTCCAGGCGTCCACGGGTTATACAATAACCTTTTCTCACCTCTTCATTGAGGTTTTTCTTACTTCTCTGCCTCGGTTTCGTTTTTGTTGTGGGTCAACACCTACACTGACCACTACCTTCATTTGAGACCACGACATTTCTTCTTATAACGTACCCTTGGACCTTACAATCCAAGTACTTAGTTCCATTTGATCTTCACCAGTTTGTTCTCTACTGTTCTCACTTGTAGTTGTAAAATCCTCAGTCACGTGATTTTACCTGACCTTACCCACTTAAATTAAGTCCACTGGTAATATAGATGATGACACCCGTTCTTAGACAATCTTCTTTACCTCATAGGGAATATCAGGTATTCTCAGACTTTACTTCATGAACCCACGTCAGAGTTTTTACTGTCTTACTATAGACGAACAAAGGTTCGATTCGGTAAGTTATTGTGTCATTAGGTTCAGACACGGGACTACTCATTACGACTTCTTCGACTTCAACTGACCAAGATACTTTTATATGTTCTGGACATTATAGATTGTGGGTTTTTTCTACAGGAAAAGTAAAATTCCCTGACCTTATGTTTTCATCCTTCAGTTCTCTATGGACCTCTTTGTCCGTTCAAATCGGAACCTCATGTCTTACTTCGTCCAGTTTCCGATTGTCTCAAACCGGTGTTCTTGAGTGAACAGTATCGTTTGTGGGTGAAGGTTGTTGTATCTACAGAGATGGGTACTTGAAGTGGTCTACCAGTCATGGCTTTAGTCTAACTAATATAAGAAACGTCGGTTTCTACTCCTTCGAGATATGACAGTCGTTTTTGTTCTGGTCCTAGACTAACACCGAGTCTAATACTTGAGGAATAACGGTTTAAGTCTGAATTTACCTTCTTTCATAATCTGGTAACTCCATTCTGGATTTAATTTAGGGAATCCTAATACGTCACCTTCACTGTTTCTAAGTTCCCTAATCTAGACTATCTGTCTCACGGACTTCTTGATACCTACCAAACACTGTAACATGTCCTCCGTCACTAGTTCTGGTAGAGATTCTTTTTCTTTACGTTTTTCCGTTTTACCGACAGACTCCTCCAGAATGTTTATCGACTCTTTCCTTCTCTCCGGTTTTCGGTTCCTTTTTTCCTTTCTATATGGGTAAACTCACGTCTCAAGGTTTCTTATCGTTCTTCTCTATTCTTTCGGAAGGAGTCACTAGTGACGTTTCTTTATCTCCTTTTGTTATCTTACCCTTTCTGATCTCTAGTGAAGTCCTTTTATCTCTATGGTTCCTTTGTACAACACGTTTCTACCCGTGTTAATTCCTGTCTTTACCATACCTGGATTGTCTTCGTCTTCTATAATTCTTTTGCACCGTTATTATGTGTCTTCGTGACATATTTTTTATAGAAGTACTGACTCTGTTGGTGCTACCACACTAGTGAGTGGTTCTCGGTCTGCAGGACCTTACACTTCACTTGACCCGGAATCCTTCGTAGTGATACTTGTTTCGACCACCTCCACTACCTTAAGGTCGACTCGATTAAATTTAGGATTTTCAACTACGACACTTTCACGACGTGAGTCATACGGTCGTTTAAACCTTTTGGTCGTCACCGGTGTCCTGACCTTTTCCAGTCAAAAGTAAGGTCAGGGTCTCTTTCCTTTACGGTTTCTTACAATATTGACGACGTGTTAACGTGAGTAGACTGTGCGAAGTTTCATCACGAGTTTCAAGAGGTTCGACCTGAAGTTGTCATACACTTGACACTTGAAACTCTATACGTTCGACCTAAATCCTTTCCGTCTCCTTGGTTTCTAGTTTAACGGTTGTAGGCAACCTAGTAGCTTTTTCGTTCTCTCAAGGTCGTTTTGTAGATGAAAACGAAATAAGTGCTGCGGTTATGGAAACTGACACACCTAGTGTTGTTTGACACCTTTTAAGAATCTCTACCCTTATGGTCTGGTGGAATGGACTGAGGACTCTTTAGACATACGTCCAGTTGCTCGTTGTCTTGACCTGTACCTCGTTGTCTGATCAAGAATTAGCCCTTTCCTCATGTAGTTCCGACATATGACAGTGGACGAATAAATTGAATATACGTCTCATGTAGTACTCTTTACAATCTGACCTACTTTGTGTTCGACCTTAGTTCTAACGGCCCTCTTTATAGTGATTGGAGTCTATACGTCTACTATGGTGGGAATACCGTCTTTCGCTTCTTCTTGATTTCTCGGAGAACTACTTTCACTTTCTCCTCTCATTTTTTCAACCGAATTTTGAGTTATAGGCCTTTTGATTCTAGTACCGTAGACCAAGGTAGTGAAGTAGCGTTTATCTACCTCTTTGTTATCTTTGTCACTGTCTGAATTAAAAACCCCCCGAGGTCTTATTGACGTCTACCACTGACGTCGGTACTTTAATTTTTCTGCGAACCAGTAATTTTCGATACTGGTTGGATCTGTCGTGTAATTTTTCGTCTGTAATGAAACGGTTCTTTCTAGACAGAGTAGTTTCGATATCAAAAAGGTCATCAGCACATACCTGTACTCTTAACCTTATATTTCTTTTGACTCGTGGTTTCTTAACTACGAAAACTTGACACCACAACCTCTTCTGAGAACTCTCTCTCAGGGCACCTGACGTCCTTCTAAGTCGGTCAGATAAAGTTTCCTTTAGTCAGGACTTATAACTAACCTTCCTGACTACGTTTTCCACTTTGAGGTTATAAACCGGTGGACTACACTTCTTGACCAAGTAAACTTTTCTGGGACTACGACCTTTTTTAACTTCCACCTTCCTCTTCCCCTGCTGTCTCCTACGCTACCAACCTACCGTAGTGACTGAGTCAGCTGTACTTAAACTCATTTGAGACCCTCAACCACTACCTGTCATTTCAGACCACACGACATTAGGTACCCCAGTGTTTCTCAACCTGTACTGACTCACTGTGGTTTGACTTGACTTGACTATGATAGATCTTGAACTGATTACTTCAAGCTCCGAAAGGGTACCACACTAAGTGTCGAAACATCTTAATAAATCGAGTCTTGTACTTAGGGTCATAGTATGAATTTAATGAATTTGTCTGTTTGTTTTCGTAATCAAAAAGGAAATCTCTAATTTTTTGTACGAAATTACAGAACAAGTGTATCTTTTTGAGAGTTCATAAAAGAAATTAAATCCAAGGATAAATTTATTTTTCGGCTTATAGTCATCATTTATAAAATCCGAAACGACCGGTAGACACCATATACAGTGAAAAAACAATTGTCGGGAAATTTTTACATCTTTGACAAGAATCAGAATAGGTTTCAAGTATCAACCTGACCGGAGACTATAGAAAGAATACAAGATAGACTTAAACTAAGTCCTAACTATAGAGAAAAATTCGACATTATGGTTCACGATAATTACCTCACTTCTCCGTCGGTCATCCTACTCTCTTTTATAAACGTTTAGTATATAGACTATTTCCTAATTATTGGTCTTATATATTTCGAGATTTTAAGTTGCTTTGTTGGACAAAATTTTTACCTGTCTCCCGAACGGATCTATTAAGAAATTTCTTCTCTATGTAAATTGGTGATTCGTGTCTTTTATACGAATTATAGTGATTTGTGATCCCTTAACACTAGTTTTGGTAATCTATGTGAAACATAGGGAAACTTACCGACAAGAGGTTCTTTAATCTTCCATTGTTTATTACCGTTCTTTTACCTCTTTACCCTTGGGAACACGTAACGACGACGACGACGACGGAATCGATTCAGCGAAGTCAGCACAGGTTGAGACACACTGGGGTATCTACCGTCGGGTGGTCCGAGGGGACAGGGACCCCAAGAGGTCCGTTCTTGTGACCTCATCCAACGACAAAGGAAGAGGTTACGTACTTTCACTTTTCACTTTCTTCAGCGAGTCAGCACAGGCTGAGAATCGCTGGGGTACCTGACGTCGGGTGGTCCGAGGAGACAGGTAACCCAAAAGGTCCGTTCTCATGACCTCACCCAACGGGCACGTAACGATCACCCTTCTATTTTCGATGACACTTTTTGTCATACTACTAAGGAGTCTTCCAATTCGTACCTTAACGACATACTCGAAATGTTTAGATTCACCACTTTTTAATAAAGAATGACAACAAAAATTAAGTATGAAAAAAATAATGATCATTCAGACTTGTCAAAAATATTCAATGTAATATGCTTTATGAAACAGTACAAGAAATGTATCTCATAAAAAAAAAAACGGATACAGTAACCGGAAAGAGATTAACTAAATATTCTCGTGAGTCTACTTTCGCTCACAAACACATCGTCTCAATCCCCAAAAACAGTACATTCTCTCCAGAGGAAAACAAGGACTCCCAAAAAGCAAACAAATTCAGACCTTATCCATTACTTAGTTCTCGAAAAAACCGTAGACACTTCTATGCGAACACCCCAAGAAGGAGGACACAAGACAATTATACCACTTAATATAATAAAAGATAAGACAATAACTTTGTAGGAATCTTAGTCAAATCCTTGGGGGACCATTACCTACACGACCAGAAAGTCACACGGGGACCTAAGGAAAACAAACGAAACTATAAGTACTCATTCTATGACATTAAAAAGAGGACACGTACGTCAGAAAACAGTCAAAAACCATGGTACAATACGACCGAAATATTTTTCTTTAACCGGTCGAAAGAAAGAATTACGATAGCTTGATCGGTACCTTAGTAGACAAGAAACTTCAAAACCATCTTAAATGGACACTTTGAGAGACCAACACCAGTAAAAGACCTCACATCTAGAAAATTATTAAAAGAGTTTTACAACAAACAATTAATGAGACAACTCTGACAGAACCAAATCAACTCCAGTAAATAAAAGGTTTAATGAATCTTAACTCGTCTCACGAAACAGTATTAAGAAAATTAAAAGGAATCTAGAAAAAAGGGGGAGGTAAGAGTAAAGAAACGAAATTAAATTGTTAAGTAAAATTTCATCAAAGTAGACAAGACTATAAGTCATAAAAATAATATTAAAAGATCTATAAGACATGAAAAACAAAATAAAACGTTAAACTTCAGTCCCATAAAATAAAAAATTAAAATAACGTGACACTACTCTTTCATACTATAAGAAAAAAAGATAAATCTTAACTAGAAAAAGAGTCGTAGGGTAACATATAGTCAACTTGGTAAAGTACCCCAGAACTTTTCTTCATATAATAAATAAAAGTGTCATCTCACAAGTTGTACATAGTCAATGTAGATGGAATCATACATTAAATCCAGAAGTCATGTAAAAAATTACATGACAATAAATACCATCAAAATAAGATATTTCAGTCATGTTTGTGACTCACTCATAAATTGAATGACGAAGTTCTTCTATATTTTCTTATCCGAGAACGGTCGGTGACCAATGTTTTAGAAACGATTGACTAATTACGTCATGGAAAAGGCACACACAAAGACAAACTCCTGTGGAATAAGTCATATACAGTAACTAAACAATTGTAACTTGAACACCGGTTATCGGGATATTGAGTACGGACTTACTGTGAATAGACTGTTCACATAAAGGATATGTTCCGTACAAAATCGAAGGACGTGAATCCTTGTCATTTGTTATGAGGTCGTCATGTTGTCCCCCCGGTAAAATTTTCATTTTAGCGGTAGGTTTTCGTGTTTTAACACTTGTTGTACCGTAATGTACACAAGGTTTTTCCTGTGAGTAAATGTTCATACTCTCGACTTTGGTCTTCCGACTCACAGTGTAACAAACTGTAGTAGACCCTTACACACAAAGCCCGTTAATTTTTAAAAGTGGTGAGACGTGTACGGGTATTTACTGGTGTTTTTGTAGTCCTCATAACAAACCCCGAATGTTTTTGTAAAACCGTTCATCCACTTAAACGTATATACCCTACACTTTTAATACTCCTAACCGGTATGAAATAGACCCTGTTCTTTCTACTTAACTTCAGAAATGTCAAAAAAAGAAATACAAAAAACAACATAAGGGACTTCAAAAAAGAAAAACTCAACATTACGGTACAACTCACGACTATCACTCAATCGACAAGGTGAGGTCGTTCACGGAGTAGTACTTCGAACCAAGGGAGGGTGGTGGTGAAGTGAGGACGAAGACGGGACGGACGAAACAAGAGTAGAGGAGTCAATCGGGACAGACAGGTATCGACGGACAAAAATCTGGGTTTTGAACAGTAAGATTTGTTCTCTCTGACAACAGTACCAGAGAACCCTCCCTATCTAGTTAAAACCTCGAGAGATGTGTCAGACTTTGAGAAGTTGGAAGAGGGAATCGGTCCGGTCTATCAGTGAGAGGATGGGTAATTGAGAAGGAGGATCCGAAACACAAAACACCCATCTCGTAAAAAGATTAAAGTAACTTTTGTAAATTTTTTTAAAAACAAGAAGAACAATGTAAAACTATCTAATTTCCTCCTCTAGTCTCGTCGTAAAGAGAAAAACAAAAATTAGTCCTTTAGATATCAGTGAAGTCTCAATAAGTCCTATCAACTAATTCAGAGTTTGACCAAAAAAAATCTGTCAAAGAAAGATTTAATTTTAAATACTTTAATTTTAGAACTAGGATTTCCAAAAATAGGAAAAGATCCGAAAGTCAACAAAACAAGATGAATTGAGAAAAATATATATAAACATTCTTTAATAACGAAAACAGAAAGACTAATATTTTCAGTATACAATTTTTTACATATAACATCGTTTAAACATTATAAGTTATTATTACTTCTTTTCCTTTCGTGGGATTTTACAGTAGTGAGTCTTTATCTTCGATAAAAAATACTCCAAAAAAGAACAATAATAAATAGTTATCGGGTAACATATCTCAAGTCTACTACTGTCAGAGAATGTTTACCACCACAACTTAATCCATACGTACGTGTACATGATTCAGTCAAGGTAGTACAAGTTGAGAAACGTTGAGACACCTGACATTGGGTGGTCCATGGAGACAGGAACCCTAAAAGAGGAGAACAAAAGGACTGTTCCCCTCCAACAGTCCGGGAGGAGGTCCCCTAGTAGGGTTGGGTCCCTAACTTGAGCAGAGAATACAGAGGACGTAACCGTCCGTCCAAGAAATGGTGACCGTGGTGGACCCTTCGGACAACTTAATCCCAACTAACGATTGAGGACGGTCTTAACGGTAAGGAGGGTCAAGACTTTGAAGACTAAAACACTTTAAAATAAGAGGAATCATATGGAAAATTTTCAAGAGGAAATTATCCATCATAACGTTTAGCTAGACCGTTTAGTGTCCGTAACTTAAACTAACGACCACCTCTTCCGAAGAGAACATAACGTAAAAAAATCACACTGACTCCTTTTCCCCCGTCGTCTCCTACTCTACCAACCTACCGTAGTGACTAAGTTAGTTGGACTCAAACTCACTTGAGACCCTCTATCACTTCCTGTCTCTTCGGACCGTGCAACGTCGGGTACCCCAACGTCTCAACCTGTGTTGACTCGCTAACTTGTTGTTGTTATTATCGTATGAATCACTTTTTATTATCAAATCTGTCAAACCGTTATACTCTACAAGTGGTGTCACTGGTCTAATTACTCAACCCTCCTACGACGTAACAGGTCATTGTACACGAAAGGAGAATATTAGGGACAGTCCGGTACTCATCCCGGTCTCGGGAGTCTAGAGTCAGTCTCCTACGACGAAGGCGGAACTGACGACTTCTGGAATACTCATATCTAAACCGTCTTGTCTACCGACTACTGAGACTGCTATCGTTGTATCACCGTCGGTTGTTTCCTTCTCCGGCTCCTTCTCCGGTTTCTCCTCCTTCTCCCGTCTTAAGTCACAGCTCTTCCCCCAGTGTCTCTCCTTCTCCAATCGGTGCTCACGACAGAAGGGATGTGTAAGTGTGAACCGTCAACAAGTCTTTTAAGTCTTAACACAAAGGTAACCGTCTTAACTCAATGCAGGAAGTTTTTAAATAGAAATATTACACGACTCTGTCCGAAATTACATCAAGACTGTATGTGTAAAGTGAATTTATAACTTATCGGTGTACGGTATTTCAAAAATTATATATATATATAAAAAATGTATTATTTTCTCAAATTATGGATGAAAGGATAAAAAATTTTCTTAAAGTGACACAAACACCTAAAAGGACTTCTAGGGTACCAATCCTGAACTCGAAAGTGACGATTCCCACACCCAAGTTAGGGATCAGTCCTTAATTCTAGGGAGTTCAGAGTGACGTGTCGGTTTTTTTTTCTTTTCTTTTTTCAAAGTGTCAAAAAGAATGTGTAACCCACATAAATTAGTTATGTAAATGACAGTGTATATGTTTTATTATCACTTACTTTGTGAATTCCTTTTACTAATCGATTCCGGGTGACTGTCATCCTTATTTTGAGGTCTACTATTTTTAATAAAAACAATCACAGTATTCTATGTTTACGGGTGTAATAGTACTTTACCGAAATATTTTAAACAAATGTTTCTTTTTGACGGGAGTCTGTCAAACTAAAGAATTACAATCAATTGTAATTAATGGTAGTAACACAAATTACACTGTGAAAGTAGTAACTTATCAGGTTTATTATTTTCGAAAGTGGGTCACTGAAGGATTACTTCATATTTTTAGGGATCCTTATAAATTTTTAATAAAAATAATTTATAAATGGATATCCTTAAAATTTGACCAATTTTACCCATCATGAAATCAAATTTTAGAGGTTCCTCTTTTCAGAGGTATAAGATAACTACTAATAAAATAATGGGAACGTAAATATTTATAAAAGGAATATAAAATTTACCTTATTATACTTGGTCTACACCGGATTCATATCAGAATCTTTTAACTGACTAGTCTGAGATCTACAAAGAAGAATATATATATATATATATATATATATATAAACCGTAAAATGTGTATTTGACAAAACTCTATTGAAAAAATTCTAAAGTAAAACTAAAATAAAAAAAAATTTCTTTTGAAATCGATGACTATCTGACATATAATTGACGAGTTATAAGATTGACGTCCGTGATCAAACCTCTAAAGATGAGTTCCGTCTCCAAGTTTCCGGTGATGTAGTTGCAGATCTTTATACAGATAATATCTACCACTCATATCTGATGTTCACTAGTAGAACGTCAATAAATGTTTAAGGTTACGTTCTTCTGGGTCCTTTGGGGTACTTATTCAGAATGACCAAACACAACAGCAGTGACCCCTCAGTTTTCTCAATAACCTTAGTGTCCTATTTAATATAATTAAATTTTCTGGAAACGGTAAGTCCCCTCGACAACTTCTTCCACTCGAGATTGTACATTAAAAAATATTATAGACTATAATCTAGACTACTAAAGGGAAATTATCTCCCTAGTGACTCTGTATCTTTTCCGTCAACCAGTCACATAGTTGTCACTAATTCTCTGTTCCTTGACGAAGAATTGTATGACAATTGAACGAAAAGAGTACGACGAAAACAGGTAGAGATGACAATTATATCAGTATACTCGACGTAAGTTCCCTTTGATGTTAGTCTTAAGATACGTAACTAAAACATATACACAACACAGACTTTCGATCGGAGTTTGATTCCCTTGGTTAAAAAATATTTGACAAATCTATTATTACATATTTTTAAATTATCTTATAAAAATTATAATATCAAATACTCTAGTCGTCTTTAATATTCAGTCTAAACACTTTTATATACAATTTTATTCACTAAAAAAAAGAGGAAAGTTAACTCTCATACATACATAACATAAATATAATAGAATAATAATCTCTAATTAAAAACTGTCTAACATCTCAACCTAATTTAGATATACTACTTTAAATATTTCCCATTTATGTACGATATATATACAGGTTCTCCTACCGATGTGTCTCTCTCAAGACTCTTCATACACTATAATCGTCCTTTGGTTCATTCTTTCTGAATCCAGTGATTCCAACACGTTTCCAACTAGATTGACAAAGTCAGACTACCACGGACTTCACAACAACGATTCGGTACTTTCTGTGGTCCTAAGAACGAGAAGCCTCCTCTCTTTAAGTTAGACCCCGGTCACTGCTCCGAGTTAGTGAGTGTCTAAAACACACTATTTCAAAATAATTTCATATTTTCTCTATCTCTTCCGAATGTCGGTAGTCTTCACCCTCCTTTCTCACGGAGGGACGATCGGAAATCGACCTACAATGTATCGATGATCGTTCGACGATCAGCCTCTTTCCTTTATAGAGTACGTACGTAAAACTGTATTGTAACCGTGTTCCACTCAGTAGGACCCGGTATTTCGGTAACTGTACTTAGAACTTCTTTCCGTCCAAAGGTTCGTTTATGTATCAAAGTAATTGTATCTAATCCTCTTGTTAACATACTCATTTTGTATGACCAAGTAACCCGGTAATAGTCAAGACTCAGAGAATTCCTTGACTGAACTTCTTTCTGTATCAAGTAATTGTATCGTATTCTTTTTGTGTAACCAATCGAGTTCCAAACTCTTTTCAATTCAAGTCCACCTTGGTTCACAGCAGTACCGTTGTGTCTTAAAATTTTCTTTGGAAAATTAAAACATATCTCTTCCTTTTTTCAGACTATGAACATCAAATAAAGGAGGACGGCGAATTCTCTCTTTTAGCAGACTGTGAACGTCGGATAAAGGAGGTAAACCTCTGGGGATCGGAAGGACAGACAATGGGAGAGTCACGGATTTCGTCATAAACATTTTCGTCACGGAGAGATGTCGTTCCTACAAGAGAGAGACTCGACTAACCTACATAGTACAGTTCTTATGACACGAGTAGAAACCTTGGTATAAAGTTCTTCCTATAGTCGAAATATACTAGTAAGTCTTCTCTTTGGTATATTATATTTTTTTAGAGAATCTTCCTTGAATCCTACCGATTGGACCCTTTTTAACTTTAGAAATGTAATTACTTCAAGATAGCACAGTTTCTAACTTATCTACACTAAACGTGTCAGGATTTCTGTCACCAAAATTTAGACAAAATTCAATATCTAAGACGTTCGATGTATAGGACAGAAATTTATTCATGAGTATGTTAATATAAGGTAAAGTATCCCAAGTTCCTAGGGGATCTTTGGGTAGGTACCCGAGATCCAATTCTTGACGAGGGGTCACTACTGTCTACCCTTTTCGATTAGTGTGTGTCTAAATTCAAAGTCAAGTCAAGTCAAGTCAGCGAGTCAGCACAGGCTGAGAAACGCTGGGGTACTTAGCGTCGTACGGTCCGGAGGGACAGGTAGTGGTTGAGGGCCTCAAGTGAGTCTGAGTGCAGGTAGCTCAGTCACTACGGTAGGTCGGTAGAGTAGGAACCAGCAGGGGAGGAAGAGGACGGGGGTTAGGGAGGGTCGTAGTCTCAGAAAAGGTTACTCAGTTGAGAAGTGTACTCCACCGGTTTCATGACCTCAAAGTCGAAATCGTAGTAAGAAAGGTTTCTTTAGGGTCCCGACTAGAGGAAGTCTTACCTGACCAACCTAGAAGAACGTCGGGTTCCCTGAGAGTTCTCAGAAGAGGTTGTGGTGTGAAGTTTTCGTAGTTAAGAAGCCGTGAGTCGGAAGAAGTGTCAGGTTGAGAGTGAAGGTATGTACTGGTGTCCTTTTTGGTATCGGAACTGATCTGTCTGGAATCAGTCGTTTCATTACAGAGACGAACTCTGACCTTCTGAATTTTTGTTAAAGTGTATGAGGGAGAAAATATCTGCTCCCTTAACTTGATTTATAAAACGGAATCCAACTATTTTGGTGACTATCATGATTAAATACTCTGTTAACGATTAACAAACGTTGATATTAATGATTGTAAATACTCTGTTAATGACCTACGGACAGTTGTCGAGTCACCTTTCACCTTCACAATCAACGAGTCAGTACAGACTGACAAACGATGGGGTACCGGATAAATATATCGAGTGGTCGAAGAAGACAGGTACTCTAAAGGGTCCGTTCTTATGACCTCACCCATCAGTAAAGAGGTCCCCTAGAAGGACTGAATCACTAGTTTGGGCCCAGAGGACGAAACGTCCGTCTGAGAAATCGTAGACGAGTCATCCCAGCCATGAATGTAAAAGAGACAAAATGTCTTTTCTCTTGGTTCCGAAACTTTTCTAGTCAAATAGATTCCAGAGTGTCGACCATTTAAGACCTCGAACTTAACTAGGGGGTGTAAGAGACCGGAAGTCCTGTTCATCAATTCGTCATATGATCAAAGGTCTCGCTCTATTTTAATCTCGAACTCGATTAACCAACTAACTCGATAAACCAAGAGTCATCAGAAACGTAATATGTTTTATCGGATAATTAGTTGGGTTTGTACCTCATTCGGTGGAGTCTTCCTTTACTGGACACTCAGGTAGTCTCCTTCAAAAAGTCATAAAAAACCTACTGTCTACTGAAACCTCTTCTCTATTACTGTAGTCTAGATAATTTACTAAGAATTTCTTAGAAGAATAGTCTTCAAGACGACGATACAAAAATAAGTTCTTAATAAGTTATAAAAGTATCTCGGTCGACTTTAGGTAAACTGAAGTATTCATATAACAGAGACAACGGTAAATCTTTTACCGTAGATCTTTCTATAACTCTGTAAGAATCGTCCAGATTTTTCGTCTCTTCCCCTTTCCTTCACTTTTTTTTTTTTCGTGATATTTCTTAGACCCGACTCAAGTTGTATACTTTTAAGACACTGAAATCTATTCAGTGAGTGAGAGGATCAGACAAGTGTACATTTAACCCTGATTAGAACGGTTTAACCTAATAAGACTTCTAATTTTCGTTTTTTGGACCCTTAAACGACCGCCAGGTGACCAATCCTGAGAGGAGTCCCGGGTCCAAGTTAGGTACCAACCCCTTCATGCTAGGACGTTCGGTCTACTATCCCACAGGGGGGTGAGGGGTTTCCGACCGTGTATCATCCGAAAACACTTTACAATTACAATTTTTTCTCTCTGTCTCGATAACTTTTTTTCTCCCTCAATCCTTTCCTTGTTCTTATTTTATACTGGTGAAGGAACAATTCGGTGGTTTTAAACCAATTACACGTTGTGTCTCCGTACCTGTAACATTTAATGGACGGAAATGGACTCGCGTTTGACTCAAAAAAATAGTACTGAAACAAGTCAAAAAACAAACAAACGAGCAAAAAATTTAATTAAAAAAATGAAAACCGACGTGACCCCGAAGTAACGGTACGTGGCCGAAAAAGTCAACGTCACTCGTCTGAATAACTCCACCGAAAAGAACAACGTCTCCTGTCCGAGATCCCGGACATCCGAGTCATTAACACCACGTACCCAAGTCAACGAAGTACCGTACACCATAGAAGACCTAGTCCCTACTTTGGGCGTAGGGGACGTAACCGTCCGTTTAAGAATTGATGACCTGGTAGTTTTTTCAGGTCCGAAATAACAAAATACACTTCTAAAGGGACTGTGGTCACCTGTCTTAATTAGTGAGTTTGACTCAGAAGTACAAAGATGACCAGAACAATTCTTTAGTCGACAATCACATAGAACAACGAAAAGAAAATTTCATCATGTAAAAAGGAGGTCGATCGACAGAAACCACCAGGGGTGAAAGTGATACTACTTAGATCTACAAGTTAAGAAAAAAATAGGACGAATCTTAAATAAGTCGAAGTACTTTGACTTAACCACACAAAATAGTGAAGACCATTAGGAAACGGCAATAGGGAAGTCTATGATGGAGATAAGACAAGAATAAGAAGATTCTAAAGTTAATTCATTTATATTGGATAAGTGAGACAGGAGGGTGACTCCTCATCATGATTGAAGGGTCTCATTAATTTTCCCAATTGACTTGATACGTATAGGTAATGACTCGTATCGTGAACTATTCTTAGGTTAGTCACTAACGACAACAATAATTATCATAATCACCGTCACAAATGTTATTTGAATACTTTTACCTAGAAGGTATTTAATCAGATTTAAACAGAAAATATGCCAACTAAACCGAGTCACCAAAATGTAAATTGACCAATGTAAGTTGTAACCCGGAAAAAAACTTTTTATTTTGACTGAAAAATTATGTCAGACACTGTATTATTGGTACCTCATGATCGATATCAACGACATTGAAACCCTGTTTTCGTTGAAATTTTGATATCAAAGACACAAACATAAGACTTACCTCCTTACTTCTTTATTTCCAAGTTAAGATAATATTGTTTCATGTACCTTACATCTCCAAACAATGACGTAACCTCAAAGTAACCCTGTACATAATAATCTATAATGTAAATATCGGTCGTCGTCAACACTTATTCTCAACTGTCGGGTGTAAAAAAGGTGTCTTCAAACAGACGTTTCCCATCACTGATTCATTTATTTTCTCGGAGACAGAAACGTAAATTAAATGGTACCGATGGTAACCACGATGAGGTAGATGACAATGAGCGCTGTAGTAAACTTATGGATGAGGATATCAGTAAACGGTTTTGTTAATGTAATTGATGGAGATAAATAGGAAAACTGTTAAAAGTCGTACTTCATAATAATTGTGACAAAATATCCACCCCTTTGACTCTGAACTTCTTCGGTTCTTGAACCGGTGTCAGTGGGTCGATCTCTCAGGTGGATCCAGATTGAGATTTTGGTCTCGAAAATCGGGGATCATGTCATACGTAACGGAAGGATTATCTTGGGTCACGAATTAAAAGACTATTACAAGTAAATAGTGTGTTTGTAAATAACCCCTATCTTTCTTTCCTTCCGAGAACAAAGAAGAAGTTCCTCGACTCTCAAACTGTTCAGGTAATCACTTATTATTAACTCGTCTTTATAAAAAAACCTTCTCAACGTCAGTGATCGAGAAAGTAAGTCAACGGGACAGGTCGGAAACTCATCTCATCCTACACTCCGGTCATTATCTCATCCACCCATTCTTGAGATGAAAACAGAAAGGAGAGGGGAGAATCGATCTGTACGGTTCTGACCCCCACCTTTTTTCCTCATTTACCATCGAATCCCGATCCACCTTTCTAAGGACTCAAAAGAATGATCCTCTTAAAACCTGAAACACCCCAACAAACTCGTAAACTGAAGAAATTTAGGAGACAGAAAAATAGAGGAGAACGGGACAACAAACCGAAACCCCAATAGAACCCCTCTGGAAAAAAAATACAATCCTTAGACCATTCCGAATCCTCTTTGAATTTGGAGACTACCCGACAAATGTAAAATAAGATCCAAAAATTATAAGACGAGAATTAAGGTCATATAACCCCCCACTAAGGGGTATAGTGGTACGTCAAGAGTCTATGGACGACCTACAGGATGTTCAGTTGAGTTAAGACTGTGACTGATGGGTCTCTCTCGTAGTTTAAGGTGTCCCCTCTCTGGGTCGAGGTGTTCTGGTGAACGAAGAGAAGTCTACGGTCAGTGTACGACCTTATACCAACAAGAGTATGAAGACTGGTTAACCGGTATTTAGTCTCCAAGGGTACTGAGGAAGTAACTAAGTTAAATCAACAATCTCACTGAGTGTCTTGTGTCCTTTGATCAAATGAAAGACCTAATGACCGAATAATGGTTTCTATAATTTCTATACTTAGTTATCGATCAACTTCTCTATGAATCCCGTTCCAGGTCTTGTTTCCTCGAAGACAGACATAGTTCAAACACCAGATCCGTACCACCATACACCTTTGTAGGACTAAGTAAGGGACCTTCGAGAGACTTGGGGGAGGAAACCCCAAAAATAGATCCGGGGCAATGTATCCGTAATAATTACTGTAATAACCGACAACCACTAACTAAGTTGGAGGTCGAAGAGATGGGAGGGGTCTTTAGTCCAACCCCTGACTTTCAAGGTTGGAAGAGAAGGATCAACAAAGGGACCATGGGTCGGAGGGAGTCAACACCAGGGTTTCAACGGAACAATTGTATCATTTTTTGTGGAACTACCGAGAGTAGTAAAGTCCTTTAGTCGCAAAATCCCCAAAGGACCACCGAGTCTATCATTTCTTAGGCGGACGTTACGTCCTCTGGGTCCAAGCTAAGGACCTAACCCTTCTAGGGGACCTCTTCCCTTACCGTTGGGTAAGGCCATAAGAACGGACCTCTTAAGGTACCTGTCTCCTTGGACCGTCCGATGTCAGGCACTCCAACGTTTCTCAGTCTGTGTTGACTCACTGATTGTGATTGACTGAGTGATCCCCGAGACGGTCTTTACACCCACTTCTGGTTTAATATAAAGAATAACATTTTAGTATTATAGTATCAGAACCCTTCTTATTTGAAGCACTAAGATTGGCCAAATGTTTCCACTTTTACATTCCTAAATATCCAATAACACTTTGTTACCTATGTGACAAAAGGTCTTAAGGGAGACCTGTTAATTAATCTATTGACTTATAAAAATTGTGGCATCTCCTCTCCTTCCTTCGAGAATGACCTTGTTTACCGAGGATTGTGTCATCTCGGTACTCCTTTCTCTAACGGTTGAATTCTCTTCTGGACTCCTCCAATGAAAAGTGAATAAACCTAAAGTCAGACAAACCACTAGTCTAAAATAGGAAGTCCATAAAACAATATTTTATGAAAAAATGATATCCACAGAAATACTTGTAACGAATAATGAAATAAACTCATTTAGTCTTTTTAGTAAACTCTGACTGTTAATCTGTATATTAAGGTAGATGGAAGTCTAAAATTCTTTCCATTTACTAAAATATTAATCAGTAGTACTCGAAAATGTCTATTTTGAATCCTTTATAAGTCGATTTCTTCGTACGTCTAAAAAGATTTGATAAAATTCTTTTTGTATTACCTACATAGTAGAAAAAGTAACATCGAAAATTTAGATGTTCTGTCGTCGGGAGGGCTTTACAACGATGATTTTTAATATGGCTCCATTCCTTTCTTTCCAAGTATCAACACCCGATGAAATATAAAACATGTAACACTAACAGTTAAGAAACGAGATGTCTCATTTATTTTCTTCTTTTTTTACATTTTAAAATTTTGACTTGAAATGACTAATATCCGACTCCCGAAGATCCTCAAAAATAAAACAAAAGAGAGAATTTTTTTTTTTGTTGTTTTCTCACTTAGTGAAACTAACATGTAGCTATTTATACACAGGGGACATTATCAAAATTCTTATTATTACAACTTGGTCTTCTCAGGCACACACCTTTTGGTAATGTCTTCTACCCGTAAGTCACGTGTCTCTCCAGAACAAAGAACAACCGCAGGAAAGCAATGAAACTATGAGACCGACACAGAATTACCGACTTCGATCTGAGTTCTGTCTAATATTCGAGACTCAAATACCTGAAGACACATTGAGATCTAAATTGTACTTTGAATACGACAAGGAAACCTAAGGTTCCTCTCAGGTTTTAACCGAACTCAGAGGAGAAGGGAGTAAAAGTTTTGGGTACACAGAGTGAAAAGTTCGTGGTAAGGACCGAAGACGGAGGCTCACCGTCGACACCAGGTATGGGCGTGTGGTGGTGGTGGCGGCGGCGGGCGACGGTCTATATTATTAGTTTTTACGGAGGTCTGTACGGTCTGCAAAGACCTTACCCTCATCCCCAATTTTTAGTGGGGATCGACTCTCAGTGACGGGACATAGTGTGACGGGATCGTTGCAATATAAGTAGGGAAGGACCAGAGAAACTCGAGTACTACACCGACTGGAAGAGAAGAAGGTCTTTCGAAGAGACAGGACGAGGATGATAACAAGAGAGAATTAAAGTAGAAAAAAAAAAAAAATTGGAGAAGGATAATATGTTGATAGAGACTCACATGACCAGGAAAATAGGACTGGAGGTAAAGTAATAAGGCAGTCGACAACGGGAGATAACGAAGTTTACACTTTTGTTTGTTTTAAAAGTAGTACAGCTGTTCCTTCGAAGGGAAGATCTAAAAAGAAAATATTACCTTCTTATACTCAAGTTTTTCTCAATTCAGTACCGTTTGAAAAAGAAAGTAAAAAAAAAAAATTAACCCCTGTGTATCACCACCAAATCCCCTTACGACTTCCGCAATCTAAGGAAGTTCCATGTATTCTGTTAGAAGAATATCAAAGTACCTGTTTTTATAACAGACCTAAGTATCGACTAATCTGTCGAAGTAAATTACCAAAAACTGATTATCAAGTTACAATTGGACAACTTCTTTACCTAGCGTTCACGATAAAAAAAGTGACAAAACAGAAACTGAAATAGTCAATCTACTTCTGTATCGTTTACACACATAATTCACAGTTCTATTGTCTTCCCCGAAGGGACCACCGAGTCTCCAATTTCGCAGACGGACGTTACGTCCTCTGGACCCAAGCTAGGGACCCAACCCTTCTAGGGGACCTCTTCCTTTACCGTTGGGTGAGGTCATAAGAACGGACCTCTTAGGGTACCTGTCTCCTCGCATCACCCGATGTCAGGTGCCCCAGCGTTTCTCAGTCTGTGCTGATTCGTTGAAGTGAAAGTGAAAGTGAAATTGTCTTTATATCTTATCCATCATAAAACCTAATATCTTAGTTGTTAGTATTTATAGAAATCACTCCGAATTTCCGTTGTTCACCATAAATTGTCCTTATTTACCTTGTCTTTTTCTATAGGGCATGAAGGGTGTATCAGAATATATGAGTAAAAATTAATCTCTACTTTGTTGTTACCAGAAAGTAAAGTTTGGGTTCTCTTAGTGTCCCGTGACAGACGTACACTGGGATACACTCAGAAAGTGGTCAGATCCATGTACAAGGACATCCATGGGTCCGACGGTATCATGTCCTATCTTCATTCGAGTGTGTATAATATGTCTTTTGGTATGTATTTTACTTCTCCAGAATCCCTCCTCCAGTCCGTCTCGAAATCCAAAATACCCACGACGAGTGTACCAAAGACGGAGGAAAAAACATTTAAAAATAATTTTTACATAAAAATCTGATAAATTACGTAAAAATAAGTTTAAAAGGTAGGGGTGTTTCTGATAAACGACAAAGAGGGAGAATCCACTAACTCCACCTACTCAGTCTATGGCTTCTTTTGTAAAAGGACTGATGAAAGTTTTGACTAGTTTCCATCCATATCAGTGAAGGACGTTTTTCTTTGTAGACTTTTTTAATTTTTAATAGGTCTTAAGAGGAATACGTAAAAAGATTCAGTACCTTCAGATTGTCTAAGTAAAAGTTGTTCAGTACATAAACAACAACGATAAATCAGTGATTCAGTACAGACTGAGAAACACTGGGGCACCTGATTCGAGGAGACAGGTACCTTGAGAGGTTTGTTCTTATGACCTCACCCCAACGGTACGGGAGGAGGTCCCCTAGAAGGACTGGGTCCCTAGTTTGGTAGTAGAGGACGTAACGTCCGTATAAGAAGTGGTGACTCGGTGGACCCTTCGTCAGTACATATATGTCTTCACTTTTTATCTGATCCCCGATCAAGTATAAGATACGTAGTAATAATGTTCATAAAAGTTACTGTCAAACTTGTTGAACAGTAAGTAAAGGAAAACGGAAATAATGGGTCACTAAAAGAAGAATCTCATGACACAAGAGAGGTTAATTATCTTTTATCGAAACATAAAACAATTATAAGTCAAAGTCGAAAATCGTGAAGGACATACAGTCTGTTGGTAAGATTCAGAAACGTATACTTAATCGAACAAACGACGAATGTCAGTGAGGTCCTCCATTTACATAAATATTGAGACAAAAGGAGGGAAAAGGGAAACTTCTTTCACTTCGCACCATCACATTTATTGAATGGACTCCAGTGGTCGGTCAGTGCCTGGTCCGTAAGACGAGGTCCTGAGTGGAGACGGTAACGACGACGAAAATAAATTAAAATAACTTCATAATGAACCAAATGTCACAATACAATAAAAGACGACATGTCGTCTCATCAATATGTATATATATGTAAGAAAAAGTGTAAGAAAGGGTAATACCAAATAGGGTCCTATAACTTATGACAGCGGACACGATATGTCTTTCTGGTACAACAAACAGGTAAGATATATATTATCAAACGTAGACAATTAAGGTCTAAGGGTCAGATAGGGTAAGGGTGGGAAGAGGGGGAACTGATCGTGTTCAGACAAGAGACACAGAGATTGAGACAAAAACAAAACATCTATTCAAGTAAACTCAACATCAAATCTCAGGTGTATATTCACTATAGTATACCATAAACAGAAGGAGCAAGTCTGAATGAAACGAATAATATTATTAGAGATCCAAGTAGGAGACGACAACGGAGAATTGTATTATCTAATTTGAGAGTCTGGAGACACTTACATTACTCAGTAAATTTACTGTTCTCTGTTAAATATTTGATTGTAAAACCGTTCTTTAGACTTTAGTCGGAACCGTCTAAACACAAGGATTACTGTCACTGACCCACTGTGCTAAATCCAACAAACCACCTTTAATAAATCATTATTGTACCAACTATATAAACAAAGTCAGTATTAACCTTCATAAGTCGAGATGGTGAATAACTCATACCCGGAACATGTTCAAAGAAGACACGGAGTCACAGGAATAAACATTTTACTTCTGTTCTTATAAGTAGAGGTTCCCAATAATACTCCGAATCTTCACTCAATTACAATCACTTCACGATTCATGTCATGACTCTCGAATACCACTTACCACGTCCTAAACACCAGAGATTTCCTCTTCTAAATTGAGACCCTGGTTTCTACGTCAGAGTCAGTGAGTCTCGAAACACATCGACTCTAAAATAATTTCACTTTCACTATCTTTTCATAAGATCGTTTTCCGTGTCCTTCTCCCATCTTCTCATAGACGGAACGATCAAATTCGTCTCGTAATTTATATAAATTCGTGATTTTATAAATATATTTTCGTAATATATGAAAAGTTGACCGACAACTCTTATCTATTTTTCTTACGGAGTTCCGACAATTTCAAAACAGTCTGGAGAAAAGGGTGTCGTATGTAGAACTCGAATTTTTTATGTACAGGAACTCCGAATATTCCGGATGCACCGATTCCGTTTTCTTATACTTTTTCTATGTGAAAAGTGAAGGAATTTCCCCGGAACCTGAAGGACAGTTGAACGGATTCAATTGAAAGAGTCATGAACCGTGTTTCATTGTGGAGATATTCCTTCTTGTCCCTTTATCTTACTCTCACTATCCTTCTTACCATCCGTCACTTTCGTGACTATAAGACCACCAATTGAACTTTTTCCTTTCTTGAAAGTCGACATTTTGAGGGAAGACGACTTATCCGTTACCACCAGATAGGTGAAAAGGAACCTATTTAACGTCGTTTGAGATGAAACAACACCCGAAGGTACCACCAAGTCTGTCATTTCTTAGACGGACGTTACACCCCCTGGACCCAAACTAAGGACACAGACCTTCTAGTGAACCTCTTCCCTTACCGTTGGGTGAGGTCATAAGAACGGGTCTCTTCAGGTACCTGTTTCCTCGAACCCTCCGATGTCAGGTACCCCAACGTTTCTTAGTCTGTGTTGACTCACTGATTGAGATGGAACAACATGACCCTTATTCTCCTGGGAAGGTCTAAACTATCTCGACCACCATGGGTGGGAGTAGAATTTCGGTGCTCGTTCTCTTCTGTACCAGGGTAGTCCGGTCCCCCTTCTCCTCTCTACCTCCCCTAGGACAGTTTGGAGCGTCACTCCCCTTGACTGTAAAGTCCCCGTGGAAAATACACGGTTCCGGTTAAATCGTACAATAGAATACGAACACTGTCACGATGTTGACTGTATTAACCGGCTTGTAGAGATCTGTCCTTAAGACTGGACACCGAGGTTTTATATAGACACGTTTTTACTTCTGCTGAATCTCGAGGACGTGTGTTAAATTATGTGGGAGAGACGGAATTTCGAGTAGTTTAATTTGAAAAAAAAAAAAAACCAGTAAATCCTGTTTTCGGTAAATAAATAAACCGGATCGTCAGTTTCGTTATATCGGTAAGAAAGGAAGGTCGTGACTAAAGATTCCTATCCTATAGAGAATATCTGATCTAGACAGCCAGACACCCCAGGAGACCACATCTTAATTCCTGGGGACGATACTAGTGTACTCGGTCGCAGACCACATCTACAGACCCGTGGTGACCAATAAACAGACCCCTCTGTCGTCGTCCGTCTCAGTCCACAGTCACCCATGAAGAAAGAATTGAAAGGTGAAAGGGGTCGGGGACGTAGGTGTTACGGAACGGACGGTACCACCCGAAGCCGAAATACGAGACAAAAACACAGTGTCTACCTTTGGTCAGTTGTTACTGGTCAAGGTCGAATCCAGTTTATGTCTCTCCATCCGCACAGGGTCAACCTAGTCAACTATTTAAGGAACTAGACGACAGAGACTTCGACACAACGGAAGCTCAAACGAGCAGTATAGGAGGAAATGGAAACACGGACTCTTGGACACGCAAAAAGACAAAGGAAGACTGTATTCTGGAGAACAAAGTTTATCAAACAGGTCTGTTCTGGAAGTCAAGAAAACGACATCATTGTAAGGTTTCGCACCATTATTTAGCAACCGATCGTTAAGTGTTTGCGACGAAAGTAAACACTGTCCTCGGCCGGTGGAAAAAGCATTTCTTAATCCATCATTTATAAAACCCTCTTCCGTTACCGTGGGGTGAGGTCATGACAACGGACCCTTTAGGGTAACTACCTCCTCGGACCACCCGACGTCAGGTACCCCAGCGTGTCTCAACCTGTGCTGACTCGCTGAAGTGAAAGTGAAAGTACGTGACCTCTTCCTTTACCGTTGGGTGAGGTCACAAGAACGGACCTCTTAGGGTCCCTGCCCCCTCGGACCACCGACGGCAGATACCCCAACGTGTTTCAGTCTGTGCTGACTTCGCTGAATCGTCGTCGTCATTTATAAAATCCCAAACACCCGGTCCTCTGTTATAATCCCTATAATACATCCATGAATTTGTTGGCAAATTTACATGGGTAAAGTTTTCGACTTCTGGTAAGAATCGAGTCTAGACACCCGTTGTCCATCCGACCTAAACCGAACGATTGGTTCTAACGACCGGGGACAAGATTCTAATGAATTTTAAAAACAATCATCTTTCTGTCCTTATACTTAAGGTAATGATGTTCAATTCGAAGTTTTTTCGTCTAAGGACTAATAGAACCAATGACTATGAAGGGTCCCGGATAGTAAACCATGAACCGTCCCTAGTTCATGATTTATTTACAAACGATAAGTTAAACCTGTCTTGTACTTACTATAATTGACTCCGTTGGGGTCTTTTGTCACTCCGAAAAGGTTCTAGGAAAATAGGAAAATACCTTTATATCGACTATCAACTTAACTTTATAAAGTTACAACGGTATTAAAACTCCTCATCTCCTATCATCATCTATGCACAATTATATACGATTCTTGATACTATTATATTCGTTTGTAGACACTTTACGAAGTATACACAGTCCGTGACTAGTTTCACAAATCCATATAATTGTGTAAATTAGAAAAAAATTCACCGATAACGAAAAATAAAAATAAAAACATTAATTAAAAATAACCTCATATTAATGTAACGACACGATCCAAGATGACATCTCGTCTTACTTAGTCGGTATGGATATGTATCTAAGGGAGTGAAACCCTAAAAGAAGGGTAAGTCCAGTGACGTCATTCACCTCAAGGGACACGATGTATCATACAAGAGTGATCAATAGATAAAATGTCTATCACAGTTATCATATACCCAAGCACAGTTATCATATACCCAAGGGACCACCGAGTAGCCCTTCCTTAGGTGGACGGTCACGTCCTCTGCGTTCAAACTAGAGACCCAACCCTTCTAGGGGACCTCTTCCTTTGCCGTTGCGTGAGGTCATAAGAACGGACCTTTTAGGGTACCTGTCTCCTCGGACCGCCCGAAGTAAGGTACCCCAGTGTCTCTCACTCTGTGCTGAACCACTGATTAGTCGTTGTTGTTGTATTTCTCATGTATATGTAGTTGCGTCAGAGAGTCAAGGAGGGTGAGGAGGGGGAGGGGGGAACCACAAACATACAAACAAGAGACGCAGACAGAGGTAAGAACGAAACGTTTATCTAAGTAGAGAGGGTAAAAAGATATAAGGTGTACACACGTAATTACGTTCTATTAACAAAAAGAAAGAGACTGAAGTGGGACATACTGTCAAGATATCCAGGTAGGTGTAGAGATGTTTACTGGGTCAAAGTAAGGAAAAATACCGATTGTGTAAATTAGGGATTTTTTTCATAATAATAGGAGTAAAGTATAGACTCCTCTAACACCGTGTCTCCGACTCATGGAACGACCTTTGGTACATTGAGTATTTCCCGTCTTGACCTTAAGTCTGGAACTGGAGTCTCACGAAAAGGAGTGTGTAGAGACTCGAAAATGACGGAGATTACATCGAGCTTCTCTTACATGATCGACAAAAATAAATACCGACGATGATTTTACTTTTCAAACCGTTCTTTCCGAGGACACTACTTAAAAACCAAGTAGAAGAGACAAAAAGAGGATAAAACGGAGTCTCCGAGTTCCTGAAGTAGTAGTTCGTTTGGGTACAGGGTCTCGGTCTAGCGGTTTCCCCAGCTGAAACTTAGTCTACTCCATTATTTTATGATACAATTTAGAATTTATTAAATTCACAAATATTTTAGACTTATCCTTGACGATTCGATCAACGACTTTTAATAAAGAATTATATCAAAGTAACTAGTGGAAGGAACCTTGGTATCAATTACACCTTAGTCACTCGCCGGAGACAACTCCCGGACAGTCACCTTTACAGAGTCTGCACTTTCCGGACTTTAAATTGTAGATTATAAGTGAGTCGAGGACGGGTCAATTGTCATCCTAGTCTTATCAAGAAAATTGAAAACAACAAATACAAACCTCTTTATCGCCACTATTATAGTATCTTCAAAAATTACAATGAAAAATTATCCTACAAATAATTTAGGAGTAATATACGAGATGTGTAAAGGATATATTCCCACGTACCACCATCAAAAGTTGACACCATCTTTGTACTTGTATTTTGAATGGTAGAGTTGGTCAAAATTCACATGTCAATAGTCATCAAGTGATCACAATTCACATAAGTGTAACAACACGTTGTCGGAGGTCTTGGACACGTAGAAGGTCTTGGTTAGATATGGGTAACTTGGTACAGAAAGGTAAAGGGGAGAGGAGTCGGGGACCGTTGGTGAGATCACAGGAATACTAAAACTGACGAGACTGTGAAGTCTAGTCACCCTAATATGTCATAAGCAGAAAAAGGCGGACCAAATAAAGTGACTCGTGTCACAAGAGGTCCAAATAGGGGTAACATCGTACACTTATTACGGATACTAAAACTCGAAGTGGACGACGACAGTGCAAGGGACACAGGGTCTACACCAAAACTTTGTCGAACCTCTCTGAGGGGTCTTGAGCCCGATGTCTCTTTTTACCGTTGTACTTGAGTATGTCAGACAGATAATTTATGATTGTACAACGGAGGTCCTCTTTTCACTCGTTAACAACTACATAAACAATTAAGGTCTCGTAGATCTATATGTATACCAATATACAATGAATTTTTTGAAACATATGAAGTTCAATTGACGTTTCCTCTTGATAATCGTTTAAGAGATGACATTAAATCTAAATTGAGAGTAAATATTTAGTCAAGACGGAAAATACCATCGTCTTTTACTTAGTTGTTCACTCTCGTTTAAACATAAAGAGTTCTGTAGGCATATAGTGATCTCTATCGATTGAACCACTTGTAAACTTACACAATTGTAACGGTTGTCTCGGATTGTGGTTTCTCAATAAGGAAAAATCATTATAGAATTTTCTTTGTATTTGATTTTGACATGTCAAACCGAAAGAGAAAACTTATATATCAATATTTTATATATTAGTAACTAAATACAATGGACGTAATCTAGGACACAAACCCCGAATAAAATCCAAACAATGAAAAGTAAGAGAGATTTAAGAATCGTTTGTAGACTATAAGAACGGATAAATATGACATGTACATTATTTGTTGGATCCTCGTATCCTTGAGTAACTTTGACTTTATCGGGCAGATGAAAAAGGTTTTTTATAAACTTTCTAACGAACGATCTAACAAAGAACGTAGTAAGACTCTCATCACCTAGACAAAGACCGTAATATACCCATCACCCTTATTTTTAATGTCAATAAAGATTTAACCTAGTACACCGAAGTAATTAAAAAACCGAAAGTCAAAGACCTTGTAGTCTATATGGTCAATATTTTACATTTAACTTTTTTTTGTGGACAAATTTTTGGATTATCTTTACTGAACTTATTATAAATAAAAAACCGAAAGGACATGGAATAAACGAAAAACATCCTACTTATTGACTCTTTTATATAACTCTATATAATACCCACATATATATGTGTGAGTATATCTTGTCCTATTTAAAATAAAAATTAAGAACGATTTTTAAGTCAACTCGAATAAACAAAATTGTCACTTTTCCGATGATTCCTTCTCTCTTTCTCTTTTTTTGGACTGTTAAACATAAATACTTCCTTTATCTTTGTGCTTTCGGATGGGTTACACTTTCCTCTTCTACCGAAAATGACCGTAACAAACGGGCATTCGTAAAGACAAAACAGAGTCACTTCGTACCTTGTCAGTGATTAAAATGTAAACCTACAGCAAAATCCTACTACTGCTAGGAAAATACTTGGAATCAACAAATTCTTCTTTGTCTTCTATTATATAAATTACCGACAACCTTCAAAAATTCTAAGCCCTTTTTACCTTTGTAACGTCTGATTCTCAAATAGTCAACTTCTAAAAAACTCATAACGACAATTGACTTCTTAAATTAGAGACGAATGTGTCTCTACCTCTTTGATTACATATTTTTAAATACAAAAAATTATAGTAAAGGACTGGTACTGGGGTGACAGACTCTTTGAAGGGTATAGTTCCCGTATATCTCATCGCAACCAAGAGGAATAAAAAATTAGACCACAATTACAATGGACATAATATTTACGAGATATTTTGAATCTTCCAATAGACTGTATGTTATCAAAGAAATATGACTCACTCTCGAAACACATTTATAGTAAGAACTTATTCCTGATTTTATTTAGATACTAACATGTAAAGACGAAATATTAGTTTGTGACACAGTCATAAAATTCCACTACTGTAAATCGGTCTCAACTCCTTTTCTCGAAATGGGGAAAAATATTAAAATCAATAAAGATCTGTAGGACCTAAAGGACGTGCATTTTGTCAAATATACTTTGTCACGGATTCGAGTGACAAACAATGAGTTATACACAAGAAAAAGTTATATACAAGAAAAAGATTACGAAGACTTCCATAGTCGGTCTCTGAAACTTACTAATGTATATCGGACATGAAACTTGTTGAGCTATTTTCAACTACATTTTTTTATTTCAGACGGTCTTAATAGTAAAGAATAAGATCAACATCGTTTCTAAGATTTTATAACACGAAGGTAACTTACCATCATTAAAGGACGTAATAAAAGGTAATAATTTCAAAGAGAGAGAAGGAATAGATTCTCTTTTCCCAATTTTATCAAATTGGTATAAAAGAATCTTTATAACTTAGAAAAAAAAAAAAAAAATTCTATCTGACCGGTTAACTGGGATTACCAATATAATCTAATTGTTACGTCATAGTGAAGACACCTTATAGTCACGGTTCTAAGAAGTGATAATTATAAAATAGCATTGTAACCCGTACCCGTTAAGGTTTTAGAATCTCTTCGTCGAAGACAATGAAAAAAGAATGAACATCCATTCTTTCCTCTTTTACCGAGAACGAGGAAGAATCCCCGTGGCTTCTTAAACTGGAGAAGTCTAAATTCAAGTCATTAGGGTAAAAGGAAAAATTCTGACAATTTTCTGGGGCACTCTCACAAGAAAAGTAGAATGTTACGTCGATAAATAAGTCTTGAGGACTTCCCTCAATGTCTAGAACCACCATGTTGTCGGACTGTAACGAAGTATCCATCTTTGTTTGTGATCTACCTCGTTATCAGGACTAGAAACCATATAAGTTTGGATCTTACACAGTTTGAGGTTTTCTGTCGTAATCGAATCACCGACCGGAGATATAGTATCGGGAAACTTTCCCGGGATCAGTTCTTAACGTTACATCGGGACCAAAGGAATTTTTATAAAAGACATGAAGTAAACTCATATCCTAATAAAATCATCCATCGTAGTTCCGGAGTCGTCTTCCGGAACAGGACACTTTATAAGAGGTCGTGTAGATGAGGATAGAAATTATAAGCGTCATAAACTTACTTCGTTTCTACTCTACGAAAGGTGCCACCCTACCTTCGACCAAACCCTCCGTCAGAGATCCTTGAGTCGGTTACTGAGAAGAGTGGACGGTCAGCCTACACAAGTCTACCCTCGGTAACATTCCCTGTACCAGTGATTACGTTGGACTGTCTAAGGACTCTTTTTCTCATTCCTGAAGGAAAGACGTTTGACGAGATACCATACTTTCTCCATGATTTACCCTACGTAAATCGAGGACACTTTTCATTGAGACCGTCACTCTCTTCCACTTAAGAGGGGTCGATTAAGTCCAGTAAAACACTTATCGTACAGTGAAGGACCTTTATATAACCAACCGGGATTTCAAACAACCCCAAATAGGTACTTTACAATGTTTTTTGGGTTTACTTGAAACCCCGGTTGGGATATCATTCATACCTCTTCCTTCACCGTGGGGTGAGGTCATAAGAACGAACTTCTTGGGACACCTGTCTTCTCGGACCACCCGACGACAGGTACCCCAGTGTGTCTCAGCCTGTGCTGACTTCGCTGAATCGACGTCGACGTCGTCGATATCATTAATTTCATCCTTTCTTTCTGTAAAAACTACTTATAACGACGTATCAATTTATACGGTGTATAGGAAATATAACATATAACTACGTCATTTTAGATCCCGAAAAACTTACTAAAAAGCTCAACTCTATCTACACACCTCCACTACTGACGTCTTGGGGACGTCAAAGGAGTCTCCGACTCTCTTTCGGAGTCACTTTTGTAAGACTCCCCTTTTGAAGAAAGTAGTAAATGGTTTCTTATAGAAAAAGACCGCAAGACATAGTTTTTATATTATCATGTAAATATTAAGATCCTTTATTTTCACCATGAATCCTTTAAGTCCGTAAGTCTGAAAGTTAAGCCCATGTATAACCTATACCAAAGGTATTTACAAATTTTAATACTTTATGTCATTGTCTTCAGTACATCAAATTTTTTATTACTATTTCACTCGGAGTACCGTGAGACATGTCCAGTCTTTTATCTTAAAGTGGTCACGGAGTCCTCGTGACCAAAGGAGAGACCCTTTGGGGTAGAACTGAGGACGGTAACTCTTCAAGGAAGAAACAGGTGTTCCACCACGAAGGTTTAAATTTTAAATGAGTCACATCAAAACGTCATTAAAACCTTGGATACGTTATTATTATGAATTGGATACGTCAATTTTGGTTTTAATCGAAAGATTAAAATATACATTTAACGAACCGTATAAAGTGGACACAATGATTCCTTTAACAGTCAAACTATTGAAAATGTATATTTCCAAGTTCTTCTTTTACAAAATACAAAATTATTTCTCTTTTCAGAAATAATCTTTTTACCTTAATTTTTCAAAGGGTAACATTTTAAAAAGAGAACTTTATATAATATAAATTTTTATTGAAAGTGGGTCACATTAGACAATAGGAAAAAGCATAAGGAATATGTAAAGAGTGTCACAAAATACTGAAAAATTTCGATTAAGAAAAAAAAAAAAATTCGAGTAATATCTTATTTCTAAACCAAAAGAACTCAGGTTTCTCGAAGGTATAAGAACTTACTTTTTACAGATGTAAAGTAGTAAACGAATAGAATAAGGGAAAATTATAAAGACTTGAATTACAAATTATTGATCCAGAGTTTTATAATCGTCATATCTAGTCAGAGATACTTCAGTCAAGTATATCGAAAGGAAACGGTTCGTGTAAACATATAGACAAGACACTGACCATCGATTTAGACTAAAATCTATAAATTTAGTATTTACGTCACGTATAAGAAGTTTTAAGTCTGTAACTTTAGAAATAGTTTTGTACATAAAGGGGTATTAGAGGGGTCTGTTGGAGAGTTGTCAAATCCATGCATAAAGAGATTAACGAAAACTCTACTAATGATTGTTTTTACCAACTTAGTTTAACACATCAGTTTATAAAGTCAGACACACAGCTCCATATACAAGTGGAAAATGAATAAAACTGTAGAACTCAAAAGGCATAGAACAAAATAGTTCGAGAAAATTAATTCGGTGGTAATAGACAAAAAAACTCTCTATTAACGTCACGAAAGGTTACACATTAAATTTATAGTGAGATTATTAAACCCAGTTTATTTTCTTATAAATTAGACACACGGAACTACAACATTCACCATTTCGTTCTAAGTTTCCCGAGAACTGGTCACTAACACGTATTATCAACTAAACAATACAAATTTTAGTCAAAAAAGAGTCGACATTCGATTATTTTGATTGAAGTCAGATGGACACTAACGTAAACTTGACTAACACCCTACAGAGACCTGAACCTCTTTCACAACGATCTCCACTTTTCCGTAACGGATCAACTTACTCTCCGCGTTAACGTATAGACTACCACAAAACAAAACAGACATCCAGAACTATCAGATCTTTATCCTGAACACTTTACTGTAGATTGGTAGACAGTATCTGTATGTACTTTCGTGTATCGTCGACTAGTAGGGTCAGAACTAAAGACTCGAAAAGTCATCACGAAACTTTGGTCTAATGTAAAAAGTTTGAAAATTAAAACTTTATTATAGTTTAAAC
Source organism: Capra ibex (assembly GCA_006410555.1). Taxonomy (NCBI): domain Eukaryota; kingdom Metazoa; phylum Chordata; class Mammalia; order Artiodactyla; family Bovidae; genus Capra; species Capra ibex. Next base: position 61,888,238 of record SJYO01033645.1, read on the forward strand.
CTTTTACACGTCCCTATTATCTCTTGAAAAATGGAAAATGAGTCTAAGTGGTTAAAAATTGAAAAGTAGTAATTTTTTTGACAAGAGACACACACATACAAGGTACGGTAAAGGAAGAGGTCCCCTAGAAGGGCTGGGTCCCTAGTTTGGGTCCAGAGGGCGTAACGTCCGTCTCCAAAATTGGAAACTCGGTGGTCCCTTCGGGTAGGCATATATATAAGTACATGTTTGTACTTGTACATGTGAATACACATTAAAAAAAAGTCAGAAACCTCTCATCCAACGTTCCCCTTTACGAAGAAATGGGGCATTATGAAGTCACATATAAGAACACGGAAATTTAGAATAAGAGAAGGGAGGGTATAGGGAGAGAGACGAGATAACATTCATTTGTTAAAGTAAGAACAAATAGAAAAGACATAAAGAAAAACGATTTTTACTTAAACACATAAAATTAAAGAGGTAAAAAGAATACGTTTTTCAGCATACGATATATATGACAGAGGGATGGGGGGTGGTCTGTTACATAGGACTTTTGATGTGGTTTGTTAAATATATCTAAAAAGACAAAAAGTATCGACGTATCATGAGGGAACTCAAATTTATGTTACCAAATAAGATAGTAAAAGGACATAAACCTATAAATTCATCGAGGTCATAAATGTTAATATATTTGTAAAGACGTCACAAATACCTACACATAAAAGTCTCATTTAAGGACCTTCCACCTTAACGACCCATTTTGTCATTTACAAACACATCAAAACGATTTATGGCGGTTTAAGGGAGGTATCTCCAATGAGACAAAACATAAAGACGGCTTCTATACACTCTGTCGGATAAAGAGGTATCGGAGTGGTAATCTTAAATAACAGTTCGAAAACTAAAAAACCGTTAGATCACCTACTCGTAGAGGTACATCAAAATCAAACATAAAGACAATACTTACTCTAACTTGACATTTATATATAAAGTCCCGGTAAAAACCATATAACGAACAAGTACATAAATTGGGGAAAAGGATTCTAGAAATCAAGAAGGTGGGGGTGGTTAATTATTTTTATGAAAATACAACTATAAACGGGAAACAGATATTACGTAATGAAAGAAAAACACGAGAATATCAAAGTAAACAGGTGTAAATCTAGAGACTACGTGAATCTCAAATGAGAACACATTTCAACACTTCCTATCTAAATTAAAAGAGAAAATGTTTACTGATAGGTCAACAGACAGGTAGTAAATAATTTCGGCGGAGAAACGGGACAACTACACGATCCAAAGGTATACAACACAACAGATAAAGAGTTGAAACAAGGTAAGATAACCACGAGAAGTACGTGGTTATCGTGTTTCAAATTTTTACTTCCGACATATCATACAAAATTACACATCATAATTTCTGATCTCTAGAGAAGTTCTTTTGATCTCTATGGTTTCCTTGTAAAGTACGTTTCTACCCGTGTCATTTAACCTGTCTTTAGTATACCTGATTATCTTCGTCTTTTACAATTCTTCTCCACCGTTCTTATCTTGATATGTTCTTTCTACTGGTCTACCACACTAGCTAGTGAGTGGATCTCGGTCTGTATCCTTCGTAGTGATATTTGTTTCGATCACCTCCACTGCTTTAAGGTCGACTCGATAAAGTTTAGGATTTTCTACTACGACAATTTCACGATGTGAGTTATACGGTTGTTTAAACCTTTTGTCGTCACCGGTGTCCTGACCTTTTCCAGTCAAAGGTAAGGTTAGGGTTTCTTTCCGTTACGGTCTGATAAGTTTGATGGCGTGTTAACGTAAGTAGAGTGTACGATCGTTTCATTACGAGTTTTAAGAGGTTCGGTCCGAAATTGTCATACACTTGACGTTTGAAGGACTATAAGTTCGACCTAAATCTTTTCCGTCTCCTTAGTCTCTAGTTTAACGGTTGTAGACACCTAGTAACTTTTTCGTTCTCTTAAGGTCCTTTTGTAAATGAAAACGAAATAACTAATACGGTTTCGGAAACTGACACATCTAGTGTTGTTTCGCACCTTTTAAGAAGTTCTCTACCCTTATGCTCTGGTGGTGGAATGGACGGATGACTCTTTAGACATACGTCCAGTTCTTCGTTCTCAATCTTGGTTTGTACCTTGTTGTCTGATCAAGGTTTAACCCTTCCCTCATGTAGTTCTAACATATAACAGTGAGACGAATAAATTGAATATACACCTCATGTAGTGTACTTTACGACCTGACCTACCTCTTGTTCGACCTTAGTTCTAACGACCCTCTTCATAGTTATTGGAGTTTATACGTCTACTGTGATTGTACCGTCTTTCACTTCTCTTTGATTTCTCAGAGAACTAATTGCACTTTCTCTTCTCACTTTTGGACCGAATTTTGAGTCATAAGTTTTTTGATTCTAGTACTGTAGGTCAGGGTAGTAAAGTACCGTTATCTAACCCTTTGTCACCTTTGTCACTGTCTGAACAAAAGAACCCGAGGTTTTACTGGCGCCGGTACTTTAATTTTCTACGAACGAAGAACCTTCTTTTTGATACTGGATGGGTCTGTCGTATAATTTTTTATCTCTGCAACGAAAAGGGTGTTTCCAGGTATATCAGTTTCGATACCAAAAAGGTTATCAGCACATACCTACACTCTCAACCTGACACTTCTTTCGACTCACGGCTTCTTAACTACAAAAACTGGACACCACAACTTCTTCTGAGAACTTTCAGGGAACCTGACGTTCCTCTAGGTTGGTCAGGTAGGATTTCCTCTAGTCAGGAACCACAAGTAACCTTTCTGACTACAACTTCGACTTTGAGGTTAAGAAACCGGTAGAGTACACTTCTCGACTGAGTAACCTTTTCTGGGACTACGACCCTTTCTAACTCCCGTCCTCCTCTTCCCCTACTGTCTCCTACATTACCAACCTACCGTAGTGACTGAGTTACCTGTGTTCAAACTCGTCCGAGGGCCTCAACGACTACCTGTCCCTCCGGACCGTACGACGTCAGGTACCCTAACGTCTCTCAGTCTGTGTTGACTCACTGGTTTGACTTGACTCGACTAACGTTATCCCGAGTAATGGGGAATATCGAAAAGTAAAAGTTACAAAAGGATCCATAAGAAACACAAACAAAAAGGTTTAATTGTTCATAGTGAAAAAATCGAAGTTGTCGTTGTTTTTGACAAAACCACCCCAAAAAAAATCCTAAAGTAATTTAAATATTTAAATATTTAATCCTTCTTGACTGGAAGGATTAAATATTTAATCCTTCTTGACAAGAAAATTCCTATAGGATAGATTCTTGTTTCTTATAAATTGTAAATAAGTTCAAATAAAATACGTAGAATTTTTACAAATTTTACAAGAAGTATCTCCAAAACTTGTGATTTTTAAATTAGTAGTCATAATAAAGTAGAACAGTACGACGATAACACTAATAGTAAAAAGAGGAGGTAATATAGAATATTGACCCATAATAAAAATATATACTTTAGAAACAAAAACATATTATTAAAATATAGGACGATTGAACTACTTAGGATAGTGAATTTAAACAAAATAGAAACTATGTAAACCGAAAAGGTCCATATTAAAATACACTAGATAGTTACTTCTATAAAAATGTAGAAAATTAAAAAAAAAAATTAAAATTTTAGAAATTAAGAATGTACGTAAGGGTATGTACTTGGGGGGAGGGTGGAGGGAGGAGTATTGTAGAGAGACCCAGTAGGGGTACGTGGTCGGGGTTCGTACGATATAGGACGCAGTCTGTATCTGACCGTTAAGCTAAGAATGTACTATCATATGTACAATCTTACGGTAAGAGGGTTTAGTAGGGTGGGAGAGGGAGAGGGAGACTCAGGTTTTCAGGCAATATGTGCAGACACAGAAAACGACAGAACGTATGTCCCAGCAGTAACGGTAGAAAGATTTAAGGTATATATACACAATCATATGACATAACCACAAAAAGAAAGACCGAATGAAGTGAGACATATTAGCCGAGGTCAAAGAAAATTAAGAATACGGAAATTACAAAAAACAGAATAGATTCACGTGACCGGAGGTCACATTTATATAGTTTTTTGACCGTTTCACGTCTGTGCCTTGTATTTTAAAATCGAAAAAGAGGTTTAAAATATTTAAATCGTTTACTATTGAAGTAAGTTTACCTGAGTATGTCACACATGGAAAAAAACACATATTGAAAAAAAAATGTTACATTATAGACTTGATGTTGGTACAACGTCGTACAGGGATGAAAAAGTAACGAATATCGTCAAGGGTGAGGGTGGTCGGTGTATCGTACCAGGTACAGGAATATTTTATAAACCATAAAAGTGGGAAAGAGTAAAATCAGTAAGACTACCTATACGTCATGACAGAAGACACAAATAAAAGTAAACAGACTATTGATTACTACAATTTTTTGTATACGTATAACAAAAAGTGTTAAAACTACAGAAAACATTATACACATAAGTTTATAAAACGGGTAAAAACTCACTCATCAGACCAAAAAAAATTTTTTGACTAAAGACTCTACATACAAAATTTATTAAAGAAATAACACATATACATAACTTTTAAGAGAGGTTACCCAATGGGAAGTAAGACATTTACTACAAAACAACTTGTCTTCAAGAAGTAAAGTTGTTTCAAGTCAAATAGTCACTAATTACAAAGCACAGGACAAAGAGATAGGATTCTAGAATCCTAGACCTCCAAGAAGACACAATAGATGGTTTTCGAATAGATTAAACAGAAAATGTACATTGAGATGTCAGGTCGACCCGTAAATAAAAATACACACCAGACTCTATCCTTAGTAAAGTAAGACGAGGTGTACCTCTACGGGAACGGGGTTGTTGTAAACAACTTTAGTGAACAGTAAAAAGGGACGTCACGTCTCGAGAGAATCAGTAATTAACTGTCTGGTGTATATGTATACACCTAAATAAAGACTGGAAAAATAAACCAAGGTAATGAGACAAAGTTTAAGTAATGGTATGGAAATATTACTCGAAAAGTAGATGATCTTGTACGGAAGGTAGAAACAATAAAGGGGTTTTCATAGAACCATTAAGAACCGAGGTATTTAAAAGTTCATTTAAAATATCAGTATATATGACGAGTACTCAATTATATTCAAAAACCATTTTTAACTTTATATCAACTAAATGTTACAATTGAAGAGGACATGTCATTTCACTAATTCAATACATATACATATGTGTAAGAATATATATATTCTTAATATAAGATTATATATACACACATATAAGATTATATATAAAATATATATACATATATATAAACTTATATATATACACACATATATATACACGTACACACATATATATATATATATATGTGTATATGTAAGAAATAAGAAAAGGTAATACCAAATAGAATCCTGTAACTTATATCAAGGGACACGATATACCAACCAATATTAAGAATTGACAATAATTAACATCAACTATATAAAAAAAAGAAAAAAAATATAAATATATAAATACAAATAAATAAAAAAACCAACGAGACCCACAATCAACGTCGTACACCCTAGATCAAAGGACTGGTCCCTAACTTGGGCCCGGGGGACGTAACCCTCACGACTCAGATTCGGTAACCCGGTGGTCCCTTCAGGGACATCAACTAAATTAAGTTTGGAATTAGAATAAGGGTCTGAACTGTAAAGGAAACTATCAGTTTCTTTGGTTAAACCCAACAAGTCAAGTCAAGTCAAGTGAAGTCAAGTCAGTGAGTCAGCACAGGCTGAGAAAGGTTGGGGTACTTAGTGTCGTGCGGTCCGGAGGGACAGGTAGTGGTAGAGGGCCTCAAGTGAGTCTGAGTACAGGTAGCTCAGTCACTACGGTAGGTCGGTAGAGTAGGAGACATCAGGGGAAAAGGAGGACGGGGGTTAGGGAAGGTCGTAGTCTCAGAAAAGGTTACTCAGTTGAGAAGAGTACTCCACCGGTTTCATGACCTCAAAGTCGAAGTCCTAGTAATGGAGGTTTCTTTAGGGTCCCGACGATTCTCGATCGATTACAAACACTGTAATTCTTTTATAGGATAAGAACGACAATACAAAGACAAAGAATGGACTTTACAATGGTTGGAACAAATGGACCGGATTACAAGGAAACGGGTAACCACTGGATCGGACAGTCCTCTCTCATCATTACTAAGGGTACGGGGATGGAGTGGGTGGAAGGAAAGACGGTTAGACACATTCGGTCCACCTAATGGGAAGAGAGGGCTCTGGGAAGCATGTAAATGTTTTGTCGGTCAGGTCCGAAAGACCGTCAAGACTGGGAGTGATAGTTGGGGGGAGACAGAAAGGTCGGTGACCAAAGGAAGGCAGAAGTACAGGTGAGGGATGTACTGTAGGGGAACATAAGACGTCCTCAGGGAAGAGGGGTCACGAACGTGGTCCCTTACTCCTCTCCACCTGCTACTTCCTCTCACTACAAGTGACTCAACACGAAGGGAAGGTCCGGGTTGACACATACTTTCACAATCAACGAGTCAACACAGGTTGAGAAATTGGGGTACCTGACATTGGAGGGTCCGAAGAGACAGGTACCTTAAGAGGTCCGTTCTTATGAACTCATCCATCGGTAAGGAAAGAGGTCCCCTAGAAGGGTTGGGTCCCTAGTTTGGGGTCAGAGGACTTGATGTCCGTTTGACATAGCAAACTCGGTGTTCCGAAGGTCCACACATATACGCGGGAGTAATAAGAGTATTGTGATTTTTCATCCGTAATAATTGGAAAAATTTTTCGTATTCTAGTATTGTTTGACCTTTTAGGAATTTCTCAACTTTTATGGTCTGGTGGAATGGACCTAGGTCCAGTTCTTCGTTGTCAATCTTGACCTGTACCTTGTTGTCTGACCGAGTTTTAGTCCTTTCCTCATGTAGTTCCGACATATAACAGTGGGACGAATAAATTACATATACGTCTCATGTAGTACACTTCACGACCCTACCTACTTAGTTTGTTCGATCTTAGTTCTAACGGTCCTCTTTATATTTGTTAGAGTCTATACGTCTACTATGGTGGCATTACGTTTTTCGGTTCTCCTTGATCTCTCAAGACTATTTCAACTTTCTCCTCTCACTTTTTCGACTGTTTTAAGTCGTAAGTTTTTGATTCTATTACTGTGGGTCAGGGCAGTAAAGTTACCGTTTATTGTTGCCTTTGTCACTGTCACTAAAATAAAAGAACTCGAGGTTTTAGTGACGTCTGTAACTGACGTCGGTACTTTAATTTTCTGTGAATGAGGAACCTTCTTTTCGATACTTTTTGGATTTGTCGTATAATTTTTCGTCTCTGTAGTGAAAGTCTCCAGACTTATCAGTTCCGATACTAAAAAGGTCATCAGTACATACCTACACTCTCTCATATTCCTTTTGACTCGTTGCTTCTTAACTACAAAAACTTGACATCACAACCTCTTCTGAGAACTCTCAGGGAACCTGTCGTTCCTCTAGTTTGGACAGTTAGGATTTCCTTTAGTCAGGACTTATAAGGAACTTTCCTGACTACGACTTCGACTTGGAGGTTATGAAACCGGTGGACTACACTTCTAGACTGAGTAACCTTTTCTAGGACTACGACCCTTTGCCGTCATCCTCTTTCCCTGTCGTCCTTCCGTAGTAGCTCAGTTACGTGTACTCAAACTCGTTTGAGACCTTCTACCACTACCTGTCCCTTCTGACCTCACGACGTTAGGTACCCACAGTGTGTACCTTAGTCCGTACTACATCGTTGACTTGTCGTTCTAGTGTGTCGATTATTTACATCTCGACTCTAAATTTAGACTTAGGTATAGAACAAGAAAGACGTACTGGTGTGACGGAGAGTACTTTGACTCCGTACAGGACTGAATTGTTGGATTTTGTCATCAGAGTTTAGGACCACGTAGAAACTTGTCTCTAATACATTTTTTCCCGTTTCACGTTTCCTCTGACTCGACCTAGAGTACAACTACTGACCGGGTTTGTCTCATTTGTGGGTCTCCTCTCGAAAGGGAACCTCTGAAAAGTTTACCAATGTTCCTAAGTATAATTTGTTATTCGTCATTTATACCCACTGAGTAACTGGTTCAAGAACACTTTTAACTTTTCATTTACCACAGGTCAACCAGGTCTATTTTAGATATTATCTATTATCTGATCTATTATCTATTATCTTGCCCACTAGTGACCCTAAGAGTCCTAATTAAGTCGATCCAGATTACACAGGTCGTTGATTTTAATAAATTATTAAAGGATACCTTTAAAAAGATAAAAAACCAAAAGAGGGGTTTAGTGTAATAAAAAAGACTAATATTTTTTTAACCTTCATATATTAATTATATTATATATACATAAACACTTATATCAACGAAACAAAGAAATTCTATTTAAGAATCTACACTTGAAAAACTTATATTTCACATCAATGTAAAATTTCTGAAGCATTTTCGATTGTTTAAGGGAACAAGTTACCGGTCTCCTGTACTTAAAATTTCACTATCTATCCTTTACGTTTATCGATTATTCGGGTCCTGTAATGATCATTAATTTAATTGGAATTCCCTGTACTCAAAAAAATAAGTAAATTATGTGTGTGTATACACACACACACACACACACACACACATATAAATATAAATATAAACCGAAGTCCTGTACAAATTAATGAGGTCAATGTCTATCTATCGTGACTCCGATGACGGGATCGGAACTCCTAAGTCACCTTGTGTCTGAAAAAAAGTTTATATAAAAACTTAAAAACGTCACAAGACAACCAAAGACGGTATGGTGTCGTGTATAGTCGGTGTTAATACATTATGTAGGGGAGGGAGGAATCGGAGGGAGGGGAGCGGTTTAGAGTCACGAGGTCCAATACTGTCTCGTGGTCCAACCGAGGGACACGATGCGTCGTTGAAGAGTGGTCGCCAGGCAGAAGGTGGACTATCACACATGTACAGTCACGACGAAAGAGGTAAGCAGAGTGAGAGAGGGAGGGGCTGACAGGTGTTCAGGTAAGAGAAGTAGAAGTAGAGGTAAGGAAGGGACATTTATCCAAGTAGTTATAGTGAAAAGATCTAAAGTATATATACACAATTCTATGACATAAACAAAAAGAGAAAGACGGAAAGAGGAGATATATTGTCCGAGATCTAAGTAGATGGAGTGGTCTTGACTGAGTTTAAGTAAGAAAAAATACCAACTCATTATAAGGAAACATATATATATGGTGTAGAAGAAGTAGGTATGTAGACAACTACCTGTAGATCCGACGAAGGTACAGGACCGATAACATTTGGTACGACGATACTTATGACTCCCATGTACACAGAAAAAGACAGTACCGAAGGAGCCCTATATACGGTCATCACCCCAACGACCCAGTATTACCATCTAAATACGGATAAAAATTTCCTAAGAGGTATGACAAAAGGTAATACCGATATAGTTAAATGTAAGGATGGTTGTTACATCCTCCCGAGGGAAAAAAGGTGTAGGAGAGGTCGTAAATAACAAACATATAAAAAACTACTACTGGTAAGACTGACCACACTCTGCTATGGAGTAAGATCAAAACTAAACGTACAGAGATTATCACTACAACTTGTGAAGTACGTAAATAACCAGTAGACATATAGAAGAAACCTCTTTACAGATAAATCTCAGAAGACGGGTAAAAAACTAATCCGACCAAAAAAAGGATAATGACTCGACATACTTGACGAATATATAAGACCTCTAATTAGGAAACAGGCAACAAAATAAACGTCAATAGAGAGAAGACTCGTAACACAAAATTAGAATATCAAAGGAGACGACACGTTTTCGAAACTTCAAATTAATATAGGGTAAACAAACAAAAATAAAGGTAATGAGATCCTCCACCCAGTGTCTCCTAGAATGACACTACACACAGTTTCTTACAGGACGGATACAAAAGGAGATTCTCTAAATATCAAAGACTGGAAATCCAGAAATTAGGTAAAACTCAAATAAAAATACATACTACAATCCTTCCTCTATAACTGAAAAGTAATTCTTTTATCTGGTTCATAACGATTATGTCTCAGTGACGTAAAAAGTCCGTTCAGCTAATCTATTCGAGGAGGAACTTTTTTCTATTCATCAAGAGTCTTTTTTCTCCTCGGTAGTAAAGAGACTTGGTGGGTACTCGCAAGGTTTCTACTCCATCTCTCTCTCAATCTAAGATCTTACCTACCATCCGTCCTCGATCCGGAAGTGTATCCACCACTACAAGTTGTCTCTACGGTGTCCTCGGGGTCCGGAGGGACCAGGATCCTCTTACGAGACCTGGTCTCCAGACACTTTTGCCCGTTCGGTGTGGAGGCCAGGAGTGTCTGACTGGCCGAACGTAGGTCGACCGGGACACGGGACAAGGTCGATATGTCTCCTACGGAGGGAGACCCTACGTCATGTGTCCCCGTACCTCGTTGACCCCGAAGAGAAGGAGTGTGGTCGGACAAGTGGTCGTAGTCCTTTCTTCGACGTGAGAGGGATGATCGACTTCGGTGTCGTAGGTTCAGTCCCCAACATAATGTCTACAACCACTCCAGTTTTGAGGGTACTTCACTTAGACCCCGGTCCGTCGTACGAACCTTGTGAGACCACCCAGGGGCGTGACAGGGGGTCCCGACTCATCGTAGGAACTCCCACTCCTGTATCCGAGTGACCGGTATTTGAGGGGATCGGTAACTGTCTCTTTTACGGGAAGCACAAGAACCATTTTGAAGACCGTTATAGGGAAAGAGATGTCTCGAAGAGAGTAAGTATGTCACTCCTGGAACGACGAGACTTAGACGCCTACTTCTCGGAGGTCTTAGTCACTGTTCGTCGACGTCCGAACCAGTCCCGGTCTCACTCGACCTCCCGGACTCCGAGGTGTTCTGTTCCCAGTGGAGGGAGGACGACAGTCTCTCTGACTGACCTCTGGGTAGTCCCGACATGAGGAGTGGGAAGGAGTAGACTCGGGAGTCCGTAACCAATAACTCACGATCGAGGAGTGACCTGTGATTCACTTCCCTTTTGTTCTCGTTATGTTCTTTGGTGGGTGTTATCTGTACTGGAGTACCCTGAAAATCAGATTTTGTCCGTAAAAAACTTGACAAACGGTCCTGGTACGATTCGTGAAATATTTATAATATTGTAGATTAGTAGTGTTTTGAGATACACAATACATAAAAATAGATGACTTACTCCTTCGTCTACAAGTCTCTGATTGAGTGTATAGTACCCCGATGTATCCGATTCCTAACTTAGAGTCGGAACTGACTGAGGTTTCTGGAGTGGTAATCGAAGACCCACTTCTCCTAAGAAAGTCTTACGTAAAGTTTGATAGTCAAGTTACTGACCAACAACCAATCCCACTTCCTTTTACCCCGAGAGGACAATGAGTACCCTCACTTTTACCTACTTACAAAAGTCGTTTCGTTAGACCGTTCTATAGTATTCGGTAGTTCTCGAAAGTAGAAATGGGTCTTAAGGTAAAAAATTGTAAGATAGGGTTCCTGTCTTAGTCTTTACACTAGTTTCTAAATACACGTCTGTACACTCGTACACACGATTCGGCGAAGTCATCACAGACTGAGAAACGTTGGAGTACCTGACATCGGACGGTCCGAGAAGACAGACACTCCTTAGAGGTCCGTTCTTAGGACCTCACCCAACGGTACAGGAGGAGGTCCCCTAGAAACATTGGGTCCCCAGTTTGGGGACAGAGAACTGAGGACATAACCGTTCACCCAAGAAATGGTATCATGGTGGACCCTTAGTTGTCTGTATGGAGTCTTTATAACACCTAAGTCAAAGTCTGGTGACTTTATTTTACTTATAGTATTATTTCACTGAGTGTACTTAAAAAACCAAAGGGTCACGTACATTTTCAATACAAATGTGATATGACATCAGATAATTCACGCGTTGACTTAATACAGAAATTTTTCATGTAAGGAATTAAATTTTTATGAAATAACGATTTTTTACGATTGACAGTAGACTCGGAAATTGTTCAATAATTAGAGAAAAAAACCACCTCCCAGAACGGAACTACAACCACCGACGACTGACTAGTTACACCATCAACGAGTTTCAACCTCATCAACGACACCTTTAAAGAATTTTATTCTGGTGTCACTTCAAACGGGGTAACTAACTGAGAAGGAAAGTCCTCGTCAAAGAGACATCGTACGTCACGACAAACTGTCGTAAATTGGGTGTATCTTGAAGAAAGTTTTAATCTCAGTCAGGAGAGTTTGGGACTACGACGAAATAGTTGAATCTACTAAATTATAAGATTTAGGAAACAACAGTAAAGTTGTTGGAAGTGTTGTAGAAGTGGTCTTCATCTAAGGTCGAGTTCTTTGGTGAAAGAAACGAGTGGGTTTCCTTCGTTGAAAAGTAGGTAATTTAGACATAGTGTTATAGCGTCCTTAAGTCTGTGTAGAGGTCCGAGGTGAAAGTCAACAGAACGATAAAGGTAGTGTAGACACCCATGTCGACGGTGGTTTCGGAACTTGGGGAGTTTCAGTAGGCACTTCCGACCTCACTTGAAGAAGGTTTGAGGACAAGTACAACTATAAAACCGGAGAAGGGTACTTAGGACTTACAAGAATTACTGTAGATCCTATCACTCAAGTAAGGTCTTCCAAAAGTTATCTGAAAACGGGTCTAGGTAGTCTCCTTAGTGATACTATCGATATCGGAATATTTCACTACAAAGAATTCATTATTCTGAATTATCAGTTTTGACCTTGGGGACTACTAAGTCTACCAATTCTTAGATGACCGTTACACCTTCTGACCTCAAGATAGGGACCCAGTCCTTCTAAGAGACCTTTTACTTTACCGTTGTGTGAGGTCATAAGAACGGACCTCTTAGGGTACCTGTCTCCTCTGACCGCCGATGTCAGGTACCCCAGTGTTCCTCAGCGAAGTGAAAGTCAGTTTTGATGAGGAACTAGGTACCCGATGTCTTACCTGGAACACAATCGTCCGTACTTTCATTGTGATTAGAATAACATATAGGAGTAGTCTCGAGAACCCACTGGTCCACGGAACAGTTACTGGACAGTATAAGACTTTCCTTTGAAAAAAAAGGAAAACTCGTCGTCCTAGAGTCGTCACCTGAATTCTGTAAGTCATTTGATACAACATTTATTTACACAATAGGATTTGAACAAGGTAAACATCTCGTGTTCGTTTCATCTAAACCGTATTAATAATTCCCGGGATCCTTACCATTTATCTGTAAGTGAAGTTCAGTGGTAGACGTAATCGGGGACAGGAAACTTCGAAATTTCAGTCCGTAACTGAAGAGGAGAGATCGATACTTTAAGGATCTACCGTAGAAGAAGGTTATAATCCGACAAAGTAGATGTAACTTTTAGACAATAAATTACCACGGTGGAATTTATTGATAGAATTCATTGATAAAATCGATCTAGACCTATTGAACGACGTAAAAGATGTAGTCGTGAACATGAAAATACAATACCTCTCTCAAAGAACGGAATTTGGAGTACTTGGTCGGAGACGATACTCTGAAAAGAAGACGTCGAAGGAGTGGAGAGAGTCGGAAGTCTCGTAATTTCTCTCAATTTGAAACGAGACCTAATCCGAAACCGAATTCTCTTACACCGTCGACCAAACTAGAAGATAGATCTGGTGATTTTGAAAGAGGTACAGTCGTTATTCTGACAAAGAGAAAGAATTGGTAAAGACACACAAGTGACCTCATCGTGAAAATTAAAGGAAGTTCTTGAAAAGGAAACGTAAGTGTTGAACCGATTGAGAAAGCACGTTCTCCGGATCGAAAGTCGAAGGGAGTGATTCGAATTAATAAAGATCGAAATTTTTCTTCTTTACACACTGAAAAGGACAGTGAACGTGTGAATCTCCGACAACATCCCAATAATTAACCGGATAAAGTTATAAAGATACAGAGTCCTTTATCCCTCCGGGTTTCTCTCTCTCTCTACCCCTTCCCGACCAACCACCTCGTCAGTCTTGGGTACAAATAGTTATTCAAAACGGTAAAACACACGTACCAAATATCGTGGGGTTTTGTTACTGTTATCATTGTAGTTTCTAGTGACTAGGGTCTAGTGGTACTGTTTATATTATTACTACTTTTTCAAACTTTGCACTCTCAAACGTTTTATATTGTCTCTGTGTTTTGTTCGTATACGACAACCTTCCTGTCATAACTATCTGAACGGACCGTGTCGTAACCGTGTCTTGAAGTTAAACATTTTATTGTATCATACACGTTTCATGTTATTTACTTCACGGTATTTTAAACCATACGAACTTGTTGATTGACCTATAAACTAAATTTTTAACTCATATATAATATGAGATTGTTATACATAATAATATTTTTGTTATTATATACATTTGTGTATCTTATATACCTTATTAAATAAATTATTTATTTTCATCTACTGTAGTATTATCTTACAGATCTTAAACGGAATTTTGTTAGACCTGGTCTCCTTCCCTTTACCTAACCTGGACCGATTACCTATGCACATTCACATGATATAGTATAAAGATATAATTTTCCGAATTTTATAAATACATTTTCTAATAAGGTAGTTCGTAATAAATAACGTCACTTTTTATGTGACATCATACCATAAGGAACTCCGTTTTATATACGTCGATAATTTTCCCTACAAAAACTCTTTTTATATCATTGTACCTTTTACGAGAGTCTTACTACATTAGGTCTGTGTTTTGACTATTTTAAAGTAAAGTTAATAAAATTTTTACATTTCCTTTGTGGTTTTACAATTACCTCTCTAACACCACTAAAAAAGGGGATATAAATATACAAAAATATAAGAAATATTTATGGTAAATATGAGTCTTTTTTCTCTCACTACATACCTTGTTGTATCAGTTAGAAATGTAGAGTGTCCAGGGAATGATAACAGTGACAGTCTCTACCCAATAACCAGAGTAGTCGGTTGACTTGGTTACACTGGACCCACCGTCCAAAACCAATGTACATTCCTCCAGCAACCTTTCCTTTATTTTGACGACCGAAATATTCAATGTGGGACATGAAGACGTCCTGTGTCGGTCAACACAAACACTCTCTGTCAAGGAAACAGTTCCTCACTACTACTTTACTTGTCGAGACGAAATCAATATACTTCCAAACCTCAAAAAACAGAAATTTTTGAGATAATTACAAAAGTATATATCTAAGTAATTCATAAATCGTTCTCGGACGAGATACGATCCATGGTACGATCCGTACCAAATTTTCTACTTCTCTATATGGGACTTCTTTGGTTTTAACTTTTTCTGTGTACATGGGGTTACAAGTGACGACGTGATAAATGTCATCGATCTGGTACCTTCGTTGGATCTACGGGTAGCTGTCTACTTACCTGTTTCTTCGACATCATGTATATGTGTTACCTGATGATGAGTCGGTATTTTTCCTTCGGTAAACTCAGTCAAGATTACTCCACTTGCTTACATCTCGGATAATATGTCTCACTTCATTCAGTCTTTCTCTTTATACTTATAACATATGACTACGTATATATACCTTAGATCTTTCTACCATGACTACTTAAATAAAAGTCCCGTCGTCAACTCTTTGTCTGTATCTCTTGTCTGGATACCTGTGCCCCTACCCTCCTCCCGCTCCCACACTACATACCTCTCTCATTGTACCTTTGAATGTTATAGTATACATTTTATCTGTCGGTTACCCTTAAACGACATACTGAGTCCCTTGAGTTTGTCCCCGAGACACTGTTGGATCTTCCCACCCTACCCCTCCCTCCACCCTCCCCTGTATTCACATACCGACTAAGAATAACTACATACTGTCTCTTGGCGTTTTAAGACATTTCGTTAATAGGAAGTTAATTTTTTTTTTTCTACTTTTCTCGTCTCACGGACGTGGATTCTTTCAAGTCAGATTATCCTGTCCGACTCCATTTGTCAACAATTTAACCTATCTTTCCGACTCCATCCCGAAGGATCTTCACCAGACCCCCAACTCTTGGGTGGCCGGTCACACCCCCGGTACCCAAGTCAGGGACTTCGTTCGTGGATTCAGGTACGTAATGTTGTTGACTCGGGTACTCGGTGTTGATGACTCTGGTGCACGGACCTCGGACACGAGGCGTTACTCTCTTCGGTGACTTTACTCTTCGGGCACGCGGTGTACTTCCCATCGGGGACGAGGGGCGTTGATTTTTTTCGGACACACGCCGTCACTTCTGGGTCGTGTCGGTTTTTATTTATTCCTTTTCGACTCCGTCTTCATTCGAGTCCTACTTGGTAGTTTGGGTGCGACTCCCGGGTGTACGAGAAGGCTTGAGTGAACGACGACTCTAGAAAGTGAATCTTTAATTTGAAAGTCCATATCTTATTTACCATCCAAGAAAGAGTAGAGTGTTAATCTAATGTATAATTAGAAAGCGGGAATTACAGTCCGAAAATACCATAGGAATTACACTAAAAAATTTTATTAGACTGACTAACCGGTCCTAAACTGGAAATGTAATACTAAATTGTACAAATAAGGTAACGTTTATCAAAGAAGAAGTTTCTACATACTAGTAGTATAAAGTTTGTGGTGTTTGGAAGGAACCAAGGGAGTTGACGTTCGACTTAAAAGTTAACATTAATGATCTTAAACAGAAATAGTACCGTACTTGAAATATTTTATTTTCAACTACATTTTAATTATACTCTTTTCTAAAAAAAGCACCACGAGTTTTGGTTACCGAAGTAACCATTAAGTCTTTTTTTTTCCAGAATAATTTCGTAAAAAGTTCTCACATAGTTACTATCGATAATGAATATAGGACACTTTTATTCAACGTCTAGACCATTACGAAAGATCTTTATTGAAATGTTTTAAAAATAAACCATAACAATATTCTTTTTTTTTGATCAGTAGTTAAGGAGGGAGATATTCTACATTTAATTAGTTTTCCGAATTTATAGTCCGAATTAATAGGAGAAAGTGAAACACTCCTAGACCAGACTTTGTTTTGCGTGTCGTCTTTATTTTCTCTTTCTTTTTTATCGAGTTCTCGTTAATTCTCGTATCTCAATCTCGACCACGATTCTTTGTACTGAGTTGGACATCCTAATGTCTTTTAGAGGAACATTGTAGGTAAGGTACCGAAATGGTTATCTCCTTGACATAGAAAAAGAGAAACGGAGGAGTCTCTAATTGACTTCTTTAGGAGTAAATTCACCAATTGGTCGTCATCTTTGTCTTTTATCTCAATAAAAGTGTCTTCCATCTAAAATATAACTCAAGTCTTCTATGTCAAATATTTTAAAATTTACTAATTTTACATCGATACAGAGACTTGGGACGATCTATCTTTTTCCTCATAAGTCTTTTTAATTCCGAACTTAGGACCCAACAGACTAAGGTTCAAGTTTTAGAGACGATATCAGGACGAGTAAAGGGGACAGACCCAGGACCGGATCCCAGATCCTCCATTATTCTTACTCTATGTGTCTTCTCGACTGTTAGTCTTTCTGTCTATTTAATGTTTAACTGTTGGTGTCCATTTCCTCTGTAGTCTCTTGTCTGTCGTACCATACCCTCCTCAAAATTCACTCTAGGCCCCTGTGTCTGAGACGAACAATACTCTGACACCGTCAGTTTCCCCAGCCACTTAGACTGTTCTCTCTGTCGGGAACTCGACCTAGAATCTCTTCCTTCTCTACAAAAGGACCGGCTCCCCACCCTCTCCTACTAAGGTCTGTCTCTTTATCATAGAAGTTTATATGTCGAAGTACTTTAACCACCCGACGCTATTCTGGGGTTTTAAGATAGGTATCACTCGGTACTTCTTCTTTTCCCCGTTCAAATTCTTTTACTCCCTTCGTATCCTATACAAATCAAATTTCGGCCAACTTGAAATTTCCACACACACATAAGGTCCATCTTTACAGGTTCGTTGTCAACTTATGTATTGTAATTAGACCTCGAAAGTTGTTTTCACATTCTCCTCCATATTAAACCTTTCTTATCACTCACTGCCAAGTTGGTCATCTCTACCAACTCTAGTTAGAACCTACAAATTAAGTTTTCCTCGTCTATTGTCTCCCACCGTGGGACCTAGTGGTTGTGATTAATCGTCGGGACACCACCAATGTTGTTTACGATGGTAAATAGGTGTAGTACCCAATTTATCCGACTATACTCAACCAGGTCATGGTTGTTGTGGTAAATAAAAAAAACCCCCCCCCGCCCCATCCCAAAGAAATAAATAAAAACACACCCAAAAGAAAAGAAAATCAAAAATTTTAATTAAAGAAAATTAACTTCCGATTAATGAAATGTCATAACACCACCAAAACGGTATGTAATTGTACTTAGTCTGTCCACATGTACACAAGACGTAGGACTTGGGGGGAGGGTGGAGGGAGGGGTAGGGTAGGGAGACCCAGTAGGGTCACGTTGTCGGACCTCGAGGGACAGAGTACGTAACTTGGACCTGACCACTAGACAAAGTGTATACTATTATATGTACAAAGTTACGATAAGAGAGTTTAGTAGGGTGGGAGCGGAAGAGGGTGTCTCTGGTTTTCTGACAAGATATGTAGACACAGAGAGAACGACAGAGCGTATATCCCAATAGTAATGGTAGAAAGATTTAAGGTATATATACACAATCATATGACATAACCACAAAAAGAAAGACCGGATGAAGTGAGACATATTATCCGAAGTCAAAGTAGGTGAAGTAATCTTGACTAAGTTTACATAGGAAAAATTACCGAGTCATTATAAGGTAACACATATACATGGTGTCAAAAGAATAGCCAAGTAGACGACTACCTGTAGATCCAACGAAGGTACAGGACCGATAATCTTTGTCACGACGCTACTTATAACCCCATATACACAGAGAAAGCTAAGACCAAAAGAGTTACACATACGGGTCGTCACTCTAACGACCCAGTATACCGTCAAGATAAAGGTCAAAAAATTCCTTAGAGGTGTGACAATAGGTATCACCGACATGACCAAACGTAAGGACGGTTGTCACATTCTCACAAGCGAAAAAGGGTGTGGGAGAGGTCGTAAATAACAAACATTTGAAAACCTATCGTCAGTAAGACTGACCGCACTCTACCATGGAGTAACACCAAGACTAAACGTAAAGAGACTATTACTCACTACAACTCGTAGAAAAGTACACAAACAATCGGTAGACATACAGAAGAAATCTCTTTATAGACAAATCCAGAAACCGGGTGAAAAACTAACCTAGTAAATAAAAAGACCTTAACTCGACGTCCTCAACGAACATATGAAAACTCTAATCAACAAACAGTCAACGAAATAAACGATAATAAAAGAGGGTAAGACTTCCGACAGAAAAGTTGAAGTAATATCAAAGGAAGTAACACGTCTTCGAAAATTCAAATTAATCCAGGGCAAACAAATAAAAACAAAAATAAAGGTAATAAGACCCTCCACCCAGTATACCCTACGACGACACTAAATACACCCTCTCACAAAACGGATACAAATGGAGATCCTCAAAATATCAAAGACCAGAATGTAAATCTAGAACTTGGGTAAAACTCAAATAAAAACACATACCACAATCTTTCACAAGATCAAAGTAAGAAAATGTTCATCAACTGGTCAAAAGGGTCGTGGTGAACAATTTTTCTAACAGAAAAGAGGTAACATATAAGAACGGAGGAGACAGTTTCTATTCCACAGCTATCCACGTACCCAAATAGCGATCCGAAAGATAAAGGAAGGTAACTAGATGTAAAGACAGAAACACGGTCATGGTATGACAGAACTACTGACATCGAAACGTCATATCGGACTTCAATCCGTCCAACTAAGGAGGTCAAGGTAAGAAGAAAGAGTTCTAACGAAACCGACAAGTTCCCCAAAACACCAAGGTATGTTTAACACTTGATTTTACCTGACCTAACCCACTTAAATTGAGTCTACTGGTAATATAGATGATGACGTCTGTCCTTAGGGAATCTTCTTTACCTCATCGGTAGTACCAGTCGTTTTCTCTGGTTTTACGTCATGAACCCACGTTAGAGTTTTTACTGTCATACTAGAGACAAACAAAGGTTCCGTTTAATAAGTTATAGTGTCATTAGATTCAGATACGGGGTTGGTCATTAGGACTTCTTCAACTTCAACTTACCAAGATACTTCTGGATATTCTGGAAAATCTTGATTGTGGGTTTTTTCTACAGGAAAAGTAATATCCCCTGACCTTATGTTTTCATCCTTCAGTTCTTTGTGGTCCTCATTGTCTGTTTGAACCGGAACCTTATGCCTTACTTCGTCCCGTTTCTGATTATCTCAAAACGGTTCTTTTACGTGACCAGTATCGTTTGTGGGAGAAGGTTGTTGTGTTCTCTTCTGATGTGTACCCGTAGTGGAAACCAGTTGTGGTTTTAGTCTAACTAATATAAGAAACGTCGGTTTCTACCTCTTCGAGATTTGTCAGTTGTTTTTGTTCTGGTCCTCGACTGACACCGAGTCTAGTACTTGTGGAATAACGGTTTAAGTCTGAATTTAACTTCTTTCATCCCTTTTGGTGATCTGGTAAGTCCATACTGGATTTAGTTTAGGGAATACTAATATGTCACCTTCACTCTTTATCTAAATCCCCTGATCTAGACTATCTCACGGACTACTTGATACCGTACTCCAAGTACTGTAACACGTCCTCTGTCCCTAGTTCTGGTAGGGGTACCTTTTCTTTACGTTTTTTCGTTTTACCGATAGACCCCTCCGGAATGTTTATCGACACTTTTCTTCTCTCCACTTTTCGTTTCCTCTTTTCCTTTCTATAAACGTAGACTTACGTCTCAAGGTTTCTTATCGTTCTTCTCTATTCTTTCGGAAGAAGTCGTTAGTTACGTTTCTTTATCTCCTTTTGTTGTCTTACCCTTTTTGATCTCTAGAGGAGTTCTTTTAATCTCTATGGTTCCCTTGTAAAGTACGTTTCTACCCGAACTATTTCCTGTCTTTACCATACCTGGATTGTCTTCGTCTTCGATAATTCTTCTCTACCGTTCTTATGTGTCTTCCTGATATGTTTTTTCTAGAAGTTCTGGTTCTATTAGTACTACCACACTAGTGAGTAGATCTCGGTCTGTAGAACCTTACACTTCAGTTCAGCCGGAATCTTTCTTAGTGATGCTTGTTTCGATCACCTCCACTACCTTAAGGTCACCTCGACAAAGTTTAGGACTTTCTACTACGACACTTTCACGAAGTGAGTTATACGGTCGTTTAAACCTTTTGAGTCGTCACCGGTGTCCTGACTGTTTCCAGTCAAAAGTAAGGTTAGGGTTTCTTTCCCTTCCGGTTTCTTCCGAGTTTGATGGTGTGTTAACGTGAGTAGAATGTGAGATCATTTCATTACGAGTTTTAAGAGGTTCGGTCCGAAGTCGTTATGTACTTGGTACTTGAAGGTCTACAAGTTCGACCAAAATCTTTTCCGTCTCCTTGGTCTCTAGTTTAACGGTTGTAGGTGACTTAGTAGCTTTTTCGTTCTCTCAAGGTCTTTTCGTAGATAAAGACGAAATAACTGATACGGTTTCGGAAACTGACACACCAAGTGTTATTTGACCTTTTAAGACTTTCTCTACCCGTATGGTCTGGTGGACTTGACGGAGAACTCTTTGGATATACGTCCAGTTCTTCGTTGTCAATATTGACCTGTACCTTGTTGTCTGACCAAGGTTTATCCTTTTCCTTATGCAGTTTGACATGACAGTGGGACGTTCGTGTTCGACCTAAGTTCTAACGACCCCTTTATAGTTATTGGAGTCTATACGTCTACTGTGGTGGTGGGAATACCGTCTTTCACTTCTCCTTGATATTTCGGAGAACTACTTTTACTTTCTCCTCCCACTGTTTCAACCGAATTTCGAGTTGTAAGTCTTTTGATTCTAGTACCGTAAACGAGGGTAGTGAAGTACCATTTATCTACCCCTTTGTCACCTTTGGCACCGACTGAAATAAAACCCCCGAGGTTTTAGTGACGTCTAACACTGACGTCGGTACTTTAATTTTCTACGAACAATGAGGAATCTTCTTTTCAATATTGGTTGGATCTATCATATAAGTTTTCGTCTCTGTAATGAAACGGTTGGTTTCAGGCAGATCAGTTCCGATACCAAAAAGGTCACCAGTACATACCTACACTCTCAATCTGATACTTCTTTCGACTCGCGGATTCTTAACTACGAAAACTTCACACCACAACCTCTTCTGAGAACTCTCAGAGAACCTGACGTTCCTCTAGGTTGGTTAGGTAAGACTTCCTCTAGTCGGGACCTTAAAGAAACCTTTCTTACTACGTTTTCGACTTTGAGGTCATGAAACCGGTGGAGTACGCTTCTTAACTGAGTATCCATTGCTGAGACTACGACCCTCCCTAACCCCCGTCCTCCTCTTCCCCTGTTGTCTCCTACTCTACCGACCTACCGTAGTGGCTGAGTTACCTGCACTCAGACTCACTTGAGAAGCTCAACCACTACCTGTCCCTCCGGACTACACAACGTTAAGTACCGCAGTGTTTCTCAACCTGTGCTGACTCACTGACTTGACTTGACTTGCTTAACACTTTAGTAAAAAAAGATCAAGACACTTTTTATGGCAGCCATCGAACTACCTCTAACGTGACTTAGATATCTAACGAAACTCATCATATGAGTAAAAGTGATATAACTAAGAAGGTTGGTTACTTGTACCATATAAAAGATAGATAAACACAGGACAAAATATAGAAAGTAATAACAAAATAACAAAAGATATATATCTATAGAAAACAAAGAAATTCATCTATATAAGGATTCATAAAATAATAAAAGCAACGTTACCACTTACCTTAACAAAGGAATTAAAGAGAAAGACAAAAGAGTAACAATCACATAGTCTCTTCCATTACCACCGGGTGAGGTAATTAGAACGGACCTTTTAGGGTACCTATCTCCTCGGACCATCCGACGTCAGGTACGCCAGTGATTCTCAGTCTGTGCTGACTTCACTGAATCGTGAATCGTTCACATATCCTTATGTTCCCTAAAGACACACAATTAAAATATAGGACATTGAAATGATATAAGTAACTGATCGAGATCATTAAAAGACCACCTCATAAATCCCAAAAGATACATCTCCTAGCACAGTAGACGTTTGTCACTCTCAAAATGAAGAAAAGGTTATACCTAAGGAAAATAAAGAAAAAGACTAGACTAATGACACCGGTTTTGAAGATTTTGATACAACTTATCATCACGGTACGGTGGTGAATATTTTCGAGGATACATTTGTACATCTCACTCTAGTTTGTTGAATGTTTTTTTTTTTGTCTTTTTCTTTTTGCACCTCGGTGTTTGACATCCAACGAACACACATGAAGGAAAACGAATAGGATTTATATGGTAAAATGGGATACAGAGGTCACATAATCTTAAACCTTCGGTTAAGGATCGTATTTTAAAGGTAAAAATAATGAAAACTCTACTAGAAGTCGGTACCAAATAAAAAGTCGGGATGAAACAAATAAACGTCAAATTCATTGTACTGTACGTTGAAAACGGTACTCTTGTCTGTTTAAGACACACTGATAGTGTATGACCGTTACCACGATTCACGAGAAAGAAAGGGAGACGGTGACACTAACAGTGGTCTCTTCCTGACACCCCCAATACTGAAAACATTAGTTCATCCCTAAAAGTCCTTTGTTATAACCACAATTCACTTGTTAATGAAAACCACGGTCCTTAGAACCACACAACGTCGACAGTCTTTGTTGAAAGATTCCTAGACACACTATACAATAAGAAACAGATCAAAAATAATTTTAAAAAGAAAAACCAAAGTTCAGGTAAACTTTATCAATTTGTGATTTGAGACGAGAGACCAAACGAGTTGTACATACTGATAATAATCTCTACTTTTATATTAATGATAAACCGTAACTTTCTCAAGTCTTACTTACAGGGATTTTATACGGTGAATGCGAATAACTAATCGAACTCGACTTCAGTCAATTCCATGTTTTCGGAGCCCTTCTCAACAACGACGATAACAACAAAATGACGACGACGACGATTCAACGAAGTCAGCACAGGCTGAGACACGCTGGGGTGTCTGTCGTCGGGTAGGGCCGGGACCCTAAGAGGTCCGTTCTCGTGACCTCACCCCACGGTAAAGGAAGAGGTTACGTACTTCCACTTTTACTTTCACTTCAGCGAGTAAACACAGACTGAGAATCGCTGGGGTACCTAGCGTCGGATGGTACGAGGAGACAAGTACCCTAAAAGGTCCGTTCTCATAACCTCACCCCACGGTATGGATGGGGAATTGACGGATTTTCTTAAGTCTCCTTCCCAGACCAGGTCCTTCTATCGATAGTGGCCTCCATTGATTCTCGTACACCCGACAAACCTTTCGACCCCCTTTGGGTCCTCTCGGAGAAACAAATTCCAGGAAAGAGAGAGTGACAGACGCTCCGTGTCCTTCGTGACTAACTGGTCGTAACCGAGAACGACAGAACGACACTTAACAGAAGGAGGGGAAAATTTGAGGTCTGGGGATAACGGAAGAAGAATAAAGTCTTATACCGTAGAGTCGGAGTTGACGAGCTTAAAGTCCCTCGGAGAGTGATAGGAAAAAACCCGAGGGTATACATACATTAATTTACACTGAGGGAGTGCAATTAAATAAAAGTAAACAAACAACCAAGTACTCACGAGTCAGCACAGACTAAGAAACGGTGGGGTACCTGACATCTGACGGTCCGAGACGACAGGTACCCTAAGAGGTTCGTCCTAATGTCCTCACCCAACGGTAAAGGAGGAGGTCCCCTAGAAGGGTTGGGTACCTAGGTTGGATCCATAGGACGTAACGTTCGTCTAAGAAATGGTAGACTTGGTAGTCCCTTCGGGTAATTAGACAAAATACAATTAAATTAATTATCTGGTCGGGTTTCTTGGATTTACCCATCTTCTTTGGAAAAACAGGGGTTGTCGTACATGACTGACATGTGTCATAGGAACCAAGATAAGTCTTCCGTGTGTCCTTCCTCGACGAAGAAAGACCTTCGAGGCACAGAAGACTTCAGAGGAAGTCGAGTCAAGTCAGCGAGTCAGTACAGACTGAGAAACGCTGGGGTCCTTGGTGTCGTGTGGTCCGGAGGGACAGGTAATGATTGATGACCTCGAACGAGTTTGAGTACAGGCAACTCAGTCACTACGGTAGGTTGGTAGCGTAGGAGACAGTAGGGGAAGAGGAGGACGGGAGTTAGAAAGGGTCGTAGTCCCAGAAAAGGTTACTCAGTTAAGAAGGGTGATCCACCGGTTTTCATAACCTCAAAGTCGAAGTAGTAGTAAGGAAGGTTACTTGTGGGTCCTGACTAGAGGAAATCCTACCTGACCAACCTAGAGGAACGTCGGGTTCCCTGAGAGTTCTCAGAAGAGGTCGTGGTATCAAGTTTTCGTGTTTAAGAAGTCACGAGTCGAAAGAAATATCAGGTTGAGAGTGTAGGTGTGTACTGGTGACCTTTTTGGTGTCGGAACTGATCTACCTGGAAACAACTGTTTCATTACAGAGACGAAAATTTATACGACAGACCCAATCAGTATTGAAAGGAGGGTTCCTCATTCGTAGAAAATTAAAGTACCGACGTTAGTGGTAGACGTCACTAAAACCTCGGGGAGTTTTATTTCAGTCAGGAAAAGGATAAACCTTCAGAGGAATCGATATCTGTATTATTACGACGTCTCGGTTGTTTCACAGACTCCTTCCGAATTATCAAATCAGAATTGTACCTTGTTCACCCTCTACAAGAAAGTGATTCGTGATCTGACGAGGTAGTCAAGTCCCATTCAGCTCTTGTCACCACGACGTGACCCTTGAGTCCTCCGGGTTAGGACCGGTTCATCTCTCGACCTTTGGACCTCTTCTCCTTCACAAGATCTTAAATATGGAGGGGAACCTATATCCCGAAGAGTCCACCGAGTCGACCATTTCTTAGACGGACATTACATCCTCTGGACCCAAACTAGTGACCGAACCCTTCTAGGGGACCTCTTCCCTTGTCGATGAGTGAGGTCATAAGACCAGACCTCTTAAGGTACCTGTCATACCAGGTACCTCAGCGTTTTTCAGCCTGTATTGACTCTCTGAAAGTGAAGTGAACCTATAACCCCCGAAAGGATCACCGAGTCTACCATTTCTTAAACGGATGTTACGTCCTCTAAACTAGGGACCCAGTCCTTCTAGGAGACCTCTTCTTTTATCGTTGGGTGAGGTCATAAGAACGGACCCTTTAGGGTACCTGTCTCCTCGGACCACACGATGTCAGGTACCCCGACGTTTCCCAGTCTGTACTGACTCGCTGATTATAAAACCCATAACACTTATAAGGACTAGGAAAGTCTCGTGTGACCAGGTTTAAGGTTGACGTCGGACTCCCGGAAGAGACCGAAGACTCCGAGTGAAGTCGGTGGGTGAACCGTCCGTCCTTCATCTCCTCTTAATAGTGTGGGAACCCTCGTCGGAAGTTGGGCACCAACTTTCTCCACCACCCATCTATGAGGCCGAGGGAACTCCCCGAACGTGTCGACGACACGTACGAAACATAGTCGAAGGGGTCGTCCTGATACGGGTCAGTGGGTGCTACCATTGACCAGAATGTTATGCGAGAAATAGCCGGTAGAAGGAAAGGAACAGAGCAAAAAGGTGGAAAGGGATGAGGACAAACGAAGGTGAAGGGGTCATTTGAACGTAATTTTTGAAACAGAGTCTTAAATGAGGACACCTTTCCATTATACTCCACTGACTTTATACAGTGGAGTAGAAAGTCTCTCTCAAAGTCCGGGGGTCGTGTTTACGGCAGTGTGGGTGTTCCGCCCGTACCGCTAGTCCTTTGGTGGTACTTCCGTACTCACGAGGTCTGATCACACGGTAGGTCTCGTAGTTCGTTTCATGAATCTATTGTCTTGAGTCTTCCGTGACGGATAGAACCCAAAGAAAGAGACACGAGCTACGACTGATCGGGAGAAGATGGGTATGGAGAAGGAGTTGTGACTCTAATTAAGTTAATTGGTCCCAAGTAAAAGATTCGGTGGTAGTGGGAACTCGGAACGGAGGGACACTATGACCGTTCAGTAGAACTCTATGACCGTTCGTAGGTCCGGTGGATACGAGAACCAACGTACAAGTGTCCGTCAAAGAACCAAAAAAAAAAAAAGGACTATAAATCTAAGGATTCATAGATAATAGAGTAGTTATACCGTGGGGACAGTGAAGAAGATCCTAGTCAGTGTATGAGGGGATAAGGTTGGTGTACTGAGGTACTCTGAGTGGTCCAGGTAGTCGTCTTAGTTTCCTGTAGAAGTATAGTGGAAGACGAGGGTCTGTATCAACAAATGGTTCCCTTACATTCCACTACTTTACCTTTATTCTCACCTGGAGAAACTTGAAGACTATTTTATTACCTCTTTCCATCCGATTTTCGAGACCCCCCACCCCCCCACCAATTCCAGGTCCTCCTAGAAAACACAAAGAACATGAACTGGTTCTTAAACCGTTAGTAGGAACGAAGAGGTGAGGTCAGAGACAGTTGGGACTCGGGGTGGAACGACCGTGGTCCTATGTCCAGAGGTCAGACGAGGATTTAGTGAACTTGTTGGAAGGGACAGACAAAAGGTCAACGGTCTCACAAGAAAGATTTTACGTTTAGACTAGAATAGTCAGAGATGAACATCGGTAAGACACTTAAGGACAACGAGAGACTTTTAGTAAGTCTAGAAATACTCCTAAAGTTTTGACTATCCTGGGAAAAACAGACGGATGGAGAGGTCAGCAGAGAGAGGTGAGTTGAGAAGTCTTTTTTTTTTTTTTTACCACGGACGATAAAGTCTTTTGTTTCTGACAACAGACGGTAGTTCGGTAGTCGGTGATTCCTCGTAAGACTTACCTCTTCTTCTATGACCGGGATCTATCAATTCTACACACAGTTTCCTTACTAAAGTTACTCGGGTCTGAGAACGTAGAAGGATATGTATCTTCTCGTGTTTTGAGTAATTGAACTCTACAGACAAAAGAACTAATCGTTAGTAGAAAACTACAAACTGTTGAACGAATAAACAAAAATAAATTTGTTTTTGAGGATACATAGGACCCGAAGGGTTCACCGAGTCACCATTTGTTAGGTGGACGTTACGTCCTCTAAATCCTCTACGTCAAAGTTAGGGATCCAACCCTTCTAAGGGACCTCCTCCCGTACCGTTGGGTGGGGTCATTAGAACAGACCTCTTAGGGTATCTGTCTCCTCAGATCTCCCGATGTCAGGCACCCCAGCGTTCTCGGCCTGTGCTGACTCGTGAGTGGTGATGGTGGTGGATATATAGGACCGGGAGGGAAAGGAGAAACCTCGTCGAAGAGTCTCGGTAGACTCTCCGACATAGGGTCCGATATCAGAAGTTATTCCAGGGACTTATTTCGTATTGACCGTAAAAGATTCAACATACAAAAGGAAGTCAGGTAGAGAGAAACGTATTATGAGTTCTTGAAGGACGAGGACGTCAACTTACTCAGTCTGAGTGTCAGTAGAGGTACAGAGGTACACACGGTGTGTCTCTGAGAGAGGAATATCTTAAGAGGTAGAAGAAGGGAGACGGAGAGACACTGGATTACCGAGAACGACCAGGGAACCCTGACCCAACTTTACAGTGAAAGAGACTCTTCTGAAGGGACTAAAGAAGAGTGTATCTAGTCCCGTGGAGCATAAAATGAGACCACTGTGAATTAGTTTGATAAAAGATTAACGAATAACTGGACACAGGGACCTCGAGTTCCCCCATGTCTTCGAGTACAGGTTTAAAGGACCTTTTAAAGGTTTTACTCTCCACCGATTCGAAAGGGAGTCACTCTTTTCCCCTGAACCCACCCTCCCCAGACAAGAGGTCCCTAACCCACTCTGTTTCCTAAAGAGGACTTCCTTTCCCTGTAGAGTCTTCCCTGGACCCGAACTCAGTAAACTACCTCTGGATTCCCGTGACGAGTCGTCCCGCGGTAATGTTTTTACAGACGAACCCGAAACGGTTATCTTGTTCACTCCCCAGTCAATGTTCATCAGTTGGTTAATGACGTATGTCTCGGGTCTTGTTACACCGTCCCATCGGGATACCTTGACTTTTGAGGTGTATGTCCTTTTCCTTTCGAAAGGTAATTCCGGTCTTTTCACTTAATTGAACGAATTCTAAAGTCTCGATCCTGTACTGTTTCGATCCTAAACTGAGACTAAGTTGTCCTAACATACCTTACCTACCGTCCCGTCCTCACTGACCCATTCTGAACACACACACACACACACACACACACACACACACAGACACTTTCTGGTCCACTCATTTTATGGTTCTAAAACACCTCTTCATCCACCCTTGTCTTTTGTTGTACGTATTATAGGGAATGTCCATGTCGAAGTCTTTGCGGGTACCGTCTCTTGAGCCAATGGGTTTTTCACCCGTGTCTCGATAAGTAGAGGCAATTAAGGACCTAGTGTGGTCCTCTTGACGAAACTTCACAAAGGAACTTTTTTGTTCGGGTGTGGGGCGCGGGTGGTTGTGNGGGGGGGGGGGGCGGGTAATTTAGAATCACTTCCCTGCCTTCGCTTGAGACCGGTCGGAGGGTCCTGTAGAATTCAGACCAGTGACTTCTGCGAACTTCTTTCAGATGTAGCTAAAGTAACAAGGGTGACACGGTCTTGGGGGTCCCGGGTCCCTGTGTGGAGTTGGACTTTGGACGGTTCTGACTGTGAGTCTGTTCTAGTCTCGTCGGGGTCGAGCTTTGGTCCACGACGGACCTCGTCCGTGTGGGTTCAGCGACGGCGCGAGAGAGACTTTGGGGCTGACGGGGCCCCGCGTAAGGAGGGCGAGGGAAAGCCTGCCGATCCGAATTCGTCTTCCGTCCGCCTATGCTCAGAAATCGCTTTGTCGGGACTTCGGGTTGTCCTCAAAATAAAGATCTCCCTCTCGCCCGACCCCTTCCCCCACCTCCCCTCGAGCGGCTCGGCCTCGCGCAGTGGCAGCGGGCCTCTCTGCGGCGCGGCGCGCTAGACGTCTCCGCGAGCGAGAGGGCGTCGGCCTCCCGCGTCGCCTCTGTGCTTTTTCACCGCGCCCGCCGGGCCTCGCGCGCTAGCGCCCGCCCTCCGTCCGCCCCTCCCCGGCGGGTGGCTCGCGCCGCTCCGGACCCCAGGGCCCTGCGTGCCGGGTGCGCGAGGAGAGGGGCGCGGGCTCGCGTGCACGCGCCGGGCGCCCCGCAGGACGGGCCGGCCGGGGCCCGAGCCCCGAGGGCGCTTCTACTGGGGACCGACCCACGACGAGACGGACGAGGGCCGGCACGCCCGGCGCCTGCTCGCCTCGAGGCCCCGCCGGGATCGCCCGGGGTTACGGAGTGTGAAGAAGACCTTGTTGATGTGGAAGAGTCTGACCGTCTTGAAGCACCCGGCCTCCGCGATACCCCGGCTCAGGGTCTTGGGGTGCCACTTTCGGGACGAATAGCACCGAATGAGAAAGTAGTAGTAGAAGAGCGAGAAACCGTTACAAGACCAGACAGTACAGTAAAAGTTCTTGGTCGCCTACGTGAGCCGGTGGTCGGAGAAGTAGCAGTTGAACCGGCAGCGGCTGTAGTACTAGTGCGAGGAGTTGTGGGGGAAGTGAAACCACTCCGGCTCCCGACCCGAGACAGAGGGACCCAGGGGAGGGAGAGCGGCGGGCTAAAGAGGGAAAAGGGCAGACAACAAGGGAAGAGACGGACAGAAGGACGAAGTACAAAGAATCAGAGAGAGACTAGCTGAGTAGAGAGTAGCGAGACGGGACGACAAACAGAGAATCACACAGACAAAGACTGCGACAGTAAAGCACAAACGGAAAGACGGACGGACAGAGAGGTCGCAGAAGAAAAAGGAGACAGAGGCCAAGAGACACAGAAGTAGATAATAAAAGGACAGACACTGAGAGAGACGGAGACAAACAGACAGAGATAGAGAGAGGAGTACGAATAGGAACTGTGAAGAACAGACAGAGAGATCAAAACAGAAAGACACGAGACAGAGAGAGTGTAGTGGAAGATTCGGTCTCGAAGACGTCGAGCACCGTGACTCCAGTCACTAAGCTCACAGACGTCGGTCGACACTCAGTTACTGGTAAAGGACACATTACAGTGACTGGCTCTCAGACGTACTACTACCTCGTCATTTAGTTTCGGGAAACTTTACGGTCGCATCTAACAATCCAGTGGGGTGGGGGTAATTTATATCGGGTAATTTACGGGGGCCAGTACCCTACGACGAACTTCGGTCGATTTTATACTTTGTCAACGATCAACAATTACCTTGGAAGCCACGGAAAAGGATCTGGTGAATCAATTTAACGTAAAGGGAAGTCACCAAACGGTCACTCCAACACATACTTCAGACACACCACCTCCTGTACGCCCACTCCACCCGAACCCGGGGTCCCGTCCCCGCCGGAGCCCCGTGAACGTGTGCCCATCCCCCGGGGCGGGGCGGAGAGAAGGGGTCGAAGGTGACTCGAGGCTGACAACTACGATCACCACAGTGAAGAGAAGAAAGTACAGCACCCTGACACCACGGGCACCTACTAACTTTGGCCTTCTCGACACTGGTTCGTCAGTAGTACTGTCCTTGTGGAAGATAAAGACGTCGTACTAAATGCGAAAAAAGGTTAAATACTTGTTGGAATAACTATGAACTCAATAATGGTTTGGGATAGATAAGTATACAGAAAGAGAGAGAAAGAATGTGTGTGGTGTGCGTGAGTTGGTCTTTATTGTCTACTCGTTTTTCTTCCACTTAAGGGTGTTCGGATATGTGCACACACTTGTAGGAAAGTTTGGACTGTAAATTTTTGATACAGGAGAGAGCACAGAAACGAATACTCTCGTAGTGAGGGTAAACCGTCTACTCTTTTGACACCGTGTCTTCAAGTCAGGGAACAGGTCCAGTGAACCGACCATTGACCGTCTCGGTCGTACTCTTAAACCAGGAGACTGAGTCCATGTCGGCCTCCAGACAGGTACTTCGGTGAATTGACCCCCATCCCCTACCCTGGAGAACCTGGTGACGAGAGTTGGTGCCTGAAAGGGACGAGAGGAAAGACGGATGTAAATGACCTAAGGAGTCCTACGACACCCGTCATCGGTCCCCGTTTCTCTGAAGGTCTATGGAGGGGGGGTGTTGTATGTGTGTGTGTAGGTGAGGGGTGGTTGACAGAATTTCGTGTCCTCACGTAGAGACCGAAGAGAACCGAGGGGGAATCGAAGACTGAACTGGCAGACGTCAGGACCCCTCACCCGATCCGGCGGGTCCTATCCTCGGGGCCCCGTGTCGGGAGACGACGACGGGTCTCGTCCCACGGACCGACCTAGACGTGTGTCCCGCCCACCCTCTCCCTCTCTGGTCTTACGTCAAGTCTCGGTTCTCGGGGGATGGGCCTCCTGGAGGACGTTTTCTCCCCCACGGTTCCGAGACTCCTGGGTCGGGGATGAGGTCCAACTAGGTTTGGTCGAACCGGAAGTCGGACTGGTAACGTTGATGAGGTCAGGTTAAAGGATAGTCTCGAAGACTCTTCGACCGTTGGTCCCACTCACTTTCCCAACTTCCCTCCCAGAAGATGTGGAGTGGACCCGAGGAGTTACCCATTCTTCAGGACAAGAACCCGATCAACTATATTTATAGGGAGGAGGGACCAGAGGGAAGGACAGGTAAAATGTATGACACAGTCGTACTTTTGGTCACGACCAGCTACTTTCTTTTCGTTTGTTAATGAGTGTTAATGACACCGTCTCCACCCGTGTCTCACACCACCTCGGTCCTCAGTCAGGAAATAAAACTAGACGGTCTCAGGGTACCCACCCAGTTTCCTCTGAAAAGTTTCTTGTGTTGTAAAGTTTCCCCGATCCTACTCATCCTTAAAGAGTCCGACTCTACTTGCAAACCATGTCCGTCTCTGACCTCTCCTGTTTCCGTCCCCACAGGTCCAAGCACCACACAATTCCCGAGTGACGTCGACGTCGTAGTCCCGTCCTTCGTGACACCTCCTCGACGCCCCGTCCTTCTTCGTCTCCGCCGGTCCCTTTCCACCCGACCGACACTCGTCGGACCTACGAGCCTCCCATAGACCGAGGCAGAACTTCCGGCACATACTAAGATTCGTCCTTCCACTGTCATTAGACTGGAAACCAATTCTTTCGTGACAGTCGTCACACTTCTGACTTAATGTCCCCCCGTCTGACCTCCTGATCTTTCGACTGACCTCCGACACTATCAGGTCCACTCTCTACTCCCCCGAGGTTCGTCCGGTACCGGACCCCCGACTTCTTCTCCCTCACCTAACCCTTTGGGAAGTTCGTCGTGACGAACCGAAACCAAGACGTAACTGACACCCTCCACTCTTCGTCCCCATGGATTCGCAAAGGACGACCTATCACAGTGACCCGACGAGTGTAGAGGTACCTCGAGGATGGACGGATAAGGTATCTCTTATCACTGGTACCAAACACATGGTCCAAGTACTAGCCCAGTCTGAACAGGGGGCACAAAGAGTACGCGTACGAGAGCAGTTTAGTAAGGTCGGGAATAAGGGGTTTGTCGAGGACTCTAAGGACTGAAACACGGTACGAGAAACAAGAATGGACGTGTACCCGTTTAGGATGGATAAGACATTTCACAATTAACGAGCCAACACAGGCTGAGAAACCCTTGGATACTCGATGTCGGAAGGTCCGAGGAGACAGGTACCTTAAGAGGTCCGTTCTTATGACCTAACCTAGCGGTAAGGGAAGAGGTCCCCTAGTTTGGACCCAGAGGACGTGTCGTCCATCTAAGAAATGGTAGACTCGGTGGTCCTTTCGGGTAAGATATTTCGAATAGAGTTAACAGAACATAGAATGTTATTACCGTCGATCATCAATTCATGAACGATACATGGTCCGTGACAAAATAGACTAAATGAGCACAATAGACCAAATGTCCATGAACTAAAAATATCGTTAGTACACTTGTTCCCAATCGGGTCCTTTCACTCCGAGTGACCCGGATTCACGGAGCGGGTTCCACTGTCGATAGTCATCGTTTATGAAACGACATTTAGTGACGAGCTGTAAGAAGGACAGCTTGACTAAACGCGATAAAAAAACACAGTGGAGAGAGAGAGAGTCGGAGTCGGGTGAGGGTGGACGGGACCACCGGGAAACAGACCCGGAAGACACCCCGTCCCCAGAGTTGGGAATCCAGTGTCTGGTCATGGATTACCCGGGGCCCGGGGTGTCGTCAACTACTCACCACCCGTTCACTCAATTGGAGACAGACACAAATGGACATGGGAAGTGAACAATGGAGGACTCGTGGAGGAGGACAGGTAGTTCCGCCGTAATCTAAGGGGAACCTCGTGCACAGGATGACGTGAACTTAGTAGGGCTTTGGGAGTGGTGGGGAGCGGGGGTACTTAATAGAAGGTACTTTGACCGGGGACGGTTTTGTCAACCCCTAGGGATGGTATCCCGTAACTTATAAAAGATAGAACGTAGACTCTATGGACTCTGGAGGAGAAGGGTTCAACCCTCGAGGAACTAGTCTTAGTTACGGACTAGGAAAAAACCCACACCTTGTAGTGAGTCCTCGAGTCCGCGACTAACTCGTTTCTCGACACCTTCTACACCCAAGTCCGGAGACGGACGAGGGACTCGGGGTGTGTGGGACTCTCGACCAGAGGAGAGAGACGGGTCTGGGACCGGGGACGAGGGTGGAGACGTCTAGGGACCTAGAGGAAAGGTCTACTACACAGAACTCCGGACGAATCAGTTGTAAGGTCCCGGGTTGGGTGTGCGATATAACACTGAGACATCTGTACAGAGGAGACACTCAGACTTGAGTATCCTTGGTTTTTACTTAAACCAATAATAGTATTTTTATCGAGGACAAATCAAGATTAGTATAAAAAGATCGTTAGACGGTCTATAACATAAGGTACGTGATATCAGAAAGAGACCTTTTTTTTTTTTTTCGATTAGGAATGTTATTCTATATAATCTTTATTCTGAATAATCTTTTCTGGGACTACGACCCTTTCTAACTCCCGTCCTTCTCTTCCCCTACTGTGTCCTACTCCAACCTACCGTAGTGTTGAGATACCTGTACTCAAACTAGTCCGAGGTCCTCTGTCACTTCCTGTCTCTTCGGACAGAACGGACGTCAAGTACCCAAGTGGTTCTCAGCCTGTACTGACTCGTTGTCTTTTTGTTTTCTCTAAAAACTCGGGAAAAAAAAAAAAACGTTTACTCCTTTGTCTCCAAGTCTGTCTAATAGATGGAACGGGTTCCAGTGTGTCGATCTTTTGTAATCTCCACCCTTTAGACTGAGGTCTTGGGTACAGGAAGGGTGAGACAGGACCGTGGATCGTCCCGGGCCGGGGTCATCGTCCTAGTCTCAGACGACTTAACCCACTACCTCTTACTCAACACGACCTCTTTTCGTGCACTCTGGGTGTCAGGTCGTCACGTCTCACCTCGGTCCGTCTCTCTCCGGAGGACACCAAGCGACGGGCCTCTGTGTCCCTCCCCAAGCCCGGTCTTGGTAGACGGAGGACTGCGGACGCCCAAGCAGACGTCCAGGCCAAACACTTGTCGTGCACCCACAAACCCTTTCCGTACACGGTGCAGTCGGCGAAGCGCGTCATGACGAGGGACGTGCAGAGGCGGGAGTGCGACTGCCGGTAGCGACACCTGGCGGTGGTCCACTCCGCGGGGGTGGGCGGGGCCGCAACGAATGGTCCCGCGAGTCCTGTCACGAAGTCGGGTAAATAAAAATTTCTGACAAAGACTACATCTGGCAGAAATTTCAGAAATAACTTAGACAATGTTATAGTGAAGACAAAATACAAAATCGAAAAACCGGCGCTCCGTACACCCTGGAATCGAAACACTGGTCCCTAACTTGGGCGTGAGGGACGTAACCTTCCGCTTCAGAATTGGTGACCTGGTGGTCACTTCAAGGGATCTGGTAAAAAGTTTCTCGGATAAACAGAAGAATGACTGGTTATACTCGTGATTTAATCCGTATAATTCAGGAAACACGATCTCCGACGTTTTGTAATGAGGGGTAAACAATAAGGTCACTTCTGAGGGACGACCGTAAGACACGTAGTCTTTACTGACTCGAACAAAAGTCCCCATCCTTCCGTTTAGACCTTTTACTGTCTACTTTTCTCTCACCGTCTATTAACGTCCAGTCTCCGTTCCGACGACCGACCCTCTACTCCACCGATAGGGACCCGGACCAACATCTCCTCCATGTGGACCCCAACGTCTGTCCCTCCGCACGTCCACGTCCTCAGGTCGCCCCACAACTCCGGGACGAGTAACAGGACGGGGAAGTCCGCGTATACCCACCCATACCACTTCCCTCGGTTTTCCTGGACTGTCGCGGCCAGTACCTCCTCCCACCAAGGTGTGTCTACGGACCGAATACGACTAAGTCACTTGGAACCAATATGTGAACCCAGACACGTCTCAGTGACTAGCGTCCAGTCCCTTCCCGTAGTAGCGAACGTGTCGTAGTATACGGACCACTGACTACTTCCCTCCTCGTCGGAACTCCGAACTCCGACCGACGTCCGAGTACGAGTCTGAAGATCTTCTACTAATCAGACGAGACTCTTCTGTGTTCCCGTGGAAGTCCGGTCATAGTATTCCTGTTAGTCCTGTTTTTCGCTTTAAATTAAGATTCCTCGAGGTTCTCAATGTTGATATCGGTTCCCTATCCTTCGAAGATTCTATGTCTGAGTAGTCCTTCTTAGGAGTTACCGAGTCGTCCATTTCTTAGACACACGTTATGTCCTCTAGGTCCTCTGAACCCAAGGTAGGGACTAAACCCTTCTAGGGTACCTCCTTCCGTACCGTTGAGTGAGGTCATAAGAACGGATTTTAGGGTACCTGTCTCCTCGGACCACCCGATGTCAGGTATCAGTGTTTCTGAACCTGTACTGATTTCGTCGAATCGTGGGTACGTGTGACAGGGAAACCGTAAATACAATTCTACAAAACCACGTTTCATAGTTTTCCAACGTATGTTTATAAAGAACGGAAAAGAATTGGAAGAGGGGATTAAGTTGTTCTTCATGAGACCTAGTGGAATGGAAATGAACCCGATATGGATGGAGTGAATTGTGTCGATTGACTCCCAGGTGGGAACCTGGTTTCCTCCCAGACTCCTTGTTCCCCCTCCAGAACGTATGTGACCGGTGTGATGACACTATATATGGGTGTGTACCCTAGGACAGGGTCTCCGATGTCCAAGAACCTCGTAGGTCCCAGAGACTGGGTCCGAAGATGAGGGAAATAACTGGACTCGGTACTTTCTCACACTCTCCGTTCCTACCGGCTCAGGTCTTACCTCTACACGACCCGTCGAAGACTTCGGATCAGGTAAGGACGCTATTTGGAATTCTCTGGCCCCCTTCTGACACCTTCTTGTGCCATCTTCCAGGTCACACAGGACCCTACCGTAGGACTCCACCACCGTCGAGAAATACTGGAGAGGAGGACTGGGATGAGTGGGGTTTGTAGAAAAAGTCCTTTATCTAAGATTGGATCGGTGGACCCACAGGTAGTTGTCTTTCTACCTATTTCTTCTACACTACATATATATATGACCGAGGAGTCGGTATTTTTTCTTCTTTAAAACGGTAAACGTCGTTGTACCTACCTAAACCTCCCATAATACGAGTCACTTCATTCGGTCTACCTCTTTCTGTTTATGACGTACTATAATGAATATAACCTGAGATTTCATTATGTCGTTTGATCACTTATATTGTTTTTTCTTCGTCTGGGGGTCTGTATCTCTTGTTTGATCACCAATGGTCACCCTTCTCCCTTCCTCCTTCTCCGTTACAGACCCATCTCCTCATTCTCCATGTGTGATGTCCATATTTTATTCGATGTTCCTATATAACATGTTGTGTCCCTTATACTGGGTATAAAATGTTATTGATATTCGCCTCATATTGGAAATTTTGACACTTAGTGATATAACGTATGAATGTTAAATATATTATAATATGTAGTTAATATATAGTTAAATTATTTTTCTTTATTACTAAGATTGGAATTTTACTCCGACGACACTTTAAGGGTTCAGAAATAAATTTGAAAAATCCTCTTAACTAACCGTATATCATCGTTAACCAAGATTCTACGAAAAGTCGGGTTTCGAAGATCGTGACCAAAATAAACCCCGAACCCTTTCGACCCGGGGTGACGTCAAAATAACCTAACCGGTCTATCAAGCAAGCCAATCACTCATACAACAAGTTATGTCAAGAACCACTTTTACTTTTTACACAGAAAATAATCATGAATTTCGGTTTACTTAAAAAACCGGTCGGGTCATCTTTGCTGAAAGTCTTTGTCGTCACTAGGGGTTTATTTCCACCTACGTCGAAGGGTGTCATTCACCACTCCCGGAGTGGGACACACACAGTGGAAGGCTGGGGAGACTCGGGAAACATTGGATTTCCTAGACCCGTCTACCCTACTCCAGGACTCCACCCCCGACTAGCACCGACGGGGAGACGGGCGGAGTGACACCCACAGTACCCCTGTCTGGAGAGGAAAGTGAGGAGAGACTGAAAGAGAGACGTGGACCGAAGTCGGTCCGTACTGGCTATACGTTCTCGGTAAACTTGACGGACCTCAGAGTCAGGTCTACCGTAGGAGAAAGATGGGGGTCTCGACCCGCCACCCCACCACATTGGGTCCCCGAGATGTTACTTAATTCCCCATAAACTAAAACATTCATCCTGGATGGACGGAACAACACTGTTCACTTGGCGTAGTAGACCTAAAGAGTAAACGAAGTTCGACAGAAGACGGTCACTACGGGTCAAAACACACAAAAGGTCCAGTAGTACGTAGGCAATTTTGGAGCCTAGAGTTAGTGTTTTCCACAGTAGATGTAGAGTCAGTAGACCTGGTACCGTTGCAAGAAAAGTGAGGGTGTGCGATAGACGGTCTTTAATAAATGGAAGTTCATGTCCACTCTACCTGATCATCCCTCGTCGGACCCCCGGACCTCCTGGAACTGTCTACCTTTGAACTCGGAGGAGACTTAGAGTCTCAATGATCGTGGTTCAATGACACGGCTCGACAGAGAGACGAAGGAAGGGTAGGACAACGAAGGTCCGGACACGGATAGGAGACGTGAAAAAAACAAATCGAAAAAAAAGAGTAGGAAAGACGACTTGTGAAATGTCGAGAAGGAACAATAAGAGACAGGGAAACAAACGTTCCAGTTCCGTTATCGTTAGTCGAAGACGGTGACCCCTGTATATGAGTGGGTCTGACTTTAAGTCTTAGTGGATAAGGGACAAATTTTACTACTCCAAATTCAAGGGAACGTGATGGATATTTGTTTGGACATATATACAGATTCACAGAGTCCGTCCTACGACAGGGGTGTGTGTGGAGAGTAAATAGTATACGAAACAGAACACGAGAAGATCTTTCCTTTCGTGAGTCACAGAACTTTAAATTTATGAGCACGCACGACGATCAAGCAATTTCCACTGGATGGGACAATCTGACACTCCAACTCCCCTTGACCGAGGTATAGACTAAAACAGTAGAACGACAGGGATCGTAGATTTACTGACAGAGGTGTAGTGTTGAAGAGTCATGTATAAGCGACTTACTTACTTACTTGTATCTCACTAGAAATAGTCAAGTATCAACAAAATCGACTTCAAGATATCTTTGTCTAGGACTCTATTTCCTTCTACGTACACGGGTACTAAAAATTCTTTCACGAGGGTCCTCTGAAGGGACCACCAGGTCACTAATTCTTAAGAGGAAGGTTACGTCCCCTGCACCTAAGTTAGGAACCAACCCCTTGTTCTAGGGTACATGGCTCCTCGTTGGATTCGGGTATGACGTTGAAGACTCGGACGAGAGGTGTTGATCTGTCGGACGTACGAAGTCGATTCTGGATGGACTGTGTCGACTTATTTATTTACTTCATGACCTGAAGGGACCACCATGTCACCTATTCTTAGGTGGGTGGTCACGTCCCCAGTGTTCAAGCTGCGGTGCAGACCCTTCTAAGGTGTACGGCATCTCGTTGATTCGGACACACGGTGTTGACGATTTCGGACACACGGGTCTCGGGTCCGAGGCGTTGTACTTTCCGGGGGTGGTACTATTTGGACGTGTAACATCATTCTACGAGCGACGTAGATCTCTTTCGGGTACACGTCGTCGTTTCTGTGTCACGTCGTTGTTGTCTTATTAAGTAAAATTTTTATGGTCATCTAAATAAGTATGAATCTTTTTTTTTTAGTGGGAATTTTTTTATTTATTCATTCCACGAGGGTCCCCACCTCTTCGGCCTGTCGTTTACCCCTCTCTGGCTCCCTCCCGCATCGGACGTCCCCCGCGAGGCCCCGTCTGACATCGACGCAGACGGGGGAACCTCCGCTTCCTCGACGCGAGAGTATAGGATCCTTGGGGACCAGTGAAGATCGAGAATCACTTAGACCCCTTTCACAGAAGTCACCGGAAGCCCACCAGGATCCGAGGACCTTCAGAACCCATGGTCGACACAGAACACCCCACCCGTCCTCGACCCCGGGTCACGGAGTCTGGTCGCTCCCCACGGGACGACTACCCAGAAGGACACACGACGGAGTGGACTTAGTTTGT
Organism: Capra ibex; assembly: GCA_006410555.1. Classification (NCBI taxonomy): domain Eukaryota; kingdom Metazoa; phylum Chordata; class Mammalia; order Artiodactyla; family Bovidae; genus Capra; species Capra ibex. Next base: position 61,929,070 of record SJYO01033645.1, read on the forward strand.
AAATGTATGTGAGGACATCGCACCCGCCCGAGGTCTCTTGTGCGAGACTTCCGGTTGAACTTGATTAAATACTTCCTAGGCACGGACTTAAGATCCTATGGCTTACTTAGTGCATGGGTGGAGGAGGACTTATGAGTCGAAGGGGTACACGGAAGTGTACACCTTCCGACAAAGAAAAAAGACTATTGTTTTCGTTTCTCTCAAAAGAAACAAAGTGATCACTGTCGGTGGACATACATGACTATAATGTTCCAGTTTTTCGATGTACCATACTACTCTTTCATCGTTAAAGCTCAACGACGAATCTCTAAAATGTCCTATTTTTGGGACGACCGGATTTTTCAGACCTGTAAATTTATTTCTGGACTCGAATCCAAAGGACGGTGTTCAAGGACGGAACGAAAAAGGTCTCGTAGAAAATTTTACAAGAAAGTCTCAACTCGGACACTTTTTAATCACTGGAGGTGGGGTTGGTCGAACATTCATTGTCCACGAACGACGGGACGAGAGAGAGGACAGGTAACCTCTGGACCCTCATTCCTACCGTGAAGAGGGTCGAGTGTCGTTGGGGTCGACCCTACATTCATTATCAGAACACTAAAGGAAACACACTCACATAATTTTGACGCGGAAGTCAGTTTACCGGGACCCTAAAAGTGAAGAGGTTTTAACCTTCCTTCAGGACTCCCTCGAGGGACGACGGAGCAAGTCGTCTAGTATTACACGTACAAGAAGTAGATGGTCGAGGTCCAAAAGGTTGTGTGTATCTACAGGAATCTCTTAAACTTCTCCTGACCCATGTAAGGTATCTTTTATTCATAAAAACAGACTCACCGACTTCCACATACTCAGGGTCGTAACGGTGAGTGTAAGAGTTTTGAGTAGTAAAAAGGGGGGTAAGGAACCTAGGGGAGACCTTACTCTCATCCAACACGTTGTCTTTAAGGTTCTAAAGGGCTTAGGTAACACGAGGGTCCTACTTAATTAAGATTCTGATCCTTGTGGTCACGTAAATAAGTAACTTGTTTATAAATAACCCGGAGATAAGACCCGATCCTTGTTATGTTTCATTTGTATGTCTCATTAGATCCACATAAATAGAAAGACTTTTTAACTTCATATCAACTAAACGTCACAATCAAAGTTCACATATCGTCTGAAAAAAGAGAATATCCAATAATGTTTTACAACTCATACCAAGAGATACGATATGTCATCCAGGAACAATAGATAAAATATATAATATCAAAAATATACAATTAGCGTAGTCATTTTATAATTGTTGAATATTCAAGTATAAGTAATCAGGACTTATAAGTAACCTTCCTGACTACGACTTCGACTTTGAGGTTATGAAACCGATGGACTACACTTCTTGACTGAATAAACTTTTCTAGGACTACGACCCTTTCTATCTTCCACCCTCCTCTTCCCCTACTGTCTCCTACTCTACCAACCTACCGTAGTGGCTGAGTTACCCGTACTCAAACTCATCTGAGGTTCTCAACCACTACCTGTCCCTCCGGACCACACGACGTCAGGTGCCCCAGTGTTTCTCAACCTGCGTTGACTCGTTGACTTGACTTGACTTACAATTAGAGTTTGAGGTTTAAATGGGAAGGGGGAACTGGAAAGGGGAAACCATTGGTACAAACAGAAGATACAGATACCCAGACAAAGACAAAACATATATTCAAGTAAACACAGTAAAAATTGTAATTTTTTTTTAAAACATAGTAAAAAAATCTAAGATGTATATTCGTGATAGTATACTATAAACAGAAAGAGACAGACCAAATGAAGTAAATCGTACTATTGGAGATCCAGGTAAACACGACGTTTACTGTAATAAAGTAAAAAATACCGACTCATCATAAGGTGACATATACACATAGTATAGAAGTATTAGGTGAGTAAACAGTAACCTGTAAATCGACAATAAGAATGGAAATCTCTTGAGGGTCGGATCACCCTTACGACCTTTACATCAGTCTATTAGTCCGACGAGTAGTAGATACGAAATTGTCTACCTACATGGTCCTTGGGTCCTCTCTCTCTCCGGTCACAAGGACCCTACACCGAAAAGGTGTCATTGACGTGTAAGAGGAAGAGAGAGGGGACAGGGGTCACTCCTGTAGTAGGCGAGGGACACGGACGGTCTGAAGGGACTCGGTCGGCTGGAGAAGACCTTCATGGACCTGAACCGGTGAAAGTAGGACGAAATGTAAGACGGGGAAGAGTAGTAGAGGCACCGGATACGGGCACACCGGTTCTTCAACACCGACACGTTGTGGTAACCGCTACACTGGTGCTTCGTCATGGACCGGGACGCCGCGTTCTTCTTCTTCTGGTAGTTCTACGACTACGACCACCACCAAGAGAAACGGGAGACGACCAAGGGGGAGTTGACGATACAGGAGGACGACAGATCGTTCCAGTAGGCGTGGTTGTTGCGGGAGATGAAACGGAAGGTAACCAAGCGGTACTCGTCATGGACGATGTTGGGGAAGTAGATGACGACCGAGTTGCTCTTGAAGTCCCAACTCGACTTCCGCGACGACGCGTACACGGTCTCCAGTGGGTTCGGAGTCCTCCCCGTCGGTGGGAGGGGACACGGGAGGGAGTCCCACCGGACCCGCCTCTTCTCGTCGCCGGCGTCCCGAGGAGGTCGGTCGTCGGAGGACGGCAGGAGGGTCCATGTCAGACCCTCCTGTCTGGACCATAGGCACCTCGGGTGACACTGGTACTGAATCTCCTCCTCCGTCCCTTCCCCACCCCCACTCCCCGAGACAGACGGCTCCTCCTACCGTCTCGCGGACTCTTGTCTCGGACCTTTTCTCAGACAGGACTGTGTACTACTTGAAGCGTACGGTCTTTGTTCAAGGACGTCTTCGGGCTCCAGTAAACTCAAGGATATGTTGAGACAGGTCGGAGAAACGAGGTAATCTCTTTTGTTTTTCGAGTTGTATATGACCACTTAAAGACAGACTCTGTACGACCAAGGGACTCGGTCTCCTGGGCCGTGTCGAAGACGAGTGTATCCCTAACTCAATCCGTTGACGAGGGTCGTCAGTCCATCGGTGGAATATTGTGAGGGGTGGTGACTAGTGAGCACTACCTGGGGCCTCAGTCTGAACCCCACACGTGTTGGATCCCCGTGTCGTGACGAACTCTGTCCTGGTAACCGGTCACTCTCCAAGTGGTCCGTCTCGGCCACACTCGAAACTTACGGAACGAAAGACTTCAGCGACCTCGTTCTACTTAGGGTCAAGATACCTCCGGGTTGTGTACTGTTCTTTCCCTACTGACCCAAGAAATGAAATCATTTGTCCTTAATGACTCAAAGGAATTTTGTTTCTTTTTGAGAGTAACTTTCAAACTCTTTGTAAGTCTTTTCGTGTTTCTCCTTTTATTTTTGATGGGGGAAGAGGGTGATTGAACACTATTCAAGACAGTTTTACGATACCTAAAGAACCGTTGAAAAAAAGACATACACACGCAGACACTAAGAACAAAGTACAACTTAATGTCAAAAGGTAAATCTTTATTCTTTATACTCGTATCGGCTCTTGAGGATTGGGGAGAGGGTCCTCATTATAGATGACCTTCTCACTCTACTCCACCCTCTTCTCGGGTTGCTCTTTTGACAGGGTCTCGTCTGTCTGACGCAAGTAGGACGTTGGTCACCACCCTTCTCGGACCAATTTCCTGGAGAGAACCCTACCACCGGTAATGCTATTTGGTCTTTGTCTTGAGTAGGTTCTCTATGTTAAGAAGGAGAGGACGTTAGAGTGTCTTGTTCTAAGCTACTTTATGACGAGACGAAAACGTCCTCTACTCTCTCGTCCGAAAGGTTGTACGAGGGTCGACAGATCTGTCCGACAAAGAGGAGACACAACAGACTTATCATTCCGAAAAAGTATGGTTAAAGGTGTTCTGTCGAGTGTAAGTTGGAATGAGACCACCGAGTGTACAATGAATAGCTTTGGATACCGTAGCACTACCAGGAATTATTGATTCGAACGGTCTCTTTGGAGTAAGGTCTCTACTACTCACAAAAGTAGTGGACGGCAGACCAGGACTCACAGTGTCACAGTGGGTCCTCTCTCTACGGGGTCCGTCTCCTCTCGAAGTAAGTGGTCGGGATTCGTTCACGACGAGAGTGCGAACAAGTTCCAAAGAAAGATCGTTGGTCTCTCTAAGACTTTCGTTTGTTATCGGTACCTCGACTCACCTTTTGACTCCGAGTCCCTCTTCCCCAAACAGACTCCAAGTGAATCTAGAGAACCGACAATTGACCTGAAACAGTATAGTAGACGAAGGGATTTTGCTTAGTACCCCCAAGTAATAATGATAAGAGAGACAAAACCCCCACAAACTTTTAAAGTTCGACATTTCAAATTTTTTAGTAGAAGACTTGTCACCCATTTTTTCACTGAAAGTACCCTGCACGTACGATGTAACGAAGTCAACACAGACTAAGAAACGTTGGGACACCTGACATCGGACGGTCCGAGGGGAGAGGTACCCTAAAAGGTCCGTTCTTATGACCTCACCCAACGGTAAGGGAAGATCTTTCCTAGAAGGACTGGGTCCCTAGTTTGGGCCCAGAGGACGTGATGTCTATTCAAGAAATGGCAGACTCGGTGGTCCCTTTGGGTATCCAAGGTTGAAGTACCCTCTCTCCCTCCGAAAATCCGGGTATCCCTATGGTCCTCCCAAAAAAAGGTCGGGTTTACCGAGGGTTCGGACTCGGATAACAGGAAATTACGACAGTACCGTAGGAAACTTGGTCTTTCTCTCGTTCACCGTCTCTATACCTTTCAAACAGGACGAGACTTTAGTCTACTTTTCAAATGGAAGCGAAGAAGGAGAGACTCCCGGACATCTTTACGACGGTTCAGTGTCCCTTCCAGAAAGAGACCACCTTCAGGGCGGGGTAATTCCAGACCCAGACGACAGTCGAGAGGCAGAGGGTAGAGGGAGGTGAAGTAGCTGGAAGGGACACACAGAGTCTCGTCTTTCACGAAACACAAATACTTTCACTGTACACAATGGGACCTTGGAGACGTGACACGACAGCACTTCTGAACTGACATTGAACAAGGTCACAGTTATTTTATGTATCACCGACACACCGAACACGAAGGGCCTGACCACTAAGGTCAACCACTGGAAGTCTATCCCTAAGTGCACCGAATCTACTTCTCGTACACCTCTCGAAGTCAGGAGTGGAGACGTAGAATGTCGACTCGTTTGCGTTTGTTTGACTCGTCCAGTTCTTGATCAACTTTCGGAGACCCATCGCGAAAAAGGTAGTACGACCGACGTTCAGGGGAGAAAACACTAACACTCAGACACAACTCACTCAATTGGACCCCAAGACAGACGAGGAACCACTAGGGTCTCTACTCCGACGGTGAGGGTGTGCGTCCCACGTCCCACGCAACGATCAGTGTCCTAAAGACGGGTGGGACCTGTCTCCGAGGGGGACAGACTGGTTCATTTGACCCATCCTCGGAGATATTCGTCGAGAACCGTCCTTCGGGGAGAGTCGTACGTCGGGGTAAAAGAACAGTGAAATCGTATTTCGACATAATATTGATTGAAAATCTGTTCCATGGGGGTACCACATGAGTGGAGACCGGGTTCGTGTTGAAAGTTTTAAAATTAGTGTGTTATGGAACGGAGCGAACAGTCAAGAAAGACATTTAGTTTCCTCATCTTTACTTCTTCATTATAATGTCTACTGGTCTAGAAAGGGGACCGAAGGGGAGGTCATTAGAACACTTGTTCTGACTGTGGATCTCCTTCTAGTACTCCTCGACTGTTCGGACGTGTGTCACCCCGTACCACTGGTGAGACTGGGTGGTAGAGTCCCTAATTGACTCTGCTGAAGGGAGAAAAGGCAGTTTTGAAGGGACCGACTCGTCGCACAAGTCTCGACCAAAAACCCTCCGTGACTCAGGTGGTAGAGGGGTCTAAGGACGGTGAGATTAATTTCGGTGGAAAGGAAAGATGGTCGTAAACAGAGAGAGGGAAAGAGCACAACTAAAAACTCGTCACTCGTCTGTCTGGACTAAACCATCGTGAAGGTGACGTATGTATTAATGGCACTACGGTAGGTCTCGGGTCCTTTAGTCACAATTTATTACTGGGTCTTCCCTTAAATAACATGGACCCCTTGTAAACTTTCTTTTACTTTCCGTTACCTCTTCTCTCCTCTTAATCCTGGACGACTGTCGAGGACGCACTCTGTGGAACGACTTACAAAGATTCGGGCATCTAAGTAAAAGGGAGTCATAAAGAGGTTCCACCCGCAATAACAAAGATGTGACGTCCACTCCATTGATTTCGAGCGATTTCTAGGATGTCGGATTAGAACTCCAATCCAAGACTCTTCGGTACATCCTTTTCTTGGACTGAAAATTAAAGTACAAGATACTTAAAGGAACTAGTATCCCGTGAAACCCCTCATTTTGAACAAATAGGGTTTTGGTCACGAACTCAATGTACGAAATCCTTTACTAACTAATGGTAAACCACCCAGGGTCCCGGGAAACATCGGGGCACCAGTCACTTGAGTACGATCGTCTCGTCCCGCTCATAGTGTGACGAAAAACCCGGGGGGATCAATCTTCGTAGAAGGGTTGGTCGACACTCGGTACCAACTCACCGGGCCGGGACGAATGACTGACACCTACCACCTGTCCCCATCGTCGACAGAGTGTCGGTCGAACCCAGAGTCCCAGGTGTCCGTCGTTTCCGTCTCGGACCGACCTGGGAGCGACGAGGTCCCCCCGACCCTCCGAGGGGGTCCAGGGATCCCACTACCCTCGGGTACGGTCTCACAGACCCGACCCCGGCAGGCCCTTCTACCCGAGAACGGTGTAGGCGACTCATTTCTACGAAAAGGATCTCGCAACGGGTGTCTACCATCTTCTACGAGGATCACGACACGCCAGTCCTACAGTTGTGGAACAAAACCGGAGACACATGGGAGGCGTGGGGGAGTGGGATAGCGGAGTGGGGACGGGAGGAGAGAGTACAGTTCCACATATGTGAATCATTTCCTTGTTTATGCCATGTACGTTACGACCTCCGAAACCCCCCTTGCTTATTGGTCACCATAAATCACACTCTTTAGGGACCCCAAGTCCAAAATCTCGGAGAGAACGACTCTGATTCGGTAAACCACGAAGTGCGCCTGTTTCATGAACTACAATTGTCGAGGAGGATCAGAGGACAAAAGTCGGATCGTCCCTGAGACATGAGTCTGACCAGTACTTAAATTCAACGAGTCGAAGGTATACTCGTTTCCTTAGTACTTGTGTCCCAAGTCCTATACCAATAGAGCCCACCTCCTCCCCATCCGTAACCGTCCACTACCCCTGGTGCACCGACATTTATTCACAGTTCTAAGATTGAAGTCAGACCCCGTCACTTAAACACCCACGAATAATGAACTAATTTTTAGTGGTTAGTTTATTGATTGGTTCATCAATTTTCGTCTAGTGTCGATCTGGTCGTAATTCTCGCACGGTATTTGGGTTCCAATACTAAGTAGGTTAAGACACGGAGACGTCAGATATGTGTTTGTTATTCGGTCATCTTTACCTTAGGCCTCCAGGTGCGGAAGTGGAAAGAAGGGACGTAAAATGGTTAGTTTAACGTAGATATAAACATCGTAATCTTGTACGTTTAACTCAAGTGACGACCCTATTCATCCTGTCCTGTTGATGTAAATAAAAAATTTTTCGTTGGAACATAAAAGTCTAAATTTTGAACGGAGGAGTAAAGAGACGAAAACAAAAGATTAGACAGTGAGAACGATTAAGACAGGGTTAACAAGTTTTGTCAATTTCACGGTAACACTCCACGGGTGAGTCACGGGGAACGGAGTGAACGACACGACGAAGAGGACCCGATCGACTAATATATAAATGGATTGAGATCAGTCGTCTCGTCCCGAAGGGACCACCGAGTCACCATTTCTTAGGAGGACGGTTACGCCCTCTGTTCCCAAACTAGGGACTCATCTCTTCTAGGGGACTCTTCTCTTACCGTTGGGTGAGGTCATAAGAATGGACCTCTTAGGGTACCTGTCTCCTCGAACTGTCCGATGTCAGGTACCCCAACGTTTTCTCAACTTGTGTTGAATCACTGATTTGTTGTTGTTAATTTCGGTCGTCGCTTGGACGAAAGGGTCGTCAGTGGAAGAGGAGAGGAATCACCCATCTATAAGGTTGAAGGATCTAAACAAAGAAGGAGTAAAAGGTAAATGAGGAAATGAAACCTTCGATGTATAAGGTCGACGACAAGTTCTTTTCTTTTTAAAGAAAACTCTGGAACATACAGGACTCGGTTGTCCCTTCGGGACATACAGGACTCTATACAAATTAAGTGTATATTAATCTTAACACAGACTGACTTATATCGTAGTATCTAACTTTTAGTGACAGAGAGTCTTAAGTTTCCATGAAATAATCAAAAGACAACGACGGTATGTTTAATACTAACGGAATCCCCCAATTCCCGAAACGACTACCGAGTCAACCATTTCTTAGACTGACGTTAAGTCCTCTGGACCCAAGCTAGGGACCCAACCCTTCTAGGGGACCTCTTCCCTTTCCGATGGGTGAGATCATAAGACCGGACCTCTTAAGGTACCTGACACGTTAGACACCCCAGCGTTTCTCAGTCTGTCCTGACTCACTGAAAGTGAAAGTGAAATCACTCAATTTGTCGTGTTTACATACGGGAATGTGAAGACACCCGTCCAGTCTTCAGTCTGTGTCCAGAGTCCTCCCGTTTTCATTACGAGTCCGTCCCGAGGTAAGAGAACACATCCGAGGTCCAGACTAACAAAGGAACGGTGAAGGTCGAGGGCTCCGGAGGGTATGAGGTACCGAGTACCGGGGAAAGGACGTCGAAGTTCCCACCGACGCACCGTGGAGAGACTAGAAGAGATCAGAACAAAGGGGTAGAGAGGACGAAGAGAGGAGGTGAAAGTCCTGGAAGCACTAATGTGACACAGGTGGACTCATCGTGACCCATGAGAGGGGAGAATCAGTCGACTGTCGTCAGGACTAAGGTCGACGTCGGAAGTAAGACGAAACGGACTATGCAAGTGTCCATGACCCCTACTCCTGTACCTGTAGGAACCCTCCGGTAATAAGGTGACTGGTCGTGACGAGCAGACGGAAGATCGTGAAGACGACTCTTTAATCTCCGAAAAGACTGAGGATCAGGATACGTACGTTGGGTTCTAACGGATGGAATCTATCTCCGGTTTGCCCCCAGTTTCTGATTCTTCTTAGTGACGAAGGCGAGGTAATTCATAAATTATATCCGTGATTGGACACGCTAAGGGGGTCCGTCCACTATGACGAAACTCTAATCTAAAAAGTGGTCCTCCTACTCGAAGTCCCCGTAGGTGGTTGTGACGACATGGACAGGAGGACACAACCAAGACGGCCAACGACTCACAAGACTGACATATGAATTCATGAGTCCTGAATCGGTGTCTTATTGGAGTACTTGTGTCATACTCACCCTGTATTCGTTGTTAAGGTAAATAGTGAACTGAAGGTGTTCAGGGGGAGAGTAGATACTTAGCGTTACAGAAAAGTAGAGATTCTTGACTACCGGGTTTTCGGTCTCAGGTTAATAGAGGTTTACACATGTTACCGGTAACGTGTTCGGGGAAACCTCTTTCCGGTCTGGTAACTAATTACTCGACTGGGACGACTGATATTGTCATTGGTACGAAAGACACGGTGATCCTCACTCAATGATACACCGAAGACGGTGGGGTCTTAGGTTGGGGTTCTTGGAGTACCTTAGTCCTTTGGATAAAGATCCATCGTAGGAGTGTAAGTAAAAACTACGAGCCTTCTTTAGGTGAAACCACCAAAATGTATAGGGACGCAAAGGTAGTGACCACACAAAAAAATACAGTTCCTCTGCAGACCCGGGAGAGTCTCCTGCATAAATCCCAACTTACGTACCCAGTATGGAGGATTTAAGTGAAGTCATAATGGTAGAGAGTTTCAGAAACATAATGAGAAAGATTGAAAATGATATATTATACAGTTCAAGAAAAACCGTATCTGGTGACAACTCTGGAACCCGAAGGGACCACCATTTCTTAGGTGTACGGTTCGTCCTCTACGTCCAAGGTAGAGACCCTGTCCTTCTAGGAAACCTTTTCCTTTATCGTTGGTAAGGTCATAAAAACGGTCCCTTTAGGGTACCCATCCCCTCGGACCACCCGATGTCAGACATCCCAACGTTTTCTCCATCGTACTGAATCGTTGATTCGGTGGTAGTGATCACTCGGGTCTCTATTATCTTTGGGTCGTTTGTTACTTTTGGTAAGAGTCCTGATTTTTGTCGATTTTTAATAGAATTTTTCATTCTTGTCAAAACCTCGAGAACATGAAGGACTAAAATTTTGAATAATGTTTCAATATCTTTTTTGTTTTTGTTTTTGACACTATGACCGTATTTCTATCAGTATGTCTAGTTACCTTATCTTATAAAGGAGTGTATAAGATAAGGTTACCTTATCTTATAAGGGAGTGTATATACCAGTTCTTTAAAGGTTGGTCCGACGGTTCTGGTTCTCCTTTTCGTCAGAAAAGTCGTTTACCATAATCCTTTTGACCTATAGGTATACGTCTTCTTTCTTAAACTTGGGTACGTTCTACCTAGTTAATAGATTTCTCGATTTAGAGAATCTTCTTTTGTATCCCCCTTTTTGCAGAAGTGTTGAAACCTAAACCGTTACTAAAGAACCTGAACCGTGGTTTTCATGTCCACTGTTTTCAATTCTTCAATTTTTAACTTTCAAAATTATCTTTAATTTTCAAAGATAAGTAGTCTACTTTATCGTCTCATTTTTCTGTTGGAAATCTTACCTTTATATGAACATTTAATATATAAAATCTTCTTAATCATAGGTCTTATATGTTTCTTGAAGATGTTGAGTTGTTGTTATTGTTGTTTTAGGTTAAAATTTTCAGTTTACTGAACTTATCTGTAATAAGGTTTCTTCTATGTGTTTACCGGTTTTTTGTGTACTTTCTTCAAAGTTCTAGTGAATAATCCCTTTATGTTTAGTTTTAGTGTCAATCTATTGTAACGTGTGGGTCACACGTTACCCACCGATGATAAATTTTTTTTATTACCTTTTTTCTTGTGGTCACAACCACTCTTACACACCTTGTCATTGACAAACTGTGTCGACCATCCTTACATTTTACCTTGTCGACGACACCCTTTGTCATACCGTTATGGAGTTTTTTAATTTTCATCTTACGGTATACTAGGTCTTTAAAGTGAAGACTAATATATGGGTCTCCTTGACTTTCGTCCCAAAGTTTCTCTGTAAACATGTAGGTACAAGTATTGTCGTAAAATGTGTTCTCGGTTTTCCATCTTCGTTGGGTTCAACTACTTACCACCTTTTTACACCATACGTGTTTCTTTGCAATAAGTCGGAAATTTCTTCTTCCTTTAAGACTGTACACGATATCGTATCTACTTTGCTCCCGAAATACGAGACGCTTATTCGGTCATTGTTTTTCTGTTTAGTACATACTGAAGTAAAGGTATCTCCATGTGTCTAATCAGTTTAAGTCTTCTCCTCTCAACAAATTACCCATATCTCAAGTCAAAACGGTCTACTTTTTTCCAAGACCTCCAACCAACATGTAATATTTACATAAATTGTTCTGTTGATATGTGAATTTTTATCAATTCTACCATTTATGACAATATACTTAAAATTGGTGTTCACATTTTTTTTTTTTGTATATTCAACGTGCAGTTTTGTTTTTCAGTAAGAGTCATTGGGTTTGAATTAAGTGACTGAGGTCTTAGAGACCACATATAAGGGTACAACTATTTGAATTGAATTAGATGTAAAAATAAAGAGGGAGGGAGAAGATTGTGAGACTATTAGATACGAGTCTATACAATGGATACATAAACATCTAAAGAAAACACACACACACACATCTAAAGTTAATAAATTTAGTACGTCAAACAAACCATACTTTATAGAGGAAACCTAAACCACTACAGTCACCGGGGACACCGGGGACCCTAGATGTCCGTTTATCCTCAATCATCCCACCTTGAACTTCTCCGAACTGTAAAGTAAAGTTCCTCAGGAGACTACTCCAATCATGTATCGTCTCACCTGGTTGGAGTCGTCCACCTCTCTTCTGACGAAGAAGTACGTTCTCTCCGAGTCACTTCAAACCTTAATAACCTCACCAGGTTTAACGGGTGTTTATGTGGACAAAGTCAAAGTCCCACGACGGAAAGGGGACATTTACGGAAATGAAAATGTAATCTCTCGTTCACTCCGACAGTTAAGTTGACTACAACATGAAGTCGTCCGATGATACAAACTAATTGGTAACATAATTGATGTACTTGAAACGTGAAAACTCTTTGTTTTTTAAGAAAATTCCGTTAGTACCTTATAGGGAGTAGGAGACTACATTTCAAAAGTCAGACAGTAAGAGGAAATCTTTGATAATATCGACTCAATTTTCGTCGGCAGGGTAGAGTGTTGAACAGATGAAGAGTACAGGTAATATTACCAGTTAGAGGCACCGGTGGCTTCGAGACGGAAGGTATCCACTCGGTAAGGTTTACAGACACTACCCAGTAATTTCACTGACGAGTCGGTTTCGTACGAGACCTTGGGGACTCGGAGAAGGACACTACGATTAGGTAGTAATGACTGACATTTGGATCCTTTGATCTATTACTTAAGACCTAAGGGTAAGCGAACTTTCAGATATCACGGCCCCAGGTCGGGGTCACCTAGGTCCCTTAAACTTCGCCCCTACCACAACCACTCCTTTTTTGAATAAATAAATATTTATATTCTAATCTAATCCTTCTTTATCACATCATCCTTTTAATTCACCTCTTTTCTCCGACTTATTGAACCAAATACACCTTTCGGTTATTTCAAGGTCTGTTCCTCGAACGTGGTAGGTCCAATCCGGTGGTCGAGGAGAACTTATAGCCTCCCACGGGGTGGAACCCGAGGGAGAGAGCACCTAGAATCTTCGGGCCCGTTCATTCATATGTACCGCTCGGAGGTGTGGGGTCTACCCTTAAGTCGGTCTTTAATTTCATTTCTCCTCTGTGCTCCCTTTGGCCAGGAAGGTTACTGACCGGACCGGAGATAACAGATCTTTCCGGAAAATATGGAAAAACTAACATGTATCTCTAGTTACCTATTATGTTTCAATAAGTCGTAATCGTCGGGTCTGAGAATAGTTTTGGTCCGAAAAGAGAGACGTATGTTCAGTATCCACTAAATGTAGTAGAAGGCCGGTTTTCCCGGTTAATTGTAAAATGTCGGAAAAAAGACTATTCTCAAACAGTTGGTCTTCTGAATAAACACAACAAGAAGGGTTTCAGACCACGGTGAGAGTCTATTGTGATTTATTTCAATGTAAGAATGTATCGTTTCTATGTCGTTGAATATTGTTCAATTTCCTCATGTCACTAAATATTGTTTTCTTTTCATCAATTGAGTTTTCAGATCACAACGATTGTAGTTTTGACAATATATAGAAAAAGGTATAGGGTAAATGTAACTAATTGTATAAGGGTCCACGGATTTTCTATTGCTTATACCTCCGGACCGTCGTTAGTAACTCAGTTGTCACTTTAAGTAGTCGTTATACTGGAAATCGAGAAATCTTTTCCTAGACACAGAAATTCTACGAAAATTCGAAACACGGAGAGAACCAACCCCCGACATTTGTTAAGTGTTCGACATTCTCCAGGTCCCCTTGGACAATCCGTTCCATCTCTCAATAGTCCCCCAAACTTGACTTTGTAGGGAAAGTTTACGTCTTCTGATTTCGGGACTCAATTGAAAAAGGTCTCTGACAGTCTTCTTACCTTTTCGTTCATCTAAGAATAAAACCCCCCATGTTCGAGTCCTTATGGTCCCCCTTTTGGACTCCGGACTAAGCGGAACGGGTAGTTCCGGAGACGGCGTACTGGAACAGTACCCACCCTAAGGAGTGTGACCAAGGGCCGTGATATCGGGACAGTTGTAAATACCTTGTTTAAAAAAAAAAAAACTAAGTTCGTAATTTTTAAAAAAATTAACTTCATATCGACTAAATGTTACAACACAAGTAAAGACGACATATCATTTCACTGATTCAGTACTATATGAAAAAGTATAAAAAAAGTAACACTAAATAGTGTCCTATAACTTATATCAAGGGACACGATATCTCACCCTAGATCAACGAATGTTTAAGTAATGATTAAAAACAATGTCTTTTACTTCACTGAGATCGATCAAATTTAGTGACCTTCACGGGAAACTGGAAGTGTGTCGAAGATGAAGTATATCAAGTGAAGAAGTTACAGACAGACACACAGATGAACGGTCTTGGATCCAGTGTACTTCTAACGATTAACGTTTGTAATATCACATCTATGAAGAATTTTTCGCAAGGTCCGAAACATCGTATTCTTTCAACCTTACCTACAGTTTACTTGGTCGGACTACATCGAGTACATCGTTTCTAGGTATCCTTCATTAGAGAGAGAGACAGAAACTTTCAGACTTTTAATGAAGTAATAGAGAGACTTTACTATCAATTCGACACATTTCTTATTTTATCGTCCAACTGACTATTAAAGGGTTTGATAAAACTCCTACAATAAGACAAAGACCTAAGATGACAATAACTATTCTTCTCACAAGACAAACATAAAAGAAACACCCAAGTCAAATCAAGTCAACGAGTCAGCACAGACTGAAAAACACTGGGGTACTTAGCGTCGTGCGGTCCGGAGGGACAGGTAGTGGTTGAGGGCCTCAAGAGAGTCTGAGTGTAGGTAGCTCAGGCACTACGGTAGGTCGGTAGAGTAGGAGCCAGCAGGGGAAGAGGAGGACGTGGGTTAGAGAGGGTCGTAGTCTCAGAAAAGGTTACTCAGTTGAGAAGTGTACTCCACCGGTTTCATGACCTCAAAGTCGAAATCGTAGTAAGGAAGGTTTCTTTAGGGGCCCAACTAGAGGAAGTCTTACCTGACCAACCTAGAGGAACGTCAGGTTCCCTGAGAGTTCTCAGAAGAGGTTGTGGTGTGAAGTTTTCGTAGTTAAGAAACCGAGAGTCGGAAGAAGTGTCAGGTTGAGAGTGTAGGTATGTACTGGTGTCCTTTTTGGTATCGGAACTGATCTGCCTGGAATCAGCCGTTTCATTACAGAGACGAAAACTTATATGATAGATCCAACCAGTATTGAAAAGGAGGTTCCTCATTCGCAGAAAATTAAAGTACCGACATCAGTGGTGGACGTCACTAAAACCTCGGGGTTTTCTATTTCAGTCCGTACCAAAGATGACAAAGAGGTAGATAAAGGGTACTTCACTACCGGTCTACGGTACTAGAAGCAAAAGACTTACAACTCGAAATTCGGTTGAAAGAGTGAGAGGAGAAAGTGAAAGTAGTTCTCCGAAAAATCGAGGAGAAGTGACAGACGGTATTCCCACCACAGTAGACGTATAGACTCCAATAACTATAAAGAGGGCCGTTAGAACTAAGGTCGACCACAAAGAAGGTCAGGTCGCAAAGAGTACTACATGAGACGTATCTTCAATTTATTCGTCCCACTGTTATATGTCTGAACTGTATGAGGAAAAGGATAAACCTTGGTCAAACAACAAGGTACAGGTCAAGATTGACAACGAAGGACTGGACGTATGTCTAAAGAATTCTCCGTCCAATCCACCAACCATACGGGTAGAAAAAGTCTTAAAAGGTCAAAGAACACTACGTGTGTCAGTTTCCGAAACCGTATCAGTTATTTCGTCTTTATCTACAAAAAGACCTTGAGAGAACGAAAAAGGTACTAGGTCGCCTACAACCGTTGAACTAGAGACCAAGGAGACGGAAAAGATTTTGGTCGAACTTGTAGTCCCTCAAGTGTCAAGGGTATAACGACTTCGGACCGAACCTCTTAAAACTCGTAATGAAATGATCGTACACTCTACTCACGGTAACACGTCATCAAACTCGTAAGAAACCCTAACGGAAAGAAACACTAACCTTACTTTTGACTGGAAAAGGTCAGGACACCGGTGACGACTCAAAAGGGTTAAACAACCGTATAACTCACGTCGTGAAACTGTCGTAGTAGAAAGTCCTAAACTTTGTCGAGATGACATTAAGGTAGTGGAGGTGATCGAAACAAACATCACTACGAAAGATTGTGGGTGAACTGAAGTGTAAGGTCCTACAGACTGAGATCTAATCACTAGTGTAGTAGTACTAATAGACCCAACACTTCTAGAAAAAACATGTCAAGAAGACACATAAGAACGGTGGAGAAGACTTATAGAAGACGAAGACAATCCAGGTATGGTAAAGACAGGAAATACCTCGGGTAGAAACGTACTTTACAAGGGAACCATAGAGATTAAAAGAACTTCTCTAGAGATCAGAAAGAGTAAGACACAAAAGGAGACAAAGAAACGTAACTAACGACTTCTTCCCAAAGAATAGAGAAGAACGATAAGAAACCTTGAGAGGTAAGTCTACGAATATAGAAAAGAAAAGAGGAAACGAAAAGTGCAGAGAAGAAAAGTGTCGATAAACATTCCGGAGGAGTCTGTCGGTAAAACGAAATAACGTAAAGAAAAGGTACGCCTACCAGAACTAGAGACAGAGGACATATTACAGTGTTTGGAGTCAGGTATCAAGTAGTCCGTGAGATAGATAGTCTAGATCAGAGAATTTAGATAAAGAGTGAAGGTGACATATTAGTATTCCCTAAACTAAATCCAGTATGGACTTACCAGATCGTCAAAAGGGATGAAAGAAGTTAAACTCAGACTTAAACCATTATTCCTCAAGTACTAGACTCGGTGTCAGTCGAGGACCAGAACACAGGGTGTCCAAAACCCAACAACATAAAAGTAAAAGTAAGTAAAGATACGTATAAAACCAAAGAAAAAACTAAAGAAGACACTATACAACCAATAAGTCTTCGCACAACAAGTCGGAGGTATACAACCTTAAAAATTATTAAAAACAGTACATTAACTCTAGATTAGAATGACGTAACACCAGACTTTTCTACGAACCTTACTAAAGTAAAAAATTTTTAAATGGTTCCGATCTAAATACCGAAGAGATAGAACCTCTTCGAAGACACATGTGAACTTTTTTTACACTTTAAGTAACAAAACCCCAATTTACAGGATATCTATAGTTAATCCAGATTGAGCAGATAACATAGTAAATTTCAAACACAAAGAAACAATTAAAAGACAAATCAACTGGATAGGTATCCACACTCACCCCATAATTTCAAAGGGTGCTCATAACACAATAACAATTAAAGGGGAAAGTATGAACAATTGTAAACAGAATGTATAAAGTCACGAGGATACAACCAACATATATATAAATATTAACAATATAGAAGGACCTAACTAGGAAACTAGTAATACATCACAGGAAGAAACAGAGAAAAGTGTTGGAAACAAAATTTCAGATAAAGTAGACTATACTCATAACGATGAGAACGAAATAAAACCAGAGAGAAACGTACCTTATAGAAAAAGGTCGGGAAGTGAAAGTGAGAAATACACAGGGAGAAAACTTCACCCAGAGAACATCTGTCGTATATATGCCCAGAACAAAAACATAGGTAAGTCGGTCAGAAACAGAAAACCAACCCCGTAAGTTGGGTAAATACAAATTCCATTAATAACTATTCATACTAGGACAACGGTAAATGAAATAACAAAACCCAAGCTCAAATATGTGGGAAAGATCCAAAGGACAGATCTTTTCTACGAAATCGTAAACAACCTCTCGACCAAACCACCACGACTTAAGAGAGTCGAAAACGGACAGACATTTGGAAAACTAAAGAGGAAGTATAAACTTACTCTAGGAACGACCGATGTCATTAGACCCGACATCCAATAAAAGAAAGTAGTGAAATTCATACAGAACGGTAAGGGAGGACCGGACTTCTCAAAGATAACTTTCCAGTCGACAATAGGAATACCCTTAGGGGAACACACAATAAACAACAAAAAGGGAACGACGAAAATTATAAACAAGAAACACAAACTAGAAATAATTAAACTAATTATACACAGAACCTCATAAAACGGAACCCAAATAGAACAAACCCTGAGAAACCCAAAGAACCTGAACCCACTAATAAAGGAAGGAGTAAAATCCCTTCAAAAGTTGATAATAGAGGAGCTCATAAAAGAGTACCAGAAAGAAAAACAGAAGAAGAAGACCCTGAGGACACTAAGCTAACAACCTGGCAAATTATAACAGGACCTTCAGAAACTCTAACAGGAGTAAAGAAAATTAAGCAAAAAGAGAAAAGGAGAGACTAAGTAAATAAAGATGGTAAGATAGAAGATGAAGTGATTAGGATAGAAGAAGGATGATATACAACGGAGGTCCCACAAAAAAATAGAGTAAATAACGTAATAAGTAATATATAACTGAGAAAAAATAAAGAGTTATCCAGGAACAGTTTGGAAAGAACGTAGAAGAGTCAGGAACAGAGGTCCGATAAATAGACACTAAGGTAAAATAAAGTTCTAAAACCTAGTAACAAGCCTTAAGAAATAGTCCATCTAAGGGATAGAGAAGGAGAAAACAAACCAAACAACCCGTAAATAGGACAAAGAAATGGACGACCTATAAGGAGACAGAGAAGTAGAACAAATATAACGACGCAAACCCCACCGGAAAGACATAAGACCGTCAAACACCTCAAGAGAAATAACACCTCAAAGGAACGAAACCCACCCCAACATAGTCACCGAACAGTTCCAAAGAACCAATCCCTTCGAACACAGCTACAAGACCACCCACCTCGACCTAAAGAAGAGAGACCTCACGTTACTTCACAGGTCATTACTCAAGACTCTACAGTCACCAAAACTTCATTGAAACCCGTCGGCCATATAACTTCGAGTCCCGACACAAGGACACAACAACCTCTTAAACACACCATACAGAACGAGACCTTGAACAACCGGGAACCCACCACGAACCAAAGTCACATCCATACCTCCATAAACTACTCGAGGATAACTAATTACAAGGGACCTCAGTCCTCTAGAGACTACAAGAGTCCTAAACCTGAATTCGGAGGACGAAGACCAAAAGTCAGAATAAAAATGTCATCAGAGTTCTGAAGAGGAAGATATGTCGTGGTAACTATTTTATAGATCCAATTTTACTTTTCAAAGAGGTGTCACTCCCTGTGGGTCTCTCCAAGTGTCTCAATGTACCTCTTCTCTTCTCCCTCCTCCCTCAATCTCCACAGGGCTTACTCTACTCCACCTTAGTCATCTCCTCTCTGATTCGATCGGTCATTAGTGATGGAATACACACGAGGTGCCAGACCTAGTGAGTTTCTACAAGTGCCTCAATATGTCTCTTCTCTTCTCCCTCTTTCCTCTGTTCACCGGTCTTCCTATTTTCCCCCCCTTACTTTTCCTCCCTCTGTCTAGGTCGGTCATTAGTCAAGGGACTCACAAAAGGTGGTAGACCATGTGTGTCTCTAAGTGTCTCAACCCATCTCTTCTCTTCCCCCTCCGTCCTCTGTCTCCGATGGACCACCTCTTTTTCCTCTCAGGTTTCCTCCTCTCTCTTCAGTTCGGTCATTAGAGTGAGGGTTCATTATTACCCATGACTTCTAACCTAAAAATTTTCATGTTTTAACTATTGTTTATGGTTTTTCGTTTATAAATTTTAGATCTTATCTCCAACCTAAAAGTTTTTATGTTATAATGTCATTTCTTCTTCTTCTTTTTTTTTTTTTTGTTTCAGTGTTTTTACTAACTTTTTTTATATATATATTTCAAACGAAATTTTTTATCCCAAAATTTTTTCATTATCCAGTATTTTTACTTTTAATTTCCGCATTATCTCCTGAATTTTAAATTTTTACAAATTTTTTTCCCTTTTTTTTGTCTTACTAGTATTTTTATCATTTTTATATAGATCCTGAAAGAGACCACAACAACACCCGTCACACCCCAGTCAAGTAAAAACCTATCAAGGAACCAGACCGAATATAAAGAGTTCTTCATATCCGGGGAAGGAGACATCAGTCAAGATTGATGTCTCAAAATTAGATAACGTGGACAGTGAAGGTTCCACCAAGGGAGACAAAATCGAAGAAGACAGACGACCAGAGAAGTCACAGACTAAAGGTGGGACTGTGCCAACCCCTCACCCACCCCCCCGCCACCACCTGTGAAAAAAATCCGAGTGAACAAGTCACACGACACCCCTCCCTCCCTACGACGTTTGTTTATTGTGACCGTACACGAGTGTTACAGAGTCGGTGTGACCCGGACGGGAGCGAGTTCCGCGCACACGGGAGAGACGAGTGTGTCGAGTACGAGATCCAACTAGACGACCCTTGGAAGACTCCGACCGGGTCCCGACGTACGTGGAGGGTGCAGATTCGGTGAGTCCAAGTCCGTGAGCCCATCAGCAGTCTCCACGTCTGAGGCAACCCGGACACAAAACACGGGAAGGGTCCAGGCTCGTCGAGTCCACTCCTCCACAAACCACTCACGTCAGCGACGCTGAATAGTGGAGAGGACAGGGACGACGATCCAAAAGACCCACATGTTGGTCGTGTGGAAGAGTCCGCCAACTACTGACAGGTCTTGGGGTTCTTCAGAATCAACCGTTTCTTCGGACGAACGTCAAACCATCTGTTACAGAGAGTCCCCGACGTTAACGGGGGAAGACCGAGACCGTCGGACAGTGGTCTCCCCCTACCAGACGTCGGCCGATTAAGACAAGTCAGGAAACAAGACACACGCCAAGTCAGCCACAGAATCCCAAAAAACGCACCATCGATAGGGTGTCAGACCAAACGATCGGGTCCAATCAAGAGAGACTAATGGGAACCCCGTAAGTCCGGGTTAGGAATGAGATTCGTTACGTCGGGCACGGAGGGATGGGTCGGGGGTGAACGATCACCACCTTCGTCCGCAGACACGACGAAGAGACGACCCCCTGAATGGTAACCCGAGCATTAGACACCCAAAATTAATAAATAAATAAAAAGGAGGTACAATACAACGGGAGACACGAAGGTTCCGAGTGGTGTCTGAGCCGTCACTCTCACAAAGGACCACAGACCTTTGAAGAGAGAGAAATTCTGAGGGAAGGACCCTACCTAGAGGCAGGGATGGAGAAAACAGAGAAAAAAACAGAAAATATAAAAAAGGATGGAGAAAACTTCTGTTGCCCGACGAAAAGACCCACGGACTACTGGAGACGACCGTAAGTCTTCTACAAAACACCTTAAATGAGTCGCAAATTTACAAGAAAACTACTTAAACACCCCCTCTTTCACTAGAGGGGCAGGATAAGGATACGGTAAAATCCTGACGGAGGGAAGAAAAAAATTTAATTAATTAAAATGAAATGTTATAACATAACCAAAACGATATGTAACTGAACTTAGGTGGTACTCACATGTACACAAGGGGTAGGACTTTGGGGGAGGGTGGAGGGAGGGATAGGGTAGGGAGACCCAGCGGGTCACGTGGTCGGGACTCGTGGAACATAGTACGTAGTTTGGACCTGACCGCTAAGTAAAGTGTATACTATAAAATGTACAAAGTTACAGTAAGAGGGTATAGTAGGGCGGGAGCGGAAGAGGGTGTCTCAGGTTTTCCGACAAGTTACGTAGACACAGAGAAAACGACAGAGTGTATGTCCCAATAGTAATGGTAGAAAGATTTAAGGTGTATATACGTAATCATATGACATAACCACAAAACAAAAAACCGAATGAAGTGAGACATATTATCCGAGGTCAAAGTAGGTGGAGTAATCTTGACTAAGTTTATATAAGAAAAATTACCGACTTATTATAAGGTAACACATATACATGGTGTCGAAAGAATAGGTAAGTAGACGACTACCTGTAGACCAGTTTCGATACCGAAAAGGTCATCAGTACATACCTACACTCTCAACCTGGTATTTCTTCCGACTCGTGACTTCTTAACTACGAAAAACTTGACATCACAACCTACAAAAACTTGACACCATAAGACCAAGGAAAAAAACCTCTTACCAAATTTTTGGTTCATAACCCACGATCTCCATGGGTAACAGTGACCTAACAGAAATCTTGGAAGGTCTTCTGACTTCTCTATATATGTACAAATAATTGAAACACGTACGTGTGTATAGATATTTATAAAGACATACATTGATAAATTGAATAATTCCATCTGTACTCAGGTATGACTATAGAGGTTGAAATTAGGTAACAGTTTACCTAGGAAATTGGAGGAGAGGAACGTATATAGGGAACGTAACATTTAAAGGTGAGGTTGTCACTCTTTGGATAGACTTTGGTAAACGATAGGAAACTGAATTGACAAGTTAGGGTCACATATACATCTCATCATCCTCTCTATTCTCAGGATGAACTACCCGACTGAAGTAAGAGAGACCATACCTGTCCACCAATTTCAGTTGAAAAAGAAGATCCACGAGAGTTCCCTAGACGTCTTTGAAAAGTTCCGGGGTTGGTAGTCAGTGTTAGGAGTCTTGTTTTCTCTACGTAAACTAAGAGACTTTGAGAGACGGGAGTTGGAAGTCAAGTGTAAGACATGAAGTTCAAGAAGGAGTATCAAGGTCGGTGTGAGACAAAGAGGGTACACTAGGTACGAAACAAGTGTCTATTGTGACCGTGTAGAAAAAGATACACAACACGACACAAATCAGTGAGTCAGTACAGGTTGAGAAACTCTAGGGTACCTCACGTCGGACGGTCCGAGGAGAGAGGTACCCCTAAGAGGTCCGTACCCAACAGATGACCTCACCCAACAGTTCGGGAGGAAGTCCCTTAGAAGGGTTGGGTCCCTGACTTGACTCCAGAGGTCGTAACGTTCGTCTAAGAATGACAGACTCGGTGGTCTCTTCGGGTTCCTATGACCTCACCCATCGAATAGGGAAGAGGTCCCTTAGAAGGACTGGGTCCCTGACTTGACCACAGAGGTCGTAACGTCCGTCTAAGAAACGGTCGACTCGGTGGTCCCTTCGGACAGAAAGAGACATGTAATCTCGGTACGTCCGAGAACATCGAGTCACCAGAAGACAACCGATGTGGTGGATCGTTACAGTCAGGAATAGGAAGGAAGGCACTACCGGACTTTAGTCTGTGGACAGGTGTCATCGGGGTCCGAGGTCTCCTGAGTATAGTCCGAGAGTTGCTTCGAGGAAGTAATCCTAACTCTATTCTCTTATTTTGGAGTGAAGGATAGACTTCGCCGTCAAGCCCTACCTCCCCTTGATTATCCATTGTAGAGAGAAGTTTATTTACAAAAGGTATTTAAAGAGAGGGAGAAGTTTAGGTTCAGGAGACATTTAGGAACTAAATCCTTCTCTTTCATACTAAACTCGAAACAGAGTGTAAGTGAAATCGCAGGTAGACCATCGGTACCTTAACCAGCGAGTCACTTTGATTTTGGTCTTCCCAGGTTGAAATATACATTGTATTCTTAGTCTCAAAGACCCTTAGTCTTCGAAGATCGGAACTGTCCCGTGGTCATGAGCTAGGTCTGTATCAGTGAAGTTTCTTTCGTCATAGAGACTTGGTTTTATACGATGTACACACAAATCTAGAATTTATCAATTTCATTAGAATGGTTAGTCTCTAAACCAAAGGAAAGACCCCCTCGATTTAGAGAAGAGAGGAAATAAAATGTTTCAAAACGACTACGTGAAAAAGAGTGGATTTAAAAACGAAATAATTTCAAATAAAAAAAATGGAGACAGTATGGGATTCATAAACAATCCAGAAACCTTGAACAAGGAAGAATATTCGATATGTTTTGTCTTTTATTTAGAAAAATTTAACGTGAGAGTAAGATGTTGATAAGATTAGTGATTAAGTAATATATATACATTATATAATGTAATATATATTTTGTACTTTCAAATATAATATATATAATGTATATATATCATCTACGAAATCCTAACAGATACATATATTTCTGTCAAGATAAAGAAAGATTATATATACTGAAAGTGTAGAAAATGAAGAGGATAACATGATTGATCTAAAAGGACATGTTATCACTTATCTTCACCACTCGTACTTAAAGTCTGTAACATAAAAAGTCAAAATTTTAAAAGTGAATCAAGGTCTAAAACTGGTAAGTTCACCCACATATCACCATTGAGAGTAACCACAAACTTGAACGTAAAGGGACTACTGGTTATTAAACCTCGTAGAAAAGTATACGAGTAAAAGACACACACATAGAAGAAACCACTCCACAGATAACTCAAGAAACCGGGTAAAAAATTAGTGTAACTAAAAAAAATAAAAACTCAAAATTCTTAAAATTGTCAGGAAGTAGTCTATAAGAAAGGTTTATCAAAGAAGGTCAGATACCGAACAGAAGAATCAGAGGACTGTAAGAGGAAGTGTCTCCTCTACAACAAAATTTATTAAATCAGGGTAAAATTATTAAAAATAGAAGTTGTCGTTAATGATCTCGAAAAATACGGTGGTCATATCTTTACGGTAAGAAAAGAATAAACTAATAAAAAACATTAAAGATAAGTAAACGACTCTAATAGTTAGACAAGTAAGTAAGACGTATACAAAAGAATATTTTATAAACTTATCAATATTACCACCGAAATTTCAAGGAATAGACGATTAACGTCGTAGATCCAGTAAAGTCTTGACCAAAGATAACATACTAAAAAGAGATTGTATATCCAATGTAAAAATACAAAGAAAAGTAAGGATGACTAAAATAAAATAAAAAAATAAAAATAAATAAAAAAAAAAGTTCTAGTCAGGGATGACTAAAATCTAACTAATATGTGACCTATGTATTACGACACAACTTCTCTACGACATAAAATACAAAGAGACTTCCTAAAATAGAAAGAATAAAACCAGATGAAGACGACGACGATTCAACGAAGTCAGTACAGGTTGAGACACGCTGGGGTATCTGCCGTCGGGTGGTCCGAGAAGACAGGGACCGTTCTTGTGACAGAGGTCCGTTCTTGTGACCTCATCCAACGGTAAAGGAAGAGGTTACGTCCTTTCACTTTTCACTTTCACTTCAACGAGTCAGTACAGACGGAGAAACGCTGGGGTACCTGACGTCGAATGGTCCGAGGGAGCAGGTACCCTAAAAGGTCCGTTCTCATGACCTCACCCCACGGTGGCGGAAGAGGTGAATAAAACCAGATCGTCCGTCAATTGGAACTATAGGGCACTCCACGTGTCGTCGACTTTAGAAAAGAGACAGGGAGACTGAAGGTGGGTGGCGGATAGTGGACCCCGACGGGAATTTGAAGATATCAAATCACCCGACGGTTGTTCAAACCGAGTCAAATACAACACCCAAAAACCAAGTGGGGAAGACATTGAAGAGGTGTTAAAGAGGGGGATTGAAACATCGATGAGGTGTTCGGGACGGGAAGTAGAACACGATAGAGTATCTCATTCCACGACCGAAAGATGATGGGGTTCAAAGAACGTGTAACCCCTTACAGTCATCTGTTTCTCGGAGTGTTTAGTGTGATAAACATTAACAACTTAAAATTCACACATGAGAACATGTGAGCCACTGTCGCTACCACGTCTTCGTCCCGTCGGTGCTGTTGCGTACTCGTGCCGGCTCTCCTCGATGGGGCCCGGCCTCCAGTCCCCGTCGTCGGTTCTCCTCGATGGGGGTAGGCTCCATTCCTCGTCACCGACGCGAAAGGACCTTGTTGGCACTTCTCGCTGGGGTGTAGGTTCCATTCCCTTTGGGTTTATTCTGTCATCCGTGACTCTCTCCCCTAGTCTCCCGTCTGTCTAACTTTGATGTTAGTGTTTGTAGATCGGATAGACTAGTGTACCTGGTGTCGGAACAGATTTAGTTACTCTGATTCGGTACGACATACCCCGGTGGGTTCTACCTGCCGAATACCACCTCTCCAGACTGTCTTACACCAAGTGACCTCTTCCCTTACCGTTTGGTGAAACCATAAGAACGGAACTCTTGGGGTACTTGTCATACTTTTCCGTTTTTCTATCCTGTGACTTTCTACTTGAGGGGTCCAACCATCCACGGGTTATACGATGACCTCTAGTCACCTCTTTATTGAGGTCTTTGTTACTGCCCTATCTCGGTTTCGTTTTTGTTGTGGGTTAGTACTTATCGTGACCACTATCTTCGATGTAAACTACGACATTTCTCGTTATAACGTATCCTTGGACCTTACAATCCAGGTACTTAGTTCCGTTTAACTTTCACCAGTTTATTCTCTACCTTTCTCACTTTCAGTTGTAAGATTCTTAGTCGCTTGATTTTACCTGACCTTACCCACTTAAATTGAGTCTACTGGTAATATAGATGATGACACCCGTCCTTAGGGAATCTTCTTTACCTCATCAGTAGTATCAGTTGTTTTCTCAGACTTTACGTCATGAACCTACGTAAGAGTTTTTACTGTCTTACTAGAGACAAACAAAGGTTCCGTTTGGTAAGTTATAGTGTCATTAGGTTGAGATACAGGGCAGGTCATTACGATTCTTTGACTTCAACTTGTCAAGATACTTCTGGATGTTCTGGAAGATCTTGATTGTGGAGGTTTTATACAGAAAAAGTACTATCCCCTGACCTTACGTTTACATCCTTCAGTTCTTTATAGACCTCATTGTCCGTTTAAACCGGAACCTCATGTCTTACTTCGTCCCGTTTCCAATTATCTCAAGACGGTTCTCTTACGTGACTAGTATCTTTTGTGGGAGAAGGTTGTTGTGTTCTCTTCTGATGTATACTTATAGTGGTATACCAACTGTGGTTTTAGTCTAACTAATATAAAAAACGTCGATTTCTACCTTTTCGATATATGTCAGTCGTTTTTGTTCTGGTCCACGATTGACACCTAGTGTAGTACTTGTGGAATAACGTTTTTAGTCTGACTTTAACTTCTTTCACCTCTTTTGGTGATCTGGTAAGTCCACACTGGATTTAGTTTAGGGAATACTAATATGTCACCTTCACTCTTTATCTAAATTCTCTGATCTAGACCATCTATCTGCCGGTCTACTTGATATTCACCTCCAAGCACTGTAACATGTCCTCTGTCCTTAGTTCTAGTAGGAGTTCTTTTTCTTTACGTTTTTTCGTTTTACCGACAGACCCCTCCGGAATGTTTATCGACACTTTTCTTTCCTTCGATTTTCGTTTCTTCTTTTCCTTTCTATATGAGTAACTTACGTCTTAAGGTTTCTTATCGTTCCTCTCTATTCTTTCGGAAGGAGTCCCTAGTTACGTTTCTTTATCTCCTTTTGTTGTCTTACCCTTTTTGATCTCTAGAGAAGTTCTTTTAATCTCTATGATTCCCTTGTAAAGTACATTTCTACCAGAGGTATTTCCTGTCTTTAACATCCCTGGATTGTCTTCGTCTTCTACAAGTCTTCTCCACCGTTCTTATGTGTCTTCTTGACGTGTTTTTTTTTAGAAGTACTGGTTCTATTACTACTACACTAGTGATTAGATCTCGGTCTGTAGGACCTTACACTTCGGTCCACCCGGAATCCTTCGTAGTGATACGTGTTTCGATCACCTCCACTACCTCAAGGTCATCTCGATAAAGTTTAGGACTTTCTACTACGACACTTTCACGACGTGAGTTATACGGTCGTTTAACCCTTTTGAGTCGTCACCGGTGTCCTGACCTTTTCCAGTCAAAAGTAAGGTTAGGGTTTCTTTCCGTTACGGTTTCTTACGAGTTTGATGACGTGTTAACGTGAGTAGAGTGTACGATCATGTCACTACGAGTTTTAAGAGGTTCGGTCCGAAGTCGTTATACACTTGACACTTGAGGGTCTACAAGTTCGACCAAAATCTTTTCCGTCTCCTTGTTCTCTAGTTTAACGGTTGTAGGCGACCTAGTCGTTTTTTCGTTCTCTCAAGGTCTTTTAGTAGATAAAGACGAAATAACTGATACGATTTCAGAAACTGACACACCTAGTGTTAGTTGGCATCTTTTAAGACTTTTTCTACCCGTATGGTCTGGTGGTCTGAACGGAGAACTCTGTGGACATACGTCCTGTTCTTCGTTGTCAATCTTGACCTGTACCTTGTTGTCTGACCAAGGTTTATCCTTTTCTTCATACAGTTCCGACATATAACGGTGGGACGAATAAATTGAAGATACGTCTAATGTATTACTCTTTGCGACCCGACCTCCTTCGTGTTCGACTTTAGTTCTAACGTCCCTCTTCATAGTTATTGGAGTCTATACGTCTACTATACTGGCAATACCGTTTTTTACTTCTGCTTGATTTCTCGGAGAACTACTTTCACTTTCCTCTCTCACTTTTTCAACCGAATTTCGAGTTGTAAGTCTTTTGATTCTACTACCGTAGGTCAGGGTAGTGAAGTACCGTTTATCTACCCCTTTGTCACCTTTGTCACCTTTGTCACCGACTGAAATAAAAAGACCCGAGGTTTTAGTCAAGTCTACTACCAACGTCAGTACTTTAATTTCTGCGAATGAGGAACCTTCCTTTCAATCTGGTTGGATCTATCGTATAAGCTTTCGTCTCTGTAATGAAACGGTTTGTTTCCAGATAGATTAGTTCCGATACCAAAAGGTCACCAGTACATATCTACACTCTCAACCTGACATCCTATCGACTCACGACTCCTTAACTACGAAACTTGACACCACAACCTCTTCTGAGAACTCTCAGGGAACCGGACGTTCCTTTAGGTTGGTCAGATTTCCTCTAGTCAGGACCCATAAGTAACCTTCCTGACTACAACTTCGACTTTGAGGTTATGAAACCGGTGGACTACGCTTCTCGACTGAGTAAACTTTTCTGGGAATACGACCCTTTCTAAGTCCCGTCCTCCTCTTCCCCAGCTGTTTCCTACTCTACCAACCTACCGTAGTGACTGAGCTGTCTGTACCCAAACCCACGTGAGGCCTTCAACCACTAATTGTCCCTCCGGACTGCACGACACCAGTTCACCAACGTTTCTCAACCTTTGTTGACTCGCTGACTTGACTTGACTTGACTTGACTTGCACAGATTAAAGATATATGAAAAACAGTGAAAGGTTACGAAAGAATGTCTACAAAATTTTGTAAAAGGGTCTAAAAATAAACAATGATTCTTTCTACTTAGATTGACTATATATTACGATGATACTATAAATTACTCAAAAATTACAACAAAGAGTCGGACCCGAAAGGTATGGGGTTTTCGTCATACTTAAACCGGGGTGTAGGTTCACATCTCGACCGAACCTAGAGGCTAAAGAACACTCATTGAGATAAAGGGTGGTTACCAGGTCCCATTCACCTTTCGAAGATATGGTGAAAGGGACGGGTTAGTTATAAGAGCAAGGTAAAGACGGTAAGTTGGACTATCGTCGGCGAAAATCCGAACGTTGAAATCCATCTTTCAAGGTTGGGACTGGGTGGGAGAGGGGGACGAGATACTTACACCGGAAGTATAAGTGTTTCCGTTATGTTGCCATCGTAGACTTTACATACAAGTTAGAACTTAAGGAGTACTCGTCAAGATTATAGTTCTGAACTATAATCTTCAAAACGAAAAGTAAATGAGGAACAAACTCCTTAAAAAAAGTAAGGAATCAAAATTTGTCGTAATGAAACACGAACATTTTCTGTACTTCGTAGGACGTAGACGAACCAGTGTGTAAAAGTTGTTTTCGGGTTATTAAGTAAAACGTATTCCTAAAGAATTTCGTAAAAAATTTTTTTTAGTCGAGATAATGCACAATTGATGAACTCTCTACCACACGTTGAAGTTCAATTTTCGGATGTATTCTCAGTGGTTTTTACTGAGAACTACACTTTTACTACACGTGTAACGTTTACTCTTAAGACTCCCTTTAACTTTAAAATATCTGTTTATTTTAGTAAACCTTTAATAAGTTGTTCATAACTAGATCCGAAAAATTCACGTATAGTTCATCTAAGAACCGTCAGTTACTGAATATAAACACCGAAGTTGTCAAGTGATTCCTGTGACCTCCAGGTACTATACATCATTGGATGTTTATACTCCGTACTTAAAAAAGTAGAAATTTCCAAAAGTTATAATACAAATGTAAAAAGTTTTAATATATTTTTATTTTTGTTATCAGAGACCTGGTTGATGGAAATAGGTAACGGAGTGTGGAATCTTCGTCCATACACATTGGTAAAATCATCGTCCTTACAGAACCAAATGCATGTACGAGTCAGTACAGGTTGAGAAGCGCTGGGATACCTGACATCGGCAGGTCGTAAGAGGCAGGTACCCTAATAAGACCGTTCTTGTGACCTCACCCCAACGGTAAAGGAAGAGGTCCCCTAGAAGGGCTGGGTCCCTAACTTGGGTCCAGAGGACTCAACGTCCTCCTAAGAAATGGTGACTCGGTGGACCCTTCGGGTTGTTTGTCCATCCATCCAACTTTGTCTTATATATAAGATTAGGGGAAGAAGGAACAAGGACTCTTACTGGTACAATTTTGTCAATACCGATTTTTATTTTCGATCAGACGACCACGATAGGTAGAGGGGGTGAAATATTAGAACGGATCTAACTCCTGAATTACCGACCTTGATGTCGTAGGTCAAACACTGGTACTTCTCTTCCGACTCTCTAAACGTCACTACAGAGACTGTCACCCATGAAGACTCGATTACGGTCATCTACAAGTGGGGACGTGAAGAAAAATACCCACTACGCAGTCTTCTCCCTTTATTGAGACAAAGAATATTGATGTTGTCAGTCTAACAGATAATTGACTTGGATTTCGTAAGGATTTACCACGTGTTAAAATTGAAACTTATTCCATAAAATTAAAAGTGAAAGAATTTAATCGTTAAGAGAGGTTATAGACACTAAGGGACTATATTTTGTACTCATTAATCCAGTACCCGTTAGATGATGAAGAAGTAAATGAACCCGAGAAAGTGTCAAGTCAAGTCAAGTCAAGTCGAGTCAGTGAGTCAGCACAGGCTGAGTAACGCTGGGGTACTTAGCGTCGGACAGGTAGTGGTTGAGGGCCTCAACTGAGTCTGAGTGCAGGTATCTCAGTCACTACGGTAGGTCGGTAGAGTAGGAGACAGCAGGGGAAGAGGAGGACGTGGGTTAGAGAGGGTCGTAGTCTCAGAAAAGGTTACTCAGTTGAGAAGCGTACTCCACCGGTTTCATGACCTCAAAGTCGAAATCGTAGTAAGGAAGGTTTCTTTAGGGGCCCAACTAGAGGAAGTCTTACCTGACCAACCTAGAGGAACGTCAGGTTCCCTGAGAGTTCTCAGAAGAGGTTGTGGTGTGAAGTTTTGGTAGTTAAGAAGCCACGAGTCGGAAGAAGTGTCAGGTTGAGAGTGTAGGTATGTACTGGTGTCCTTTTTGGTATCGGAACTGATCTGCCTGGAATCAGCCGTTTCATTACAGAGACGAAAACTTATACGATAGATCCAACCAGTATTGAAAAGAAGGTTCCTCGTTCGCAGAAAATTAAAGAACCGACGTCAGTGGTGGACGTCACTAAAACCTCGGGGTTCTTTATTTCAGACTGTGACAAAGGTGACAAAGGGGTAGATAAAAGGTACTTCACTACCCTGACCAACGGTACTAGAAGCAAAAGACTTACAACTCGAAATTCGGTTGAAAGAGTGAGAGGAGAAAGTGAAAGTAGTTCTCCGAGAAATCGAGGAGAAGGGAAAGACGGTATTCCCACCACAGTAGACGTATAGACTCCAATAACTATAAAGAGGGCCGTTAGAACTAAGGTCGACCACAAAGAAGGTCAGGTCGCAAAGAGTACTACATGAGACGTATTTTCAATTTATTCGTCCCACTGTTATATGTCGGAACTGCATGAGGAAAAGGATAAACCTTGGTCAGACAACAAGGTACAGGTCAAGATTGACAATGAAGGACTGGACGTATGTCTAAAGAATTCTCCGTCCAATCTACCAGACCATAAGGGTAGAGAAAGTCTTAAAAGGTGTCAAATAACGCTACGTGTGTCAGTCTCCGAAACCGTAACAGTTATTTCGTCTTTATCTACTAAAAGACCTTGAGAGAACGAAAAAGGTACTAGGTCGCCTACAACCGTTAAACTAGAGACCAAGGGGACGGAAAAGATTTTGGTCGAACTTGTAGTCCCTCAAGTGCCAAGTGCATAACGACTTCGGACCGAACCTCTTAAAACTCTTAAAGAAATGATCGTACACTCTACTCACGTTAACACGTCATCAAACTCGTAAGAAACCCTAACGGAAAGAAACCCTAACCTTACTTTTGACTGGAAAAGGTCAGGACACCGGTGACGACTCAAAAGGGTTAAACGACCGTATAACTCACGTCGTGAAAGTGTCGTAGTAGAAAGTCCTAAACTTTATCGAGGTGACCTTAAGGTAGTGGAGGTGATCGAAACAAACATCACTACGAAGGATTCCGGGTGAACTGAAGTGTAAGGTCCTACAGACCGAGATCTAATCACTAGTGTAGTAGTACTAATAGACCCAGTACTTATGGAAAAAACACGTCAAGAAGACACATAAGAACGGTGGAGAAGACTTATAGAAGACGAAGACAAACCAGGTATGGTAAAGACAGCAAATAGCTCGGGTAGAAACGTACTTTACAAGGGAATCATAGAGATTAAAAGAACTTCTCTAGAGATCAAAAAGGGTAAGACAACAAAAGGAGATAAAGAAACGTAACTAACGACTTCTTCCGAAAGAATAGAGAGGAACGATAAGAAACCTTGAGACGTAAGTCTACGAATATAGAAAAGAACAGTCCCCACCGTCGGCCCTCCTCTGTGGGGTACGGACCCCAGTCACCACCGGCCCTCCTCTGTGGGTCGAAGGCTCCAGTCCCGCCGCCGTCCCTCCTCGATGGGATGCAGGCTCCAGTCCCCGTCGGCTCTCCTCTGTGGGACACCGGCTCCAGTCCCCGGCGACCCTCTTCGGTGGAGCGTGGGCTCCGGTCCCCGCCACTGGGACTTCTCGGTGGGGCTCGGGCTCCGGTTCCCGCCGTCGACCCTCCTCGGTGGGTGCGGGTTCCGGTCCTGACCACCGGCCCTCCTCGTTGGCCTCCTTGCCACCGACACTTCCGTATCCTCCCGGATCTCCTCGATAGGGTGTAACTTCCAGTCCTTACCGCAACCGTTCCTCTATGGGGATCAGGTTCCATTCCTCGTCTCTGACACGAAACGACCTCGTCGGCACTTCTCTATGGGGTACGGGTTCCATTCTCTTTGGGTTCATTCTACCATCCACAACGTTCTCCCGTAGTCTCCCGTCTGTGTGACTTTGGTATGAGTGTCTTTTGATCAGTTAGATTAGTGTGATCCTGGTGTCGGAACAGATTGAGTTACTTTGGTTCGGTACGGGCACCCCGTTGGGTTCTGTCCACCCAGTACCACCTCTCTAGACTGTCTTGTTACAGGTGACCTCTTCCTTTACCGTTCGGTGAAGTCATAAGAACGGAACTCTTGGAGTACTTGTCATACTTTTCCGTTTTATTATCCTATGGTTTTCTCATTGAGGGGTCCAGTAATCCACGGGTTATACGATGACCTCTAGTCACCTCTTTATTGAGGTCTTTCTTACTTCCCTACCTCGATTTCGTTTTTGTTATGGGTCAACACCTACACTGACTACTATCTTCGTTCTAGACTACGACATTTCTCGTTATAACGTATCCTTGGACCTTACAGTCCAGGTACTTAGTTCCGTTTAATCTTCACCAGTTTGTTCTCTACCGTTCTCACTTACAGTTGTAAGATCCTTAGTCACTTGATTTTACCTGACCTTACCCACTTAAATTGAGTCTACTGGTAATATAGATGATGACGTCCGTCCTTAGGGAGTCTTCTTTACCTCATCGGTAGTACCAGTTGTTTTCTCAGACTTTATGTCATGAACCTACGTCAGAGTTTTTACTGTCTTACTAGAGACAAGTAGAGGTTCCGTTTGGTAAGTTATAGTGTTAATAGGTTCAGATACAGGGTTGGTCATTACGACTTCTTCAACTTCAACTTGCCAAAATACTTCTGGATGTTCTGGAAAATCTTGATTGTGGGGTTTTTCTACAGGAAAAGTAATATCCCCTGACCTTACGTTTTCATCCTTCAGTTCTTTGTGGACCTTACTGTCCGTTTAAACCGGAACCTTACGTCTTACTTCGTCCCGTTTCTGATTATCTCAAAACGGTTCTTTTACGTGACCAGTATCGTTTGTGGGAGAAGGTTGTTGTGTTCTCTTCTGAGATGTGCACCTGTAGTGGTCTATCAGTGGTGGTTTTAGTCTAACTAATATAAGACACGTCGGTTTCCATCTCTTCGAGATATGTCAGTTGTTTTTGTTCTGGTCCTCGACTGACACCGAGTCTAGTACTTCAGGAATAATGGTTTAAGTCTGAATTTAACTTCTTTCATCCCTTTTGGCGATCTGGTAAGTCCATACTGGATTTAGTTTAGGGAATACTAATATGTCATCTTCACTCTTTATCTAAATTCCCGGATCTAGACTATCTATCTCACGGATTACTTGATGCCTTACTCCAAGCACTGTAACATGTCCTCTGTCCCTAGTTGGAAGGGGTACCTTTTCTTTACGTTTTTTCGTTTTACCGACAGACACCTCCGGAATGTTTATCGACACTTTCCTTCTCTTCACTTTTCGTTTCCTCTTTTCCTTTCCGACAGACACAGTTAGGATTTAAGGATTAAATAATCAGGGGGAAATCCTGAATTCAGAAAAAAAAAAAAACCGACGTACCCGTCGAACACCCTAAAATCAAGGGGTTGGTCTCTAACTTGAGTCCGGGGACGTGACCTTTTCACCTGGTGACCTGACGGTCCCTAAGGGTCCTGAGTGTAGAAATTACACTTATTCTGTCTAGATAGGTCCATTTTTTCTCTTTTCCTCTGAAATACCGTGAAAGTCACTCATAGACTACTTAGGATTAAACAAATTCATCTTCAATTTTGAACTCACGTTTTACTTTTGAATTAATTGAATCTGACACTCTAACATAGATCCTTTTTTTACTGAAAACTGATTTGACATTAAACCTCCCGTCAATCCACGGGTATATAGTAAAAGTGTTTACAGTAAGACTCCGAAAACAGTTACAGAACCCTTATTGGGAACTTAGGTAGTTCCTAGATGACAAAATACAGTCATTCTGGATTTCTCGAACAAAAAAGAATAGAACTTCCTTTTACTAGTTTAAAGTCATATACAACAGAACAAACAGTAACCTTGGTATATAATGATCTTTATCTGTATAGACACCTACACATTCTACGTGTAGTTTGAACGGGAGTTCGAAGTCATACTCTTTTTCCATGTTGTCAATCTTTTTATTTTATATGTTTCTCTCCTTTGGTTATCGAACCTCTCGTGCTACCTAAAAAGAGAGGACGGACGGTGGTGGTAGGTACTTAAGATAAGTTCCTTTCTATCAAAAATCGGAGTCAGAGAATCGTTACTTATTAATAAAACGATGGGAGAGGGATCAAAATAGACATACTCGACCTCGTACTAGAACTTCTATTGATTACTTAGTAAAGACGATTCCTCAGGTTTCTTTCCGTTTCTACAAAAACCACCTTATACCGTTACTAGTCCGTCTAGGGGACCACATCCTTTACCGTTGGACGAGGTCAGAAGAACGGACCCTTCGGGGTCCCTGTCTCCTCGGACCACCCGACGTCAGGTACCCCGGTGTGTTACAGCCTGTGTTGACTCTCTGACTCGTGCGTACGTAGGTGTTACTGCATAAAACTTTATTGTGAAATTAAAGTAAAAAAAGATTTAGAAAGACTTCTTTAATTTATTCTTCTGTACTCAACTTTAATGTCGTTCTTCGTTAATCCAAAACGGCCTTCCTTCAAGAACCCCCGTCAGGGTCATACTCCGAAATTCTGTACCTTAACAAAAGACTTCTTCCGACTCTGTCGAGAGAGGAGTCTCCATAAACAGACCCTTCATCCCGAGTCACTTCTCAAAAGACGACCCCCAAACAGAGTGGGACACCAAGACTTCGGTCCTTCCCGTACTCCCACACGACCAATTACAGTACCGAGACGACCCTAAACTGTTTGACCCAGAACTTAAGTAGAACCGACACACACCCTAAACTGTTTGACCCAGAACTTAGGTAGAACCGACACACACGAGAACCCGTTAATTTAAATGAAGAGACTCGGAGTTAACATACTAGATGTTTTACCCGGTCTACTTTAGTACTTTATTACGTCCATTTCACGAACGGTACAAAATTATTAAATTATTTACCGTCGAGAATAATCATAGACATTCTGTGTCTCAAGTCCTTCCTTTTTTTCACAATCAGTGAGTCAGTACAGACTGCGAAACACTGAGGTACCTGACATCGGGTGGTCCGAGAAGACAGGTACCTTAAAGGTCCGTTCTTGTACCCTCACCCATGAAGAGGTCCCCTAGAAGGGACTGGGTCCGTCCATACCTTGGACCCAGAGGAACGTAACGTCTGTCTAAGAAATGATAGACTCGGTCGTTCCTTCTCACCTTATTCAACTGTAACTGTCTCGTTTCTGCCACTGACCATGGTATATGATGGTCCTGGAGGATGAGTAAGAAAGTGAATTAAAAGTTGACGGAACACTCCGAAATGAGAAGATAAGGAGTAGGGTCACACAAAGGTCGGAACTTCGAAACCAAAACCGAACACCGACTAAACAAATCCCCTGTAGTCTGATTTGCTTACACTTCCGGTATCGGCACCTAGTGGGGCACCCGTGGTTTCCCGAATCTGACAAAACTCCGACGGAACCCGTACCTACCTGCGGTGTGAGGAGTCGTACTGAAACCGAGAATTTTCATTCGATGAGAGTCTGACTCCTCGGTGGCAAAGAAAAGAGGGTGTAATCTTCTTTATAAAATACTAGAAGAGGGCTCTCGGAGGTGGACTCGTCAGTTTGAGGCTGAACCATCTGAGTCCTCTTTCCTGAGTCGAGAAAAATAGTGAGAGTACCCGTACGAATATACTCGACAACACTTACCCCAGAGGAAAAATCATTTATGAGGAGATCGAGATCCCAAGGAAAATATTTTTGTTTATTGAGTCACTGATGGATTTACTAGTCAATAGTTACGTAGTCGAGGATAAGTGTCAGTCTCGAACCTGATCCCACTCCCCTCACTCCACAGTTCCAGTGGCCCAAATTCCTCCGGGAATGCGTCGGGACTCTCACTCACAAAAGAATTCGAAGTGTGGGAGCCGTAGAACAAACGGAGTGGGACTCATTGGTCCACCAGAGATTTGACTAAACGTATACGACCAGAACTGGTTATATACCCAATTTTACTGAGTCGACTCGGACCGTAGAGGACTAACTTTGAGAAATTTCAGGGGTCAAGTCAAGTCAAGTCAAGTCAAGTCAACGAGTCAACACAGACTGAGAAACGTTGGGGTAACTGACGTCGTACAGTCCGGAGGGACAGGTAGTGGTTGAGGTCCTCGAACAAGTTTGAGTACAGGTAACTCAGTCACTACGGTAAGTTGGTAGAGTAGGAGACAGTAGGGGAAAAGGAGGACGGAATTAGAAAGGGTCGTTAACCCAGAAAAGATCACTCAGTCGAGAAACGTAATCTACTAGTTTTATAACCTCAAAGTCGAAGTAGTTGTCAGCAAGGTTACTTATAAGTCATAACTAAAGGAGATACTGACTGAACAAATTTCCGGGGATAACGGACATGTACCATACCTGGATTGTCTTCGTCTTCTATACTTCTTCTCCACCGTTCTTATGTGTCTTCTTGACATGTCTTTTCTAGAAGTACTGGGTCTATTAGTGCTACCACACTAGTGATGGATCTCGGTCTGTAGGACCTTACACTTCAGTTCACCCGGAATCTTTCGTAGTGATGCTTGTTTCGATCACCTCCACTACCTTAAGGTCAATTCGATAAAGTTTAGGACTTTCTACTACGACACTTTCACGACGTGAGTTATACCGTGTTTGAACCTTTTGAGTCGTCACCGGTGTTCTGACCTTTTCCATTTAAAAGTAAGGTTAGCGTCTCTTTCCGTCACAGTTTCTTACGACTTTGATGACTTGTTAACGAGAGTAGAGTGTACGATCATTACGAATTTTACGAGGTTCGGTCCGAAGTCGTTATGTACTTGACACTTGAGGGACTACAAGTTCGACCAAAATCTTTTCCGTCTCCTTGGTCTCTAGTTTAACGGTTGTAGATGACCTAGTAGTTTTCTCGTTCTCAAGGTCTTTTTGTACATAAAGACGAAACAACTGATACGGTTTCGGAAACTGACACACCTAGTGTTATTTGACATCTTTTAAGACTTTCTCTACCCGTATGGTCTCGTGGACTGGACGGAGAACTCTTTAGACATACGTCCAGTCCTTCGTTGTCAATCTTGACCTGTATCTTGTTGTCTGACCAAGGTTTATCCTTTTGCTCGTGAAGTTCCGACATATAACAGTGGGACGAATAAATTGAAGATACGTCTCATGTAGTACTCTTTACGACCCGACCTTCTTCGTGTTCGACCTTAGTTCTAACGGTCCTCGTTATAGTTATTGGAGTACATACGTCTACTGTGATGGGCATACCGTCTTTCACTTCTTCTTGATTTTTCGGACAACTACTTTCACTTTCTCGTCTCAATTTTTCAACCGAATTTCGAGTTGTAAGTCTTTTGATTCTAGTACCGTAGACCGGTAGTGAAGTACCCTTTATCTACCCCTTTGTCACCTTTGTCACAGTCTGAAATAAAAAAACACGAGGGTTTAGTGACGTCTACCACTAACGTCAGTACTTTGATTTTCTACGAATGAGGAAACGGTCCCAGGTCGAGACCACCTAGGTCCCATTAACTTCCCACTTGCCGCAACCGCTAATCCTCTCTAAATAAATTAATCTCTATATTTCCTTCTATTCCTTTCTTATCACATCACCTCTTTTATCTCCTCTTTTCTCAGACTGTAAGGAACCAAATGTGTCTTTCGGTTATTTTAGAGCTCCGTTCTCTAAACGTGGTAAATGTATCCGGCGTCCCTGGAAGGACCAGAGGGTTCCCTCACTTCTGTGTCCCTTGGAAGGGCAAGTCCAGAATCTTCGGGCCCTTTTATTCAATAGTGCCACCTGGAGACACGAGGTCTACCCTTAATCGGACTTTTCTTCTCATTTTTTACTGTTGTACCCCTTTGGTCAGAAAGTTCCTTGACCAGGCAGAGAAATAAAAAGTCCTTTCGAAAATATGAAATTCAACATGTATCTTTATTTACCTTTTATGTTTCAGTACGTCCCAGTCGTCAGGACTGGGAATAGCTATGGTCCGTGAAGAAATACGTACGAATGTTTCCAGAATCCACCAAAATGTAGTAGAATTCCGGTCCCCCGGACGATTGTAAAATACTGGGAAAGGAAGACTATCACCAGTCAGTTGGTCTTTTGAATAAGAGAGGTTCCCACTAAAAAGAATTCAGTCCGTAGTGGGAGACTTCCGTGGTCTATTTCAACGTAAGGATGTCCCGTTTTCACGTCACCCGATATTGGTTCTTTTATTAAATGATCGGATTCCAAATTGTACTAATTATAGTTTCTAATAATGAACAAAAAAAGGTATACGATCAATATAACTAATTACATATGTCTCCTGTTCCCTATACCTCTGAATCGTCGTTTATAACCGAGTTGTTACTTTGGGAGGTGACCATAATAAGATTGTTAGGTGATTATGATGTGATTATTGAAGATTGAAGAGTTTTCCGAGACATAAATCTTTCAAATCTCACAGAGCACGGAGAGTACCAACCCTCCGACACTTGTTAGTGTACACACCAACACTCTCAAGCCTATTTGAACAGTCCGTCAGATCTCTCGGTAGTCTCCTCAAAAACCTAACTTTGTGAGAACAATGCGGCTCCTCTGAATAATTGACCTCGAGATTCAATTGAAAAAGATGTCTTTTCCCCTATTGGGGGACAATTACAGTCTTCTCTACCACTTTCCGTATTATGTTATTTCGTCCGTCTGAGAACAAAACCCCATCTACGAACTCTTACAGGGCCCGCCCCCCTCCCCTCCCGTAGGGAGCTCCGGACTAGAACGGAAACGGGACAGTCCGGAGAAGGAGTACTGGAAACGGTACCCATCCTGGAAGGTACGACTGAGGACCGTGAGGAACATTCCTCTCAATACTGGTTGGATCTATCGTATAACTTTTCGTCTCTGTAATGAAACGATTGTTTCCAGGCAGATCAGTTCCGATACCAAAAAGGTCACCAGTACATACCTGAACTCTCAACTTGACACTTCTTTCGACTCGTGGTTTCTTAACTACCAAAACTTGACACCACAACCTCTTCTGAGAATTCTCAGGGAACCTGATGTTCCTTTGGGTTGGTCAGGTAAGACTTCCTCTACTCAGGACCCAAAGAAACCTGCCTGACTATGATTTCGACTTTGAGGTTATGAAACCGGTGGAGTACGCTTCTCAACTGAGTAACCTTTTCTGAGACTACGACCCTCCCTAACCCCCGTCCTCCTCTTCCCCTGCTGTCTCCTACTCTACCGACCTACCGTAGTGACTGAGCTACCTGCACTTAGACTCACTTGAAACCCTCAACCACTACCTATCCCTCCGGACCACACGACGTTAAGTACCCCAACGTTTCTCAGTCTGTGATGACTCGTTGACTTGGTTTGACTTTACTTGACTACCTGGATTGTAAGATCCAAGGATACGTTATAACGACAAATGTCGTCACCTGGAACGAAGGTAGTGGTCAGTGTAGGTGTTGACCCACAACAAAAACGAAACCGAGGTAGAGAAGTAAGAAAGACCTCAATAAAGAGGTGACTAGAGGTCATTGTATAACCCGTGGTTGACTGGACCCCTCAAGTAGAAAGTCACAGGATAGAAAAACGGAAAGGTATAACAAGTACCCCAAGAGTTCCGTCCTTATGACTTCACCAAACGGTAGGGAAAAGGTCACCTGGGGTAAAGTCTTGAGAGGTGGTACTGGACAGGTAAGACTCATCGGGATGTCTCGTACCGAGTATCAAAGTGACTCAATCTATTCCAACACCAGATAAACTAATCTAACCAATAAAAAGACACTAACACTAAAAGTCAGACAGAAGGGAGACTATCTCTTCCTATTCTCTGAATACTTTCGAAGGACTACCCTATCTGACTGATTCCCCCTATAACCCAGAACAAGACTACCCGTCTCGGTACGAGTCACTTTCAGAAACTGACGCACCTAGTGTTATTTGAGACATTTTAAGATTCTCTCTACCCTTATGGTCTGGTGGACCGGACGGAGAACTCTTTATACATACGTCCAATCCTTCGTTGTCAATCTTGACCTGTACCTTGTTGTTTCCTAAGCTCCGACATATAACAGTGGTACCAATAAATTGAATATACGTCTTACGTAGTACTCTTTGTGACCCGACCTACTTCGTGTTCGACCTAGTTCTAACGGTCGTCTTTATAGTTATTGGAGTCTATACGTCTACTGTGGTGGGAATACCGTCTTTCACTTCTCCTTGATTTGTCGGAGAATTAATTTCACTTTCTCCTCTCACTTTTTCAACCGAATTTCGAGTTGTAAGTCTTTTGATTCTACTACCGTAGACCGGGGTAGTGAAGTACCGTTTATCTACCCCTTTATAACCTTTGTCACCGTCTGAAATAAAAAAACCCGTCGTTTTAGTGAAGTCTAACATTAATGAAGTCGATACTTTAATTTTCTACAAACGAGAAACATTCTTTTCGATACTAGTTGAAACTGTCGTATAATTATTCGTCTCTGTAATGAAACGACTGTTTCCAGGTGCATCAGTTTCGATACCAAAAAGGTCATTAGTACATACCTACACTCTCAACCTGGTATTTCTTCCGACTCGAGGTTTCTTAACTACGAAAACTTGACACCACAACCTCTTATGAGAACTCTCAGGGAACCTGACGTTCCTCTAGGTTAGTCAGGTAGGATTTCCTTTAGTCAGACCTTAAAAGTAACCTTCGTGACTATGACTTCTACTTTGAGATTATGAAACCGGTGAACTACACTTCTCGACCGAGTAAACTTCTCTAGGACTACGACCCTTTCTAACTTCCACTCTCCTCCTCCCTACTTTCTCCTAATCTACTAACCCACCGTAGTGGCTGAGTTACCTATATTCAAACTTATTTGAGGCCCTCAACTACTACCTGTCCCTCAAGACCGCACGACGTCAGGTACCCCAGTGTTTCTCAGTCTGTGCTGACTCGCTGACTTGACATAACGGATATTTTCGGATAGATGGGTACTTCGGAGCAGAGGACAGAAGGGTGGAGTCAAGGACGATTGCACTTGATGACTGAACAACAAAGAAGTATAAGATCTGGAAACGTGTCCGTATAGGAGGACGGCCCCACCCCTAACCAGGGAGTTGGGGATTTGGTTTCCTAAGAAGAAATTGAGGACAGACAGAGAGGTCACAGTCGAGTCCTGGTGTAGGAGTGTAGGATTGAGGGATCAGATCCAATTCTCGGGGAGAAGACACATTCGTGTCTCGGAACGAGAAGGAGGTCGGGAGACATCGTTTTATCGAAGACACGAATAGACGGAGAGGGTAATTGAACCAACAAGACCACCTTCCCTCAATCCGAAGAGAACTCACGGATCGTGTCCTAATAACTCTTATTTATAACTAGTCTACGAACGTTATAAAATACGTACGAAGACACAAACAGGACCCGAAGGGATCATCGAGTCTACCATTTCGAAGACGGACGTTACGTCCTCT
Organism: Capra ibex; assembly: GCA_006410555.1. Lineage (NCBI taxonomy): Eukaryota > Metazoa > Chordata > Mammalia > Artiodactyla > Bovidae > Capra > Capra ibex. Next base: position 61,971,982 of record SJYO01033645.1, read on the forward strand.
GGGCTCAAACTAGGGACCCGACCCTTATAGGGGACCTCTTCCTTTACCGTTGGGTGAGGTCATAAGAACGGACCTCTTAGGGTACCTATGTCCTCGGACTACCCGATGTCAGGTACCTCAGTGTTTCTCAACCTGTACTGACTCGTTGATTGTGACACAATTAAGTACAGTATAAAAAGATAAAAAGACACTAATAGGAGAATCTTCAGAAGGGGAACTCGGGGTCGTTGGGACTTCTGTAATTCCAATCGGATACTCTGTATCACAGAGTCTCTTTTCCCAACATTTACAGTAGATCTCCTTCAAGTGATTCGTTCCTCCTTCCCTTTATACTGTATTTTCCCTCGAGGAAGGAGTGTCCTTTTCCTTCCTCTTTCGGAGACACCACGACCCTTTTCCCTTTCTTCTCTCTCACCCTCCTCTCCTTCTTCCTCTTCTACCTACTACTACCCCTCCTCTTTAACAGGAGAGTTTGGTAGGAGGAGAGTTTGGAACCTTCCCAACTTTCGTCTTTGTAGGTCTGTTCCGAACCTTCCCCAACTCCTTATGGATCTGACCACAGGACGGAAGAGTCTGTACCTCCTCCCCTGGAGTCCGAAGTGTCACTGCACACACGGAACTGTTTGTACCGTTTCCTCGTCACCTCGTCGTTCCTCCTCCACTCCTCAAGAGACACACTTCTTTATGTATAAATTAATAAAGAATAATACGGTGTGCACAAAGTCACCACCGTAAACGAAGAATACCATAGACTGGAGTAATATTTCCCACGAAAAGGTCAAAGACACCCCTTTTACTTTTGTCCTTTTTTGGCTCGTCCCTTGTCATGGACTCTTTACGAATGTTGGACACTTGAGTAGTCGATAAGTAGAGAGTACAGGATGGTCAGTAAAGAGTAATCCTCTGTCTCGACTCTCTGTTACTAATTTGAAGACACGTCGTCCGTCAGAAACAAGAAGTCGTGTTTCTTTTCTCTTCGCTGTCATCTGACCTCGAGTACACCTCGTTAATGGAACCAGACACGTCACTTCTCACTTCGTCTTCCTTCCGTAGTCCGTCTTTGGTTCCCCGTTCTCAACCCACGTGACTTGTCGTCCTAGTGTGTGTGTGGGTAAATAGGAACTCGAGTAATTTATACCTGACTCGTGGATATAAACAGTTCGTGACACCTTTGTGTTAGTTTTAACCATTCCAACTTAGAAAAAGAAGATCCTCGATTATTACATAAATCTCCTCTAAATTTTCATGTATTTATGTAGTGATACGTCATATAAAACTCTATCGCGTCTTCACCCTCATAAATAGGAGAGGTCTCTTCCTTTCTGTAGATTCCTCCCTATTCTAACTTAACTATAAAGTAAAGACGAGGATGAACAGAAGGAAGTATCGAGTGAGTCGCTACTTAGACGGACGTTACGTCCTCTGGGTCCAAGTTTAGGACCCAGACCTTCTAGGGGACCTCTTCCTTTAAGAACGGACCTCTTAGGGTACCTGTCGCCTCGGACCACCCGATGTCAAGTACCCCAACGTTCTCAACGTGTACTGAATCACTGATTTGGTGGTGAATGAACAGATTATGGTGGACGTTAAGTCAAGACCGTGATGGATGGGTCTGTATTGGGTCTGGGGTATCCAAGTCCTCTCTCAGAAGATGTTTCAATATGAGTGAAGTCTACAGTTGACGTACAAGGTCCCCGGGGACCGAGTGAAGTTAACCGACTGACCGACCGATGTTAAAATACCCAAAGGTGTTGAGGGAGTACACCCTAATAAATGAGTCTTCTGAGTATCTTAAGTCCTTCCGTGAAATGGATTCTAATAACAAAATAATATTACCTATGTGTATCCCTCTCTACTCTCCCTACATCCCGAAGACACGGGTCAGGGATACTCCAGGTAGGATGACCGTACACCTACACAAGTGGTTGGTACTTCAAGGTCACCCGAAGTGACAAGTCTCAAAAATAACTCCAAAGTAAAGTAATATATCCATCCTGACTAATGTAGTAACAAGTACACTAACTTACATTAGAGGTCGGGGGGAGGGTAGGAACCTCTAGTCCGACCGGATTTCGAGGTTGGAAAATTAGTACCCCTAACTGAAAACACTAATCGGGTAGGACTTCGATAGATGCCAGGTTACCACTTAACGGAATAATCGTATTGTTTCCGTAAGGACAGTAAGTCCTTTAGGGTCCTGAGATCCTCAGGGTACAGTCCAAGTCAAGTCAAGTCAAGTCAGTGAGTCAGCACAGGATGAGAAACGTGGGGTACTTAGCGTCGTGTGGTCCGGAGGGACTCGTAGTGGTTGAGGGCCTCAAGTGAGTCTGAGCGCAGGTAATTCAGTCACTACGGTAGGTCGGTAGGTACAGTCCATAAGGACCTGTTTCTGTTTAAGAAGTAGTCTCGTGTCAACCCAAATTTCAACTGGTCTTCAAGTCATCTAACTATAGGATTCACTTAGTGATTGAAAAATATACTGACTCCACCGTGACGAGTGGGACCGGAGGTTTGGTAGAGAGGTGGAAGACGTACTACGTCCTGACGTCAGAAATGTCAATGATGTCGATGAGCCCTCATACGGTAACTTTCGAGTCAGATAGTTGGACCTGTCTTCCGCCTACTAGTTTCTAGTTGAGTTTTAGGTAATAACCTAATCAAAGCCATCACTCGTTCCAGGGTCCTCTTAGTTCAGAATCCTCGTCTCTTCTGGTACCACATCCCTCAAACCCAAATTTGGAACCGAACCAGTGAATCGATACTTTAGAACCTGTTCAATGAATTGGAGAGACCCGAAGTTGTAGAGAATAGATATTTCACTTCGGACACCGGTTGTGAGGTACATCCGATTGGGGTGTATGTAAGTTTTTCCGGTTCTCTTGGAGTCCATACGACCGGACTTGACGACTTGGATTCGGTCAGTGAATGGAAGAACTCTCGTTTTGTAACAACACTCGTTTTGTTCGGGCTAAATAGACTCGGGGATAAATAGATTAGAGTCTTTGGTAGGGGATAATAAATAAATAAGTTTAATCAACTTAAAACACAAGATACGTAAATTTGTGTAACGATCGACTATGACCCAAGAATATCCAGACCTTAAGATTTATGAATAACTTCCGACTATCTCACAATTCGTGACACAGTCCACGTGTTTTATTAGTAATCTCAGGACGAAAGCTCCTTACGTGTCGGAGGTCCCTTCTTCCCAAGACCTCATGTACACGTTAAACGTAGGAGAAACTCAAGTCAAACCAAACTTAAGTACGAAATGGTGAAGACCCTAGACGTTTGAACTTACTCGAGGGTCCGAACATTGTAGTAAGTGTTATACCCCTGTTATTACGAAAATAATAACACAGGATGACAGACCTACGACTCTCAAATAGAAATGTCTTCGGATAAAGGGTTGTGTTTTCCAAAAATAATGGATTTTTTTTTTTTTTTTTATCTTATACGAATGAGAGATGACCATGAGACAAAAGATTCCTCACTAAAACGTTTAGACCACTCAGTGTAAAAGGGGTTCCGGTTTGTCAAGAATTGATGTAACAATACATTAATGGAATGGAAAAATATGAGGTATAAAGGAGAATTAAACGTCACAAAATATCTTTTAACAAAGAAAACAACTTATTCAACTTAAAATTTGTATCTATGATGGACGAAAAGATTTCAGGTGATTCTGGACAAAACGAATTCTGGACAAAACGAATTCTGGAAGTGATGTTGGACAAAAGTGATTGGCTTTCCCTAGGTTGTCTTTACACCTACTTTTTACAAAGGACGGTCTACGCATTTGTCTACAACATCGGTGGTTCGGTCATCGGTGACAAGGTCGGGAGTTGACACGTGGTACTCCCGTAAGTCCTACCTCTTTTTGACCTCTATCAATTCCTCGTGTAGTTTCCTAACTAAAGTCACTTGGGTCTGAGAACGTAGAAACGTATATATCTTTCGGTGATTTAAGGAATTGAACTCTATAAACAAAAGTATTTAATTTTCGTTGGAAGACTACAAGGTTGACGGACTCAAAACAACGTCTTTGAGGATATGTAGAAAAGAGGAGGAAATAGAGAAACGGAGTCTTACTAGACTCTCCGTCAGAAAGTCCGAGTTCAACAACGTCCTTACCCCTGGGGAAGGTCCCTGACTTTGACCCGAGAACAGATTGTGAGTCTTTACTTAACAGACTCCTCTGTGTACATGACTGTTTCGTTCTCTAAAATAACCCTTTTCCGCGGACCCACCTCTCGTCGTCCATTCCCTTGGGTCCTCTTGACGGTGCACCGAAGGTGACGATACACCGATCGTCAGAGCTCAAAATACCACTACCATAATCAAAGGTCCAACAGACATCGGTTAGTAGACTAAGTCTCAGGAAGGACCACCACGTGTGGAACAAATCGGTTCTATCTACGGTCTCTCTTCCTAAGACCCTCCACCAACCTATACACCACAGAGGAAAACTGGAAAGGAATTGAGAAGGCCAACCACCACCGAACAATCAAGGAAACGGGGTCCTGGAGTACGTTTACCAATGATACACGGACCGGTCCCACCCACCAAAGTCAGTAACACGAAGGGGATTTTTCAGGAGTCTTTTAGACTGTTTATTTTCTATTAAGAGTTGAAAACTCAGGGAGATAAAAAACGAAAATGGTTTTTTTATTCCGTTTTTAATTTTTATCATAAGTTAAGACAAACGTCCCTCGTAATTATTGTCCCGAAGGGTCCACCGAGTATGTCATTTCTTAGACGGACGTTACGTCTTCCGGACCCAAATTAGGGACCCAACCCTTCTAGGGGGTCCTTTCCCTCACCGACGGGTGAGGTCATAAGAACGGATCTCTTAAGGTACCCGTCTCCTCAGACCGTCCGGAGTCAGGTACCCCAGCGTGTCTCAGTCTGTGCTGACTCACCGATTGCGAAATTATCTCCACCGTGTGTAGGGTCCTCATTTTTGTCGCGGTGGTTCGAAGAAAGGGTCCTTGGTGTAAGTCGAAGAGTCGTAGTTGGATGGTATTGAAACTTGACACAGACGCTTGTAGACACGAAATAGAGGTAAATAAGACACGTAGACTATCGTTCTGTATATGGTTCCATTAATAAAGAAACAAAATGTGTCAAAGTTGAATGTTTTCAAAAGTAGTCTTACCAGGTGAAAGTCTACCGTCTCTTTTGGACATGATAGTACTCACGGTCTTTCGAGTCTTGCCAAACTCTTCGTTTATTAAATAAACTTATATCTCTCCTCGATTCTTTGAGGAGTTCGTCGGTGTATAGTCTTTAGAAGGACGACCAGAGAACCCAAACGATACCCTACCCTCCTTCAACATAAATTATCCTTTACTATCGTATAACTTTTTGTCTATAATGAAACGGTTGTTTCTAGGCGGATCAGTTCCGATACCAAAAAGGTCACCAGTACATACCTACACTCTCAACCTAACACTTCTTTCGACTCGTGGCTTCTTAAGTACGAAAATTTGACACCACAACCTCTTCTAAGGACTCTCAGGGAACCTGACGTTCCTCTAGGTTGGTCAGGTAAGATTTTTTCTAGTCAGGACCCACAAGTAACCTTCTTGACTACGACTTCGACTTTGAGGCTATGAAACCGGTGGAGTACGCTTCTCAACTGAGTAACCTTTTCTGAGACTACGACCCTCCCTAACCCCCGTCCTCCTCTTCCCCTGCTGACTCCTACTCTACCGACCCTCCGTAGTGGCTGAGCTACCCGCACTCAAACTCACTTGAGACCCTCAACCACTACCTGTCCCTCCGGACCTCACGACACTAAGTACCCCAGCGTTTCTCAGCCTGTGTTGACTCGTTGACTTGACTTGACTTGGTTTATCAGAACTTTCTTTTAACGGTTTCTAAGATAGTAGTGTTTCCTGACTATTCATGTTAAAAACACTTTAACGGGAAGGACTCTACCTGAACTCTAAAATACAATCAGGTTCAAACACATGGGTTTCGTGTCACTTCGGTTTGTTTGAATGTCCATTCTGGAACCTCGTCTCTTTGAAAAAAACGTCCTGGTACGTTCCTCTTCCCACCGAGTACGATATTTTCGGACTTGAGAACTTCCCAAAGTCGTTTCGTGAGAATTTTCGGTCTACTCCCTCTCCACAGTGTCCACAAACTAGTCAAACACGTGTTAAGAGACGAACCGATTACCACTCCAATTGTCCTGCTACAGTGTCTCCAATTGCGATAGTCAGGAATCCAAAGTCCCCCGGACCCCGATACACGAGCACCAGTAGTTTATCAATTGTGGAAGGTTAACCACCCCTCCAAAGTGAACACGTTTTGTTGAGTATTTTACACACAGTTTATGGTAATGAATCCATGAAGTCGCTCCTCGATCCGTCTCCTACACCAACTTCCGGACAGGGTTCTTCCGGGGTTTCCTGAGACCAGTCAAAGTCTCAGACAAGGACTGGTGAACCCTTGTGAAATACCAAATACCGGAGAACTCTTTTTCCTTTAGCCTCTAAGACATTTGGGTTGGGTCACAAGTGAAGAGGTCAGAGTCAAAAATGTTTATTTTTTGACTTTCCGCGTCCTTGACCGTTTTTTACACATCCAGTGAGTCGGACGTCAGATCTTTAATAAATATTTATTATCGTTGTGTCCCTTTGTTCACTTGTTCATCTAGGGTACAACTCTCCCCGTCGAACTCAAGTACTGGGTCTCCACCTCCACCCCACCCCCTACCCCATCGAGTCTCGGTCTCGTCTGATTTCTCCTATTGTACCTCTATTGTACACACTATTGTACCTCTTTCGTAAATCTTACGAGGACTGTGGACATTTACGAGTTATTTGTAAAAGAGAAGAGTAGAAAGAAAAGAAAAGAGGAGGAGTAGAACGAACGCACCTCTTGACGCAAGTCTCTGTTTTGTTCACCCTGACCGAAGGGACGTCGTCGAGGTACAACCTTTCTCCTCTCCACCCTCACCCGTACCACTACAACTTAAACTGGACTCGGGACACTAAGACTTTCGTCTCTTCCAATTCTTTAGAGGAGTGGTAAACGTAACAAGATCCTTTTCCAAATGGAGATTCTGGGTCGGAAGGGATATACTGAATCTATTCCAAGTACCCTTGTGAGAAACAATAGGATACTGTTCCGATCTTGGTAGTCAAGTCAAGTGAGTCGACACAGACTGAGACGTTGGGGTACCTGTCGTCGTACGGTCCGAAAAGACAAGTAGTGGTTGGGGGTCTCGAACGAGTTTGAGTACAGGTAACTCAGTCACTACGGTAGGTTTGTAGAGTAGGAGACAGTAGGGGAAGAGGAGGACGGAAGTTAGAAAGGTCGTAACCAGAAAAGGTTACTCAGTCAAGAAGTGCAGTCCGTCGGTTCTATAACCTCAAAGTCGAAGTCGTAGTCAGGAAGGTTACTTATAAGTCCTGACTAAAGGAAGTCCTAACTGACCAAACTAGAGGAACGTCAGGTTTCCTGAAGAAACATAAGGTTTCTCAGAAGAGGTTGTGTGAAGTCTTCGTAGTTAAGAAACCACGAGTCGAAAGAAATACCAGGCTGAGAGTGTAGGTAGGTACTGATGACCTTTTTGGTATCGAAATTGATCTACCCGGAAACAAACGTTTCATTACAAAGAAATACCAGGCTGAGAGTGTAGGTAGGTACTGATGACCTTTTTGGTATCGAAACTGATCTACCCGGAAACAAACGTTTCATTACAAACGAAAAATATACGAAAAGAAGGTTCTTCGTTCGTAGAGAATTAGAGTACCGACGTCAGTGGTAGACGTCACTAAAACCTCGGGTTCTTTTATTTCAGAGAGTGACAAAGGTGACAAAGTGGGAGATAAACGGTACCTCACTACCCTGGTCTACAGTACTCGAAGTAAAAAACTTACAACTCAAAATTCAGTCGAAAAAGTGAGAGAAGAAAGTGAAAGTAGATCTCCGAGAAATCAAGGAGAAACGAAAGACGGTATCCCACCAAAGTAGACGTATGGACTCCAATAACAATAAAGAGGGTCGTCAGAACTAAGGTCGAATATGAAGTATGTCGGGCCGTAAAGCGTACTACATGAGACGTATATTCAATTTATTCGTCCCACTGTTATATGTCGGAACTACATGAGGAAAAAGTTATACCTTGGTCGGACAACAAGGTACAGGTAAGATTGACAACGAAGAAGTGGACGTATGTCTAAAGAGTCCTCTGTCCCTTTTACCAGACCATAAGGGTAGAGAAAGTCTTAAAAGGTGTCGAAAAACACTAGGTGTGTTTCCGAAACCGTATCAGTTATTTCGTCTTCATCCACAAAAAGACCTTTCACTTTAGTGAGTTAACACAGGCTGAGAAACGTTGGGGTACCTGACATCGGACGGTCCGAGGAGATAGGTACCCTAAAAGGTCCGTTCTTATGACCTCACTCAACAGTAAAGGAAAAGGTCCCCAAAAAGACCTTAAGGGAACGAAAAAGATACTAGGTTGTCTACAACCGTTAAACCAGAGACCAAAGAGACGGAAATGTTGAGGTCGAAGTTGTAGACCTTAAGAACCAAGACGACTTCAGAACGAACCCTTGGACTGAACCGAGGTTCGACAACTTCGGAACGAACCTTTTAAAACTCGTAATCAAACGATCACACTCTACTCACGTTGACACGTCATCAAACTTACAAGAAACCGAAACGGAAAGAAACCCTAACCTCACTTTTACTGAAAAAGGTGCGGATTCTGGTGACGACAAAAGGTTTAAACGACCGTATGACTCACGTCGTGAAAGGGTCGTAGTAGAAAATGCCAAAATTTATCGAGTTGACCTTAAGGTAGTGGAGGTGATCGAAACAAGTATCACTACAAAGGATTCCGGGTGAACTGAAGAGTAAGGTCCTACAGACCCAGATCCACTTACTGGTGTGGTAATACCAATAGACCCAGTAATTCTAGAAATCACTTATCCTATGTACCGTTCACTGATCTACGGAGAAGACTCTAATCTAACGTTTTCTGAGACTGAAGACAGATCAAACGTGAGAAAAAAAGATCGAAAAGATCCAAACGTTCAAGACTACTTTATTCGACGGAACAACCCTCGAAACCTCTGGACATCTTCCTGTGTTTCTCGTTCTTCGACATTCACCGGAGACCGACATTCATCGGTCCCTCCATGACTCCGGGAGTCACGTTATCCGGAGTTTTATGACTTTGGAAGGTTGTTGGACCACTCCTCCTATCGACACTCATTTGAACCTTCAACTATGAAGAGGTCAACTCGGAATTCTACCAATGTCTTGACCCAACGATACAGGACTTATAGACATAGGGGGAGTTTTAAATATACAACTTTAGGTAGGTGATGTTCCACTAGCATAATCCTTCGTCCCTGAAACTCTCTATTAATCCAGTACTCCTACCTCGGGGGTACTTACTCTAATCATAGGAATATTTTCTCTGAGGTTCCTCTTAAAAGTGAAGGATACACAGTGGATTTTCTCTACGTGTTGAACTCTCAACACTCAACTCAAAATAAACCCCGTTTTACTCCTGGCGTCGGGCCCTCTGTCGTGGAGTCTATCGAGACTTTCTGAAGAGACTTCTTCGTCACACCTTCCATTTATATATTCTAAAACCACTTCCCCCTCAAGTCACGTTAGTTAGCGAATCAAATGTTTGCCAAAAGACGGTCAGTCCTCCTCGACTACAGTAGTACTTCCCTAAATACTAAAAGATCTATACTTCTCTACGTTCCTAACCCTAATTCTTTAGTCAAGGACTTTTATAGATTGATAGATTTCTGGACACGGTGTCGGAACAGATTGAATGACTTTGGTACTCGGTACGACACATACAGGTGGGTTTTACTTGCCCAGTACCACCTCTCAAGACTGTTTTGCACGAGGTGACCTCTTCCTTACCGTTTGGTGAAGTCATAAAAACGAAACTCCTAGGGTACTTTTTATACTTTTCCGTTTTTCTATACTGTGAATTTCTACTTGCGAGGTTCAACCAAGCATGGGTTATACAATGACCTCTTCTCACCTCTTTATTGAGGTCTTTCTTACTTTTCTACGTCGGTTTCGTTTTTGTGACGGGTGAACACCTACACTGACCACTACCTTCATTTCAGACTACGACGTTTCTCGTTGTAACGTATCCTTGGACCTTATAATCCAAGTCTTTAGTTCCATTTAATCTTCACCAGTTTGTCCTCTACCGTTCTCACTTGATTTTACCCGACCTTATCCGCTTAAATTAAGTCTACTGGTAATATAGATGATGACACCCGCTCTTAGGGAATCTTCTTTACCTCATCGGGAGTATCAGTAGTTTTATCAGGTTTTACATCATGGATTCACATTAGAGTCTTTACTGTCTTACTAGAGACAGGTAAAGGTTCCGTTTAGTAAGTTATAGTGTCATTAGGTTCAGATACGGGGTTGGTTATTACGACTTCTTCGACTTTAACTACCAAGATACTTCTGGATGTTCTGGAAGATCTTGATTGTGGGGGTTTTCTACAGGAAAAGTGGTATCCCCTTACGTTTTCATCCTTCAGTTCTCTATGGACCTCAATTGTCCGTTTAAACCGGAACCTCATGTTTTACTCCGTCCCGTTTCCGATTGTCAAAACAGTTCACTTGAGTGACCAGTATCGTTTGTGAGAGAAGGTTGTTGTATTCTCTATTGAGATGTGTACTTGTAGTGGTAGTAGTAGTACCAGTTATGACTTTAGTCTAACTAATGTAATAAACGTCACTTTATTCCTCTTCTCGATATCTCAGTCGTTTTTGTTCTGTCCCTCGGTTGACACCGAGTGTAGTATTTAATAAATAACGTTTTAAGTCTGTATTTAACTTCTTTCATCCCTTTTGGTGATCTGGTAAGTCCATACTGGATTTAGTTTAGGGAATACTAATATGTCACATTTACTGTTTCTCTAAGTTCCCTAATCTAGACTATCTGTCTCACTGACTTTTTGATACCTACCTCCAAGTACTGTAACATGTCCTCCGTCACTAGTCCTGGTAGGGGTTCTTTTTCTTTACGTTTTTCTGTTTTACTAACAGACTCCTCCGGAATGTTCATCGGACTCTTTTCTTCTCTTCGACTTCCGTTTCCTCTTTTCCTTTCGATATAGGTAGACTTACGTCTCAAGGTTTCTTCTCGTTCCTCTCTATTCTTTCGGAAGGAGTCACTAGTCACGTTTGTTTATCTCCTTTTGTTATCTTACCCTTTCTGATCTCTAGAGAAGTTCTTTTAATCTCTATGGTTCCCTTATAAAGTACGTTTCTACCCACGTTATTTCCTGTCTTTGACATACTTGGATTTTCTTCGTCTGTTATAATTCTTCTCCACCGTTCTTATGTGTCTTCGTGATATCTTTTTTCTAGAAGTACTGGGTCTATTAGTACTACCACACTAGTGAGTGGATCTCGGTCTGTTGTAGTGATGTTTGTTACGATCACCTCCACTACCTTAAGGTCAACTTAATAGAGTTTAGAATTTTCTACTACGACAATTTCACGACGTGAGTTATACGGTCGTTTAAACCTTTTGAGTCGTCACCGGTGTCCTGACCTTTTCCAGTCAAAAGTAAGGTTAAGGTTTCTTTCCGTCACGGTTTCTTACAAGTTTGTGACGTTTAACGTAAGTAGAGTGTGCGATCGTTTCTTGACGAATTTTAAGAGTTTCGTTCGGGAGTTATCGTGTGCTTGGTTCTTGAAGATCTACAAGTTCAACCTAAATCATTTCCGTCTCTTTGGTCTCTAGTTTAAAGATTGTAGGCAACCTAGTATCCTTTTCGTTCTCTTAAGACTTTTTGTAGATGAACACGAAATTATTAATGGGGGTTTCTGAAACTGACACATCTAGTGTTGTTTCTCACCTTTTAGAAGTTCTCTCCCCTTATGGTCTGGTGGAATGCACGGAGGACTCTTTAGACATACGTTCAGTTCTTCGTTGTCAATCTTGACCTGTACCTTGTGGTTTGACCAAGGTATAACCCTTTCCTCATGTAGTTCCGATATATAACAGTGGGACGAATAAATTGAATATACGTCTCATGTAGTACGTTTTACGGTCCGACTTACTTCGTGTTCTACCTTAGTTCCAACGGTCCTCTTTATACTTATTGGAATCTATGTGTCTACTCTGATGAGAATATCATCTTTCACTTCTTCTTGATTTCTCGAAGAACCACTTACACTTTCTCCTCTTACTTTTTTGCCTGAATTTTGAGGTGTAAGCTCTTTGTTTCTAGTACCGTAGGCTAGGGTAGTAAGTTACTGTTTATCTCCCCCTTTGTCACCTTTGTCACTCTCTGAAATAAAAGAACCCGAGGTTTTGGTGACGTCTACCACTGACGTCGGTACTTTAATTTTCTGTAGACGAGAAGCCTTCTTTTTGATACTGGTTGGAACTGTCGTATAATTATTCGTCTCTGTAATGAAACGACTGATTCCAGGTACATCAGTTTCGATACCAAAAAAGTTATCATCAGATACCTACACTCTCAACCTGGTATTTCTTCCGACTCGTGACTTCTTAACTACGAAAACTTGACACCACAATCTCTTCTGAGAACTCTCAGGAAACCTGAAGTTCCTCTAGTTTGGTCACTTAGGATTTCCTTTATTAAGGACTTATAAGTAACCTTCCTGACTAAGACTTCGACTTTGAGGTTATGAAATCGGTGGACTACACTTCTTGACTGAGATCTTCTCTGAGACTACGACCTTTTCTAACTTCCGTCTACCTCTTCCCCTGCTATCTCCTACTCTACCAACCTACTATAGTGGCTGGACTACCTGTCCTCAAACTCGTTCGAGGTCCTCAACCACTACCTGTCCCTTCGGACAACAAGACGTCAGTTACCCCACTGTTCCTCAGTCTACACTGACTCAGTGAATTGTTGTTTACTTGGTCTTTCACCCAAGAATAGGTTGTGGTTTACACGAATGGCGAACTAGAACCTCAAAGGTCGGAGACCTTAACTTTTTATTTAAAGACAACAAATATTCGATGGGTCAGACACCATATAACAATATCGACGGACTTACAAGATTCTGCACTCACCATGGAAACAGCCTCTCGTTTTGACCGACGGGGATTTTACAGAGAAACCGTACGTCTAATGAATCTCGACTTTGGTCAGTTCGAAATTTTCTGAGTCCTTCTTGGAAACTGGAAGGGAGAGTGACGGATTTTACTGGGTCTCTCTACAATACCCCTCCCTCCACCCTCCCCCCAAGTACAAACCCTTGCGTACATTCTTAATTTCTAAAATTTTAATTTTTTTTATTTTAATTTAATTTTTTTTTTTTCTCAAATATATCTCCTGGACAATGACTTATCTCGATAGGGATCTGTCTAGACGTTTCCCATAACCGGTCGACACCACCCCTATCGAGAAGTCCCGGACCTCTAGTCTCAAGTGAGACTACCTCAGGTCTCACTAACTGAGACGTACCGGGTCGTTTTTAAACAAGTGGTCTGTAAACGAAAAGATAGAGGTACACTTAACGGTAAAGAGGTAAAACTTCAGGGTTTGGTGATGGGAGTTGTAGGAGAGAACAGAAATCGACTGCTACCGTAAATTCTACCTCCAAAGTCGGTAACACCGTCCAATGAGTCAATAGGACTCAGAGAGGGTACATATGTATAATAATTCGAAAGTAAACTGAAAGAGGACAATTAGACGGAGGACAGTTGAATTAAGAATCTGGTCGGTCTTTTTAGATGTTCCCGTCCCCTTTTAAAGAAGGAGGGGTTGCGGACTAACGTCTCCCGGTCGATTCAATGTAAATCTAAGGACTGGGTGTCTTTGACACACTATTATTCACATATTTAGTGATTTGTAACCCCCAGTAAAGAATGTACCGTTATCTATTGATTACGTTCTAACTAGTACCCTTGGGAGGTATCTTCAGATCCTAGACTTCTGTTTTTCAGTCGGAAAATACCCACCGGGGACTCTTCGACGGTTTCCGTCTGGCTCGTACCACCAATACACTATTTTCTAACTTATGTGTTCGTCTGTCGTCGGTCTAGTATGGAATGTTGTCTTGAGACGTCGAAGGTCGGGTCCTTCGAGTCAGTGTCGGAACCGTCTTGACAGGGCCTAACCACTCCGAAACCGGTTACTACGGGTTGAAAGAATACAAAGCGAGTAGTTATAAAAGTTGAGACCATGTTCGTATCCTTCGGTGTATTAAGGGTTTCAGTTAGTGTGTCTACAAAAGGAAGGTATTGAGAGTGAAGGGGTTCGTTTTAACAGTTAGTTTTGTAGGTTAGAACTTCGATAGGGATATGAAAAAAAAAAAAATTAACAACACGAAAGGGTAAGGGACGAACGGAAACTGAGAGACGGTTTACCGTTCACTACCACGACTAAGGGAACGATACCCTTCGAACCTTATGTATCGGAGACAAACAAGAGGAAACCCACCAGAAATGAAGGTCCCGTAGAAGAAGGAGGTGAGTGTACACAAGACGACGGAGGATGACCCGTAGACCAGACCTGTTGTCCGGTCTTTCGTCCTCGTCATCGGTCACACCGACTATTGGTCGACAGAAGGGGGACAAGAGAGGGAGGTGTACAGTTGTAAGTGACACCCAAAAGAACACTAACTAGTCTCGGGAATTAAATAGGTCTAATCTACCCCTCCTACAACTATGTCAGTCAATTTAGAAGGGGTAGAAGGAGTGAGGTCTCGAGTCTTCTCTTTGTATCCAAGTTTTACTTCGATACCACGAGAGTACCGTTCTGTCACTCTCTTCATAGACCGAACAATTGTCCCACTCCTCCCTACCCACAAATAAGTATCGGACCTAATAACAAAAGGTTCTTTATTCGGTGTCCTTCTTTAAATTTGAAGAGATTAAAGGGTAAAACCCTTATCCTTTCAGATTTCTTTCTTTACTGAGACCCACCACCAGTTCATACAAAGTAAAGTCTATAGAAACCCCCCTTTTTATAGACGTCGAATCTCACTTTTTGAGTGGGACGAGGGTGACAAGATACAAGGGTCGTAAATTGAAGGGGTTTCAAGGGAACGGGAGGAGGAGAGAAGGGATGTCTCAGTCTTCTATTTTGGTCTCAAGTGGGGTGTCAAGACAATTCGGTCCAGTTCGGTGACTGTCAGTAGTTTACGGACTCTGATACCTTGAGACTACAGGTTATTCCCATCATCCCTGACTACTAAGACTCCCCTCCTAGTCCACCCCATAAACTCCACACTTTCCCTCTCCTGATACTCTTCCTTTCCCTTCTTTCCCCTTTCCCGTATATAAAACTTCGAGTCTGTTCTGTCATCAAAATATTCTTACAGAAAAAAAAAAAAAGAGGGAAACCAAAAGCTAAAGAAAGAAAGAAAGAAAAAAAAATTAACTCCATATTGACTAAATGTTACAAAGTCCACATTTTAGACTTTAAAATTTTTTAGACTACGTCTAATGAAAGTCTAATGAAACGTTCTATAAGTCATAGGAAGGGACACGATATGTCATCCAGGAAGTTGTCAAATACATAAAATATATATTTTCTGATATATACCATAATATCTGATATATATCAGACGTAGACAACCCGAAGGGTTCACCGGGATCACCATTTTCTTAGGACGGTTACGTCCTCTGCGATCTCCGTACCCGAACTAGGGGCCCAGCTCTTCTAGGGGACCTCATCTTTTACCGTTGGATGAGGTCATAAGAACGGACCCTCGTCCTCGAACCTCCCGATGTCAGGCACCCCACTGTTTCTCAGTCTGTACTGACGTTCTGACTTTGACTCTCACTCAGACTACCCAATTTGGGGTTTAGAGTCCAATAGGGAGGGAGGAAAAGGGAAACCATTGGTATTCAAACAAAAGATACAGACACTCAGACAAAGACATGACATTTATTCAATTAAAAAAAGTATAAAATCTTAGGTGTATATTCACTACATATTATAAACGGAAAGAGGTCCATGTCACAATATTTGACTTATTGTAACACCCTGTTTCTCGATTACAACCTTTTAACAAACCACCATACCTTTTTTGAGGTGTGTTCGTGTAACTTCGACCCAGGTCTTAGTCATTCCAGTATAATACGACGAAATGACACCATATTCTTGGAATTTTATTATATGAGGTTAAAGAGGGGAAGTTGAAGAAGAGGATCATATATCGGAAGTATGATAACAGTTTGTAAAATGAAAACATATATAATGTTTGGGGTGTATTGTAAATAATAAGACAAATTTGTTGACTATGGGAAAATTTCTTCACACTTATTAAAATTTCAAGAACGTATAGATGAGTACACCAATTAGAAAGGTTTCAAGGTGTAGGAAACATATCTGGATGTAAAACTGAGTGATAAAAGGAAGACGAACAAATTATAAAACATAACACACCTAGACGATCACTACTTACGAAAGTCTGTAAAATATAGACTTTTCAGATTAAAATTTTCCTACAATGTAATCAAAAGATCCCGACGGTATTGTTTTATTGACCTGACCACAGAGTTTGTCGTCTTTAAATAAAAGGGAGTTAAGATCTCCCGTCTTCAGGTTCTACTTCCACAATCCAAAGAGGGCTCCGGAGAGAACCGGAAAAGTGACAACATTGTATCGACCGAGAGTATGACGTGGACACAGGACCATAGAAAAAGAAAATCCTATCGTTAATATAACCTAATCCCAGATAAGGGATTATCCGTTTCGTAACCACCAAGTCACCATCTTAAGAACGGAAGGTACGTCCTCAGGACCCAAACTAAGAGACGGTTACATGTTACGGATTGATGAAACCCCGAAGGGACCATCGAGTTGACCATTTCTTAGACGGACGTTACACCCTGTGGACCCGAGCTAGGGACCTAATCCTTCTAGGGGACCTCCTTCCGTACCGTTGGGTGAGGTCATAAGAACGGACCTCTTAGGGTACTTATATCCTCGGACCACCCGATGTCTTGTACCGCAGTGTTTCTGGTTGATTCGTGTGTCCCAGATTTGTGTGTGTTGTGTCCCAGATAAGTCTACTGGAGTCAAACAAAATTAGTATGGACCAGAGATGTATGTTACTGTAAGACTCGATGACCCCCAATATTGAAGTTGAATACTTAAACACCCCCTACCACGTGCATGTACGAGTAAGCGAAGTCAGCACAGGTTGAGATACGTTGTGATACCTGACATCGGGCGGTCCGAGGAGACAGGTACCCTAAGAGGTCCGTTCTTATGACCTCATCCAACGACATGGGAGGAGGTCCCCTAGAAGGGTTGGTCCCTAACTTGGGTTCAAAGGACGTAACGTCCACCTAAGAAATACTGACTCAGTGGACCCTTCGGGATATCTTAACATCCAACTATCGAAAGAAAGTCATGAAATTTCTACAACGAGGTGATAGTAGAGAGACGTAACAAAGGTACTCTTTATACGACAGTAGGAATTAAAACAAGAAGACTTATAGAACTTAGAGAAAAGGAGACCGACAATTTTAAAAGAGAAATATGTTCTAAAGCTCGTTAAAATAATACTAAACGAAACCACAATAGAAGTGAAGAACACAACCCCTAAGTAACTCGAAGAACTCAAATAATGGATCCAGACTTCGTCTTCATTAGAAAGTCCTAAGAAGTATCTTTATCTTAACACCGAGTTTCTGAACTTTTAAAATTTTAAGCTACGAAAAATGGTTAAATAGTGGGTATTTCATAGTTGGTTAAATATAAGAGTGGTCGTTTGTCATAGTATCAAAACTTTTAAAATAAATTAACCTCCTATTAACGAAATTTTCAACACAACCAAAGACGATATGTTGTTACACTTAGTTAGTATATATATATATAGAAGAGGAACAACTCGGAGGAAGGGGGAGGATAGGTTTGGGAGAAGTATAAGAAAAATTGAAAGTTGGGTTAACCAAGAGTAACAAAGTTAAATGTAAAGAAACTAATAGGTAACTTAGTTTTGAAACAAGTACAAATAACTAGTAAAAAGAAGTAAGAAAGTCAGTAAACTCGAAGATGATATGTGGTCCTTTACAAAATACACGACCCTTATGACGTTATTTGATCTCAGTCCACCGACAAGGGAGTACTTCGGACGGAAGATTACTCTCAACCCCTCTATCTCGTGTGTGTGTGCGTGTGTGTGTGTGTGTGTGTGTGTGTGTTAACGTCTAACTGTGTTGGATATTTTTTATTCTGTTCTACACTACTTCTTCCTGAACCATACCCCTGAAAGGATTTCACCTATTAACGAATTCCAAAAAAAACTTCTACACTATAAACTCGATATTGGGTTTAATACTCTTTCTTCATCCGCACGTTTCTATACCCCGTTTTTAAATTGTCTTTATCCTTTGTCGTTTACATTTACCAGATTTCATCCCTACTCAAATCGAGTAAACTCCTACTCTTCTTTGGAGTACACCGATCTGTCACCAATCGTCCTCTTTTTCATAATCCTAGACTTGAGTCTCTCGATCCGTCACTTCTAAGTATCTTGGATATTTCGGTATCATTCCTCAAATATAAAATAAATTTACACTTAATAGATATGTTTAGGAAACGGGTATAAAGTTAACCTCACCAGTATAAAAATTTGACTAAAAAATTTCTAAGAACAATATAATCTTTACCATTGTAGATACCCATAAGAAACGTCTATGAATGGAGATAAAAAGTACAGAATTAAAACACATGTCATAAAAATTTTAGGGAAAAAAATTTAAAACAAAAAATTTTTATAATCATTTAGATATTCAGAATGAAATGTCTATGACCAAAAGAAGGTGGTTTTGATAATTTTACGAGTGAGTTTGAAAGTAGAATGAGTAAAGAAAGTGTGTAGTTAAAAAGTCAATAAAAATTTTGAGAGTATAGGTTCTGTTTATAAAAACGGAGTGAAGACTCGGAGGGTCCTCCTTGTTCCGACTCTTTACCCAACCTTGACCACTCCATGATGGAGAATGAATTATTACTTATGTATCGTTTGTACATAATAAATTACGGAACGACACCGATAACTACAAGAGCTTCCCCTTTTTTGAGTGTAAAATGAATTCAGGTGTCTACTATTGACACCACAACCTCTTCTGAGAACTCTCAGGGAACCTGACGTTCCTCTAGGTTGGTTAGGTAAAATTTCTAGTCGGGACCCACAAGAAACCTCCCTTACTACGATTTTGACTTTGACGTCATGAAACCGGTGGAGTACGCCTCTCAACTGAGTAACCTTTTCAGAAACTACGACCTTCCCTAACCCCCGTCCTCCTCTTCCCCTTTTGTCTCCTACTCTACTGATCTACCGTAGTGACTGAACTACCTACACTCAAACTCACTTGAGGCCCACAACCACTACCTGTCCCTCCGGACCGCACGACGCTAAGTACCCCAACGTTTCTCAGCCTGTGCTGACTCACTGACTTGACTTGACTTGTCTACTATTTGAGGTTTGAATCGGTAACTACTCTTTACCCACTCAGGAAAGACAGACGCAGAAAAACAGGGGTAGATACTACACCGAAGGACCTCGAAAAACAACTCCGTGGTCCTAGCTGGAGTCCCTTTTAACGAGGAAGGAAGGTTTCAAGTGGGAACCTAGTTATTTAGTCTCGGCCTCTGAAGGGACCATCAGGTCACCATTTCTTAGGTGGACGATTTATTCCCCGGTCCCCAAACTAGGGACCAGGTCTTTCTACGGAGTACGATGTTCCACTGACTCGCGGTGTTGATGATTCGGACGTGAGACCTCGGGTACTTGACGTTGATCACTTCGGGTACGTGGAGCCTCGGGTACGAGGTGTTGTTCTCTTCGATACCGTTACTCTCAACGCACATGGTGTTGTATTTCGCATAGGGGGTGACGACGTTGATCTCTTTCGGGCACGTGTCGTTGTTTCTGGGTCACGTCGCTATTTATTTATGTATTTTAATTTTTTTTTTTTTCGTTGTTGTTTTTTCTTTAGTCTCGGACCATCAAAACGTTTCATCCTCAGTCTCATGGACTCGGGTCGTTAAAGTGTCGGTCACCGACAGGACACTAACCCTTCACGTAGAGACAGAGACACCTGTCTACGTCTCGAGTCTTTCCCGGTCTACAGTCGACGACCACCCAGTACCGACCACGGTTGAGAATCTGAGAGATATACTTTACAGGACTGGGACTTTTGTTAAGACAGAGTCAAAAAATTAGAGTACGAGACCTTTCAAAGGTGACTGGTATACCGATTCGTATGTGTTCGGCGGACCCGATCTTAAACCTCTCGTCCTATACGTCTCGTCGAAGGGGTTGAAGTACGGAGACGGTCTTACGAGAGTAACCGGGTCCCACACTCGAAGATTTGAGGGTCGTCCACCGTTCTGGGATTAGAATGAACTAAGTTACCAAATATACACTTCGTAAAATTAAAACTTTATTAAAAGAGTGTAAAAGAGAGAAGAGGAAGACAAAGAGAAGGGTTCCAGTTAGAAACACGAATATGGGATCAAGTGGATAGGAGGAACTTGAGTAGGGTACCCAAGAAGACAGGAGAAAATTCAAATGGAGGTGATCGTGAAAAGTAGAATGTTTGTACGAGAGGTCAGAAACCTTATTGGAGAGTTCGACGGATAAGCAAATTTCATAGTGGATTTAATCGGTGAAGGGGGGTCAGGAGAGACTCAGGAAAGATACAAAGGAAAGATTGTTAACAGACTAAACATCAATAAATTTAAACATAACAAATGAGTATCAAAATGACACAAGGGAGTAATGATATATTCAAGCGATTCATAGTCTTGATACAGACGGGACAAATATTAACATAGATACCTTTATTTGCTTTTGGTTGGTCTACTTTTATCGGTTTTCGGTAAATAATTCCCGAACGTTCCCTCAGTCGGTGGTAGTGGACTTAAAACCGTCTCGGAGTTTCCGTTCGTCTCCTGACCTTTTTTATCTTCCGAAGTCCATACGGGACTAACCACCGAGAATCGTACCCCGACGCCATCCGTTCAATTGATCTTCACTCCGTGACATACACTGACCAATCTTTTCTGAGACCGAAAGTGACCACCCAGTATTCACCCGTTGTCCTCGGTTTTCATCTCTTTGATAGTCATTAATTAGTTCAGGACCAGTAAATCCCCACTAACAATTCTCTCTAATAATAAACCGAAGGATCTGATAACTTTCATCAAACTGAAAAACTTGACCAATAACGTCTATCATTCAACTGAAGGACCCGACCAACAATGTGACGGACATTGTGACGGGGTGTCGGACATTGTTGGTCGGGTCCTCCGGTTGGCAAGTCAAGTCAAGTCAGCAAGTCAGTACAGGTTGAGAAACGCTGGGGTACCTGACGTCGTACGGTCCAAAGGGACAAGTAGTGGTTGAGGATTTCAAATGAGTTTGAGTACAAGTAACTCAGTCACTACGATAGGTTGGTAGAGTAGAAGACAGTAGGGGAAGAGGAGGGTGGAAGTCAGAAAGGGTCGTAACCCCAGAAAATGTTGCTCAGTCAAGAAGTGTAGTCCACCGGTTTCATAACCTGAAAGTCGAAGTCGTAGTCAGGAAGGTTACTTATAAGTCCTGACTAAAGGAAATCCTACCTGACCAACCTAGAGAAACGTCAGGTTCCCTGAGAGTTCTTAGAAGAGGTTGTGGTGTCAAGTTTTCGTAGTTAAGAAGCTACGAGTCGAAAGAAGTGTCAGGTTGAGAGTGTAGGTATGTACTGATAACCTTTTTGGTATCGAAACTGATGTACCTGCAAACAGTCGTTCCGTTACAGAGACGAAAAATTATACGAGAGGTCCAACCAGTATTTAAAAGAAGGTTCCTCATTCAAATAAAATTAAAGTACCGACGACAGTGGTAGACGTCACTAAAACCTCGGGTTCTTTCTTTTCAGACAGTGACAAAGGTGACAAAGGGGAAGATAAACGGTACTTCACACTAACGTCGGTACTTTAATTTTCTACGAATGAGGAACCTTCATTCCAATACTGGTTGGATCTATCACATAATGTTTCGTCTCTGTAATGAAACGGTTGTTTGAAGACTTTCCAACAACTTAGTGCGTTTCTGCGGTCCTAAGAACCGGGGACCTCCTCTTCTTAAGTTAGACCCCGGTCTCTACTCCGAACTAGTGAGTCTCGAAAACACATTATTTCAAAATAATTTCATAGTTCCTCTATCAATTTCGAAGACTGTATCCGTAGTCTTCCCCTGCCTTTCTCACGGGGGGACGATCAGAAGTCGACCTACAATATATCAGTAATCGTCAGACAATTACTTTCCTCACAGAATTTTGAGTCTTACCGTGGTCCGGGGAGTGGGTATTCTACGTAAAACCCTATTAGAACCGTGGTTTACCAAGTAGGACCCGGTATTTTACTAATTGAACTTAGAACTTCTTCCCGTCTAGTGGTATTTTATCAAAGTATATGTATCTAATCCCCTTGTTATAGACTCATATTGTATGACCAAACAGTTCATCCAAGACTCGGTTCTCCGTCTTGACTGAACTTCTGTCTCAAACCCCATTTACGTATCATGTAATCGTATCGAATTCTATTTATAAAGGTATTCTCTTTATGTAACCAATAGACATCCAAACTCTTATTGAAGTCCACTTTGGTCCACAGTAATACCTTTGTGTCATAAAATTCTCTTCGGAGGAAAATTTAAACATATCTCTTCCTTTTTTATAGAGATCAAACAAAGGAGGGCGGCGAATTCTCTATCGGACTGTGAACATCCGATAAAGGAGGAAAACCTCTGGGGACCGGAAGGACGGACAATGGGAGAGTAAGTCGGGAAAGGAAAATCCTCTTAATACAACGGATCCCTTTTCCCCGTAGCAAGAGTGAGGTATTGACGAAGACTCGACTGTTTCCCCGTAACAGGAATTTAACCACTCCGTTGTATAAGAGAATTAGGAGTATAACTCCTATAGACTAGGTCCCCGGGGTTTATCATCAACCTCCTTCGACGTCGTCATCGTCCTCAAACTCGTTGGTAAACATTGAATTTTCGAAAGTACACCGATCTTTGTTTAGGTCAATATGTCAAAGTCTACATTCCGTTTTATCAGTAATTTTGTTAAATTTTAGTTTTAATTTTCAGTGTAATACAGGTCTCAATTTCACGTTGCACAACGTGGTCGGGTAAAATCCCAACTATCTACAGTAGTCTACTTCTTCTGTAGTGTAGTAGTGTACACAGTTCCCATAAGTGTCTGAATCTCTTTCAGAAAAGGAACTTCACCTCTACAGGTGGTACCCTTCTGCAGGTGAGTACTTCTCCCCTCACGAGGTGTCTGGGTCGTCAATCTGGCTAACACTTTACATCGTATCCTCACTCGGGTCCTGTCCTTCCGTAACAGAACTCCTAGTTTTCCGTCTGAGTCCTAAAAACCTCAGTCGTCTTCATCCGAGTGCATCTAATAGTCCGGGTAGACTTTTCATGTTTCGGTCTCGTATCTTTCATTTCTGTATTTTACTTCAGTGAATCAAAACTAGTCCCACAGTGGAGAATTGAGTTCACACTACATGGGTGTTTAGTTAAGGACCGTGAAACTGTCGACACCCTCTTCTTTCTTATTGGACCATTCCCGGAAGGGTCTCCCCGAGCTCCCTACCCGGGGGTGTAGCGTTACAGAAATACTCCTAGAACCAAGGACCGAGTTTATCTCCGAACGAACTGAGTTTCCGACCCAGTCCTCAGTAGAGGACCTCAAGACAATTACGGACAACTTTTCGACTCTCGACTCAATGTACTGATCAATTAAGGTTCCGAAGTCCCAGATATTGTTACTGACACGTATTCTTTCCGGAAGGTATTTATGTAAGTTTCCCCCTGTCAGGGAGGAAAAAACCCCTTCAAACTCGGGAGTAATTTCTATACCCATCCTGAAATTAGGTTAATAGAACACAGAGACCTCAATTAAACGCGTCTACAGAAAACTATTACAGTAATCGAAAAGTTTGGAAAGGACTCCTAACCCCAGGGATCTTTGTCACATTCACTATAAGATAAGGATCTCGAAATCTATGGGGGACTCACTGTCGTCGAAATTTCCGCCTCGGTAACAGTGAGACTTCCGAGGTACCTTCAGGTTTGGACCCTATTAACGTACCTAATTTTAGAAATATTGGAGGAATCGGACAAGTGATACTGTCCCTTTTCGGAGTTAGGTAGGTCATTTTCATAGATTGGTTTGAACATTCGTTCTGATAGGCAATCGAAAACCGTATACTCATTTTATTTAAAGGGTCAGGAGAGGTCCTATGAAGGGTGAAGCAACATTAGATCTAAAACGATCGAAAAGTCCGAAACCCAGTAAAAAGACTGTTTGGAGTGTGGAAAACTATTATAAGAAATTTCAAAGGTAATGTAAAAATGGAAGTTTGTTTGCTCTTCGGTAAACCATTCATGAGAGACAAGGGTTCACTTTTGAGACTACATTTGGGAATTCTTAAAAGGTGACTCGTAAAAGTCCTTAATAATTAACAGGTAGGAGGCTGACATTGGTAGAAAGTAGTCATTTGAAACGAGGAGAAAAGAGTATAGAAAGATTAAGAAGGAGTCATATAACACCAAAAAGGACAAGGTGTCCTGGACAGGTCTAGTTTCCGCAGACGTCACTTCCCCAAAACATTTCACGATAAAAAGACCGAACTCTCAGTCGGTCGACTAATGGAAACCGGCGAAATGAGGGTAGGGACGACACGAGAAACGTTACGCATTGTCGATGAAGAAATCCTATTATATATCGTCAATTTTCAGAGCGCTAGAGAGACTTTACGAATTATCCAAGAGGACAACGGTAAAATTTGACAGAAAGAAAGGTATAACATCGTATTCTTACATTTCAGTTTATTCGTATGAATCTTAGGCACATCTATAAATGGGTGACGGGAAACGAATTGAGATCTCGAACCCACTCTCGATGTTCGAGGTGATTGACTCGTGACCAAGGGACCCCCTCTCTAAAACGAAGGTTTTGGACAAGTCGTCAGTGGTGCCGAATTAGACGAAATGCGAAAGGTAGAACTTGTTTTCTTGACGGTAGACATTTATAAAAGTACAGTCCTAACAGATTACCCCATAGGTAATCTAGAAGGGCTCGACGTATCAAATTTCAATCCTTAACCCTTGTTAGGACTAGTCCACAAAGTAAAAGGAAGAGTTCTTCCTTTCACCGTTCTGAATTTAAAGGTGTTTAAAACTCGAATCAATGTCCAGGAAGATTGTTGTTACTGACTATAAATTCTTCGGATGACAGACAGTAGGTTTATAATTGGAATCTTAAATTCTAAGGTGAGTGTAGTACTCTTTGGTCATGTCATTCCAAAGTAGGTAATTAATAAAAATTTCGAAGTCCACGATTATTTCGGCGACGGGGTTAATGAAAATCCGTCACCCCGGTGGGTACACTTTAATGTAGATTAAGAGACGAATCTATTCGTTATCCAACTACCACTCCGGGAACCCCAACACAGTTTTGAGGGTTCCGGTATGGAAAAGAAAGTCACTGTTTAATTTAAGACTGGGACACCCGTTCGAGTCTCGACCCCGAACGTCCTCTCGTCAGACTTGTTGGAATTTTCGGAAACCTCAAAGACTTCTGGTTTGGTCAAACAGTCAAACCCGGACGACTCAAAGTCGATATTCAAATATATTCGACCTTAGGTTTACGCTGTCATTGGACACTAAGGGTTTTTAGGAGAGTTAACAGAATTTCAGTATCCATCCCCTACTAAATCATATCCAAATTAAGAGAGTCCCGGATACCGGGATCAAGGAAGACTATACTAATCCGGGTTTATAGATTGGCTAACAACTGTTTCGACTCGGAAAAGAGAGATACAGAACATTGGTGTCGGACGGTCTAAATTCTTTAGAAGACTCCGAGTGTTTGTTCGAAGGAGACAGAGTCGTGTCTCGTTTTATAGTAGATGTATAACATTGTGGTGGTGAAGTCTCGACAATTCCAAAACATCTAGGGAACTGTTTGAAACAGGTTTATTCACTCACTTCTTAGATTCGATGAGGTAAAACAATTGTCTTTTTGAGATAAACATTCCAAGACCCTTTTCTCGGAAATCTTTAGGTTCTCGGAAACCTTTAGGGGACTGGAGTGGGATGACGGGTGCTCGGTTAGCCTGGGGTCTGGTTTTAGAGGACTGTTGCGAGTCCTTGAACACCAGATGGATCTGTTATCCCTGGTTAGTTCTTGGTTGTGTGTTGGGAAGTTTTCTTTCACTAGTTAGTCTGCAGGGGGATGGATCTTTAGGAAAAAAGGGGGTACATATGAGGGATATATTCGTTACATTAGGTTTTGGGCCCCGAGGAGGGATATCGACGACGCAGCTATAGCCACCCTCGGAGTCGAGCTCGAACCAATATTTTTGGGAGAACGAAAACGTAGCCTATAGCCGAGGGACCACCAGTAACCCTCTAAAGCGCTGAACCCGTATTGTACTCCTGACAGTGCTTTAGGGACCCCGTTTTGACAAGTCCAATTGACTCTTCGACCGACACATCCCAGAAGTTTTCGTTTATCTTTAACTGAAAGAAGGTGGTTTCCGTGACTTATCTTCCGTAGAAAATTTAGTTAATGACTCTACATAAACCGAACAAGTCCTTAAAGTCTGTTATCTCATATTCCTAATCAGTGGTACCCCACATTTCCTTGATGTCGGAGTAAATAATAAGTATTTAGAACTTGATCAGAGGTAAATGGTAAACTAAAGAAATATGGGTTTTATCCTCACAACGTCCCTGACAATGTCCCTTAATTATCAGGGACGAGGAAATTAAAAGCTACTACCCAAAATTGTGAAGGAATTGGAGTCCAAAGTCACCTATGACGAAGAATACACCTTTATTCACGTCCAGAAACTCAAACTGTTGATGTCCTTATCGTAAAAAACGAGCTGGGTGTCTAAAAGGTAGTCGGGTATGAGATCCTAAATGTAAAACAAGTTGATTTCCATCTCTTTCCCTCCCGAGGTATAAGTACTTTTGTCTCCGTACCTGGAACGAGTCACAAAGGGAGGGGTTTTCCCCACTCCCTCTAAGACCGTGTTAGTCTTTGAGCACACTTTTATCGTGTCTTAGGGTCGACGTTCTATTTCTTATTGACTTTGTTATGGAAAACCGAATATGTCTGTCAGGGTAATGTCTTCGCCTAGCCCTCCTTTCACCCGGTCCCCGAAGTCATTCGTGTCTCATTCAACGGGGTCATAGATTTTCCTTTAGCTGTCTAACCGGAGGGTGTTAATAATTATGGGTCCCAAGAAGTCCACATTAATCCCGGCCTCGAACACACCCCTGGGGACCCGTGGAAGTCAGGACTAACAGAACTCTCAGGCTGGGGCCTCTGGATGCGGAGACCCCCGTCAGAGAGGAAGTCATACCAGAAAACATCTGGTCTGTACCTCAGCCCCCACCGAATCTACGGACTCCCCTTAGGACGAACTCCACGGGGAGGAAAGGTGTCATTATCGTTCGGGTAGGGAAAAATGGATCCAGGGAGACCCGTAGAAAGAGTCCGACAAATTCTTTCAAAAAGTATCGGTAACGTTTCCGAAGACGAAAAAGGAAACAAAATAAAAGACGGAAAGAAATAAAAGGAGTATAAGGGATGATATTATCTGACGGACTCACTCAACATTGTCTCATAGATTTCTGACTAATCCTCCCGAATCTCCTCGATAGGGTGTAACTTCCAGTCCTTCCCACCGCCACTCCTCTATGAGAAGCGGGTTCCATTTCTCGTCACCGACGTGAAACGTCCTCGTCGGTACTTCTCTATGGGGTGCGGATTCCATTCTCTTTGGGTTCATTCTATCATCTACAAGGTTCTCCCGTAGTCTCCCGTCTGTGTGACTTTGGTATGAGTGTCTTTTGATCAGTTAGATTATTGTGATCCTGGTGTCGGAACAGAATGAGTTACTTTGATTCGCTACGGGTACCCCGTTGCGTTCTACCCGTCCAGTACCGCCTCTCCAGACTGTCTTATACCAGGTGACCTCTTCCCTTACCGTTTGGTGAAGTCATAAGATCGGAACTCTTGGGGTACTTGTCATACTTTTCCGTTTTACAATTCTATGACTTTCTCCTTGAGGGGTCCAGTCATCCATGGGTTGTGCGATGACCTCTAGTCACCTCTTTATTGAGATTTTTCTTACTTCCCCACCTCGGTTTCGTTTTTGTTATGGGTCGACACCTACACTGACCACTATCTTCGTTTCAAGTTACGACATTTCTCGTTATAACGTATTCTTGGACCTTACAGTCCAGGTACTTAGTTCCGTTTAGCCTTCACCAGTTTGTTCTCCACCGTCCTCACTTGCAGTTGTAAGATCCTTAGTCGTTTGATTTTACCTGACCTTACCCACTTAAATTGAGTCTACTGGTAATATAGATGATGACGTTCGTCCTTAGGGAGTCTTCTTTACCTCATCGGTAGTACCAGTTGTCTTCTCAGGTTTTACGTCATGGACCTACGTCAGAGTTTTTGTTGTCTTACTAGAGATAAGTAAAGGTTCCGTGTGGCAAGTTATAGTGGCATTACGTTCAGATACGGGGTTGGTCATTACGACTTCTTCGACTTCAACTTACCAAGATACTTCTGGATGTTCTAGAAAATCTTGATTGTGGGGATTTTCTACAGGAAAAATAATATCCCCTGACCTTACGTTCTCATCCTTGAGTTCTTTGTGGACCTCATTGTCCGTTTAAACCGGAACCTCATGTCTTACTTCGTCCCTTTTCTGATTATCTCAAAGCGGTTCTTTTACGTTACCAGTATCGTTTGTGGGAGAAGGTTGTTGTGTTCTCTTCTGAGATGTGTACCTGTAGTGGTCTACCAGTTGTGGTTTTAGTTTAACTAATATAAGAAACGTCGGTTTCTACCTCTTCGAGATATGTCAGTTGTTTTTGTTCTGGTCCTCGACTGACACCGAGTCTAGTACTTGAGGAATAATGGTTTAAGTCTGAGTTTAACTTCTTTCATCCCTTTTGACGATCTGGTAAGTCCATACTGGATTTAGTTTAGGGAATACTAATATGTCACCTTCACTCTTTATCTAAATTCTCTGATCTAGACTATCTATCTCACGGACTACTTGATACCTTACTCTAAGTACTGTAACATGTCTTCTGTCTCTAGTTCTGGTAGGGGTACCTTTTCTTTACGTTTTTTCGTTTTACCGACAGACCCCTCCGGAATGTTTATCGACACTTTTCTTCTCTCCGCTTTTCGTTTCCTCTTTTCCTTTCTATATTCGTAGACTTACGTCTCTAGGTTTCTTATCGTTCTTCTGTATTCTTTCGGAAGAGTCGCTATTTACGTTTCTTTATCTCCTTTTGTTGTCTTACCCTTTCTGATCTCTAGAGAAGTTCTTTTAATCCCTATGGCTCCCTTGTAAAGTACGTTTCTACCCGAGCTATTTCCTGTTTTTACCATACCTGGATTGTCTTCGTCTTCTATAAGTCTTCTCCACCGTTCTTATGTGTCTTAACATGTTTTTTCTAGAAGTGTTGGGTCTATTGGTGCTACCACACTAGTGAGTAGATCTCGGTCTGTAGGACCTTTCACTTCAGTTCACCCGGAATCTTTCGTAGTGATACTTGTTTCGATCACCTCCACTACCTTAAGGATAACTCGATAAAGTTTAGGACTTTCTACTACGACACTTTCACGACGTGAGTTATACGGTCGTTTAAACCTTTTGAGTCGTCACCGGTGTCCTGACCTTTTCCAGTCAAAAGTAAGGTTAAGGTTTCTTTCCGTTACGGTTTCTTACGAGTCTGATGGTGTGCTAACGTGAGTAGAGTGTGCGATCATTTTATTACGAGTTTTAAGAGGTTCGGTCCGAAGTCGTTATGCACTTGGCACTTGAAGGACTACAAGTTCGACCAAAATCTTTTCCGTCTCCTTGGTCTCTAGTTTAACGGTTGTAGGTGACCTAGTACCTTTTTCGTTCTCAAGGTCTTTTTATGGATAAAGACGAAATAACTGAAACGGTTTCGGAAACTGACATACCTAGTGTTATTTGACACCTTTTAAGACTTTCTCTAAACTTATGGTCTGGTAGATTGGACAGAGAACTCTTTAGACTCACGTCCGGTCCTTCGTTGTCAACCTTGACCTGTACCTTGTTTTCTGTCCAAAGTTTATCCTTTTCCTCATGCAGTTCCGACATATAACAGTGGGACGAATAAATTAAAGAAACGTCTCATGTAGTACTCTTTGCGACCTGACCTTCTTTGTGGTCGACCTTAGTTCTGACGGCCTTCTTTATAGTTATTGGAGTCTATACGTCTACTGTGATGGGAATACCGTCTTTCACTTCTCCTTGATTTTTCGGAGAACTACTTTCACTTTCTCCTCTTACTTTTTCAACCGAATTGCGAGTTGTAAATCTTTTACTTCTAGCACCGTAGGCCAGGGTAGTGAAGTACCTTTTATTTACCCCTTTGTGTCACCTTTGTCACAGGCTGAAATATAAAAACCCGAGGTTTTAGTGACGTCTACCATTGACTTCGGTACTTTAATTTTCTGCGAATGAGGAACCTTCGTTTTAATACTGGTTGGATCTATCGTATAAATTTTCGTCTCTGTAATGAAACGGTTGATTCCAGGCAAATCAGTTCCGATACCAAAAAGGACACCAGTTCATACCTACACTCTCAACCTGACACTTCTGTCGACTCACGACTTCTTAACTACGAAAAAATTGACACTACAACCTCTTCTGAGAACTCTCAGGGAACCTAACGTTCCTCTAGGTTGGTCAGGTAAGACTTCCTCTAGTTGGGACCCTAAAGAAACCTTCCTTACTACGCTTTCCACTTTGAGGTCATGAAACCGGTGGAGTACACTTCTCAACTGAGTAACCTTTTCTGAGACTACCACCCTCCCTAACCCCCGTCCTCCTCTTCCCCTGCTGTCTCCTACTCTACCGACCTACCGTAGTGACTGAGATACCTGCAATCAGACTCACTTGAGGCCCTCAACCACTACCTGTCCCTCCGGTCCGCACGACGCTAAGTACCCAACATTTCTCAGCCTACGCTGATTCACTGTTGACTTTCTGACTAAACCAGGTATGCGGGCAAAATTATCGAATGTCGCCTATGGACCTCGGATGACTCACTCTTTAGATAACAAATTCTAGTGAAAAAGGCGAAATGAAAAAGGATCAAGGAATGTCTTGACCAGATTAACACTTTATCATAATATGAATTCTCTGTGAGATTGACCGATGGCAAGCGGTAGGAGGTTACCTATGGCACCGGTACTTCATAGTGTATCCTTCTGGTCCACACAGAAGAAATTCGAGACTCCTAGTTTCGATAGGGTCAAAAAGTCCTATGTCAAGTTTCTCACTCCAACCTTAACGATCGAGGGTAGACATCCTCTCTTTTTTTCCCTGGTCACGGTAAAAAGATGGCCTCCACAGGGAGGGACGAGATCTACCCCCACATCTGTCCGAAATGTGACTTTCGAAAAGGAAGGACCAGCCTGTCAGACAGGGAATGGCTACGTCCACGACATGAGTGGGGAGGGCCAAGATGGTGGCTCTGCCTCACCCCTACATGGTCCCCATCTGAACTATCGTAGGGATGGACTGTAGGTCGAGAAGTGGTAACAGAGACTATGGTGGGTCCCACGTTAGTCCCATTGGAAGGCCTTACGGAGGGTTCCATTCTGGCGACTCCCTTTGTAAGTAGTGGCCTCACGGACACGTGCTGGGACTCATAAAAGACTGGTGTTATTCTGACTATACTTGTATTTTGACCCTACAAGGAAAGTTCGTAGTGGTGTGGTCATATTCTCGGAGGAGACCAGGTGATTCTCGGTCGCAATGGTTCCCTTTTTTTGGAGGTAACACCAGGGTTAGACTCATTGGAAATTGGAGTCTCTACAAGAACCTCGATATCGAGGTAGATCGAAGACTTGAAGGCTAAGGATCACTCCAATCCACGAAAGAACTGATGGTTAGGTTCAAACCCTGGATTCGGTGTCATGTGTCATTGTCATATCTAATGTTCAGGGAACTTTCAGATACTAGGCTATCTAATCCAATAATGAAAATTAAAGGTTCCTCAATATTCTACCAGTTTCTCTGGCTTTTCAAACTGACTCTTTCCTCTCAAGTCAGGTATACGAAACGGGTAAAGACCAGCCAAGGGTTTCCTCAGTAACCCACGGAGAACCGTAACCGTCCAGCCATATTTGGGGGTTGTCCAAAGACGGTATTCGACATACTCTAGTGACACCTTGACGTCTCGTCCCGAGGAGTGAACGAAGCGCGTCCCGTACAACAAGTAAGTGTGTTCGTGTGGCATCTCAATCATTTCGTGTCGTCTTTTGTACAAGCGATTCTCTTCTTTCTTGATCTCGAGGTTCGTAGGAATGGAACAGGACTTCCTATAACCTGTTCAGGGGTTCCACTTTCCAACAACAACTTAGTACGTTTCTGCGGTCCTAAGAACCGGGGACCTCCTCTTCTTAAGTTAGACCCCGGTCTCTACTCCGAACTAGTGAGTCTCGAAAACACATTATTCCAAAATAATTTCATAGTTCCTCTATCTCTTTCGAAGACTGTATCCGTAGTCTTCCCCTGTCTTTCTCACGGGGGGACGATCAGAAGTCGACCTACAATATATCAGTGGTCGTCAGACAATTACTTTCTTCCCGTACAGAATTTTGAGTCTTACCGTGGTCCGGGGAGTGGGTATTCTACGTAAAACCCTATTAGAATCGTGGTTTACCAAGTAGGACCCGGTATTTTACTAATTGAACTTAGAATTTCTTCCCGTCTAGTGATATGTTTATCAAAGTAAATGTATATAATCCCCTTGTTATAGACTCATATTGTATGACCAAGCAGTTCATCCAAGACTCGGTTCTCCGTCTTGACTGAACTTCTGTCTCAAACCCCATTTACGTATCATGTAATCGTATCGAATTCTATTTGTAAAGGTATTCTCTTTACGTAACCAATAGAGATCGAAACTCTCATCAATTGAAGCCCACTTTGGTCCACAGTAATACCTTTGTCATAAAATTCTCTTTGGAGGAAAATTTAAACATATCTCTTCCTTTTTTATAGTGATCAAACAAAGGAGGACGACGAATTCTCTCTATTTTTACAGACTGTGAACATCCGATAAAGGAGGAAAACCTCTGGGGACCGGAAGGACGGACAATGGGACAGTCCAGGTAGATCAGTTCCGATACCAAAAAGGTCATTAGTACATACCTACACTTTCAACCTGACACTTCTTTCGACTCGCGACTTCTTAACTACGAAAATTTGACACCACAACCTCTTCTGAGAACTCTCAGGGAACCTGACGTTCCTCTAGGTTGGTCAGGTAGGATTTCCTCTAGTCAGGACCCACAAGTAACCTTCCTGAC
Source organism: Capra ibex (assembly GCA_006410555.1). Classification (NCBI taxonomy): domain Eukaryota; kingdom Metazoa; phylum Chordata; class Mammalia; order Artiodactyla; family Bovidae; genus Capra; species Capra ibex. Next base: position 62,005,397 of record SJYO01033645.1, read on the forward strand.
TACAACTTCGACTTTGAGGTTATAAAACCGGTGGAATACGTTTCTCAACTGAGTGACCTTTTCTGGGACTGCGGACCTTTCTAACTCCCGTTCTCCTCTTCCCCTACTGTCTCCTACTCTACCGACCTACCGTAGTGGCTGAACTACCCGTACCCACACCCATCTGAGACCCTCGACCACTACCTGTCCCTCCGGACCGCACGACGCTAAGTACCCCAGCGTTTCTCAACCTGTGCTGACTCTAAGACTTGACTTGACTTGATAACCCTGGTCCACGGTACTAGAATCAAAAGACTTACAACTCGAAATTCGGTTGAAAAAGTGAGAGGAGAAAGTGAAAGTAGTTCTCCGAGAAATCAAGAAGAAGTGAAAGACGGTATTCCCACCACAGTAAACGTATAGACTCCAATAGCTATAAAGAGGACCGTTAGAACTATGGTCGAAGACGAAAAAGGTCGGGTCGTAAAGAGTGCTACATGAGAGGTATATTCAATTTATTCGTCACACTTTTATATGTCTGAACTGCCTGAGGAAAGACCTAAACCTTGGCCAGAAAACAAGGTACAGGTCAAGATTGACAACGAAGGACTGGACGTATGTCCAAAGAGTTCTCCGTCTAGTCCACCAGGATCATAAGACTAGAGAACTTCTTTAAATATGTCAAACACCACCGGGTGTGTCAGTTTCCAAAACCGTATCAGTTATTTCGTCTCTATCTACGAAAAGACCTTGAGAAAACGAAAAAGTTGCTAGGTTACCCACAACCGTTAAACTAGAGACCGAGGAGACGGAAAAGATTTAGGTCGAACTTGAAGACCTTCAAGTACCAAGTACATAACAACTTCGGACCGAACCTCTTAAAACTCGTAATGAAAAGATCACACACTCTACTCACGTTAACACGTAAGAAACCGTAACGGAAAGAAACCCTAACCTTACTTTTGACTGTAGAAGGTCAGGACACCGGTGACGACTCAAAAGGTTTAGACCGTATAACTGACACAGAGAAAACGTATGTCCTAGTAGTACATTGATTGAAAATTTAGTCCGTGAAGAGGATATGACAACCACCTTTACGTTTAGCCGTATCGGTGATACCGCTTGTCATACCTCCAAGGAATTTTTTATTTTATTTTTTTTGTCTCGTTGACATACTAGGTCGTTTGGATAGGGATCCGTATATAGGTCTCTTTTAGTATGGACATGGAGTCATAGGTAACGTCGGTTCATAGAGTCACAGGTGAGTCACAGTATGGACATGGAGTCACAGGTGACATCGGTTCTGTACCTTTGTTGGTGACTACTTACTTACTTATTTCTTCTACACTATGTATATAGGTTACCTTATAATCAGTTGGTGTCTCACTTTATTGCAGTAACCGTCGTTGTACCTATCTGGATCTTTACTAGTACGATTCACTTCATTCGGTCTGTCTCGTTCTGTTTATGGTACTCTATCCTGAATCTACATCTTAGATTTTTTTTTTTTTTTTTCTATGTTTACTTACAAATATGTTTTGTCTTTATTTGGATGTCTGTATCTTTTGTGAAAACCAATAGTTTCCCCCTTCAAACCCCCCCTACCACAGTCTATTTAATCCTCAAACCCGAATTGTATATGTGTGATGATATATATTTTATCTTATGATTGTTCCTAAATGACGTATTGTATCCCTTGATATAAGTTATAAAACATTATTGGATATTCCCTTTTCTTAGACTTTCTTTTTTTTATATATGTATATCTACATACTGACTTAGTGAAACAATATGAGGACTTTGATTGTGTTGTAACATTTAGTTGACGTGAAGTCACATTAGTTAGTGTAGGGGAGTTCGAAATGAGTAGAGACCAGGTTCGTGTGGAAAGTTTAGAAAAAAGAAAAAAAGAAAGTTTAGAAAACTAGTGTGCTATGGAACGATTTAACAGTCAAGAGGGGTATCGAGTTTTTTCATCTTTATTCCTTATTCATTAGTAGTCTACTGATCTAGAGAAAGAATCGAAGGGGAAGTCATTAGAGTACTTTTCTGACACACTTGTTCTAATATAGATCTCCTTCTTGTGTCATTCAGTTGTTCGGACGTGTGTCACCCCCTATTCCTACTCGGAGTAAGGGACAGAGTTACTAATTGACTCTAATGAAGGGGAACGGGAAATTTTTAAAAGTACTTATTCATCTTAGAAACCTCAACCAAATTCACCATGTGTTTAGGCTAAAAGGAGTCTAAAAGTCGAAATACTACTTTTCATTGAAAGAAAAGGTGGTTTCGAACACAGAGAGAACCCAACTAAAAGCTTACCACTCGTTGGACTAGACTCGAACCATTGTTAAAGTGGACAGTGGAAGGTTGACATCCATTCAATCGCTAGGAGGTGTTCACCAAACAAAAACGAGAGATGTAAAAAGAATCTTGAGTAGATGAAGGTGTCGGGGTTCAGCGGGAAGGTCCTTTAAGAGTAGAGGTCGAACGTGGAAAGAGTACACAGGGTTCAGTTAATAAACTGCCTGTAAAGGTACTACTTTAGAATTGTCCTAGAGGTTCGGATAGTCGTCGGAGATGGGTGACCCTTCAGGAAAGAGAAGGAGATCTAAAAGGAAACATTAAGTAGACACCGTTTTCGTGACGACTTTCACTAAAGACTAAGACACCCTTCCATTTGGACTCCTACTTAAATTCGTCTTGTCTCCTTTCCTACCTTTTACTTTTTACCCCCTAACGAAGACAACCGTCCTTGTAACGGGGGAACCCTACGTTCTTCTCTACCCTGTGAATTCAATAGAGTTCCCGACCTCAACCCTTTATACTAGGTCAACCTTTCTGTGGTCGGACTCTGTGGTCTTTTTAGAGGTTTAGAACCAGGGGGTTCGTCGTTTTCGTTACCCTGTAACCCCGCCCCCCAATGGATCCGTTCCTCAGTACAAACACTTCGTCCAGACACCACGACCCCAACACTCTCCAGACCCGTCCCTGTACCACCTTCCCCTGATCCTTCCCACCAGTGACAAAAGTCCGTCGTCTCCTCGCCCGACCCTTGTGTCGGGTCCTTACGTACAGTCCGACGCCACTGAAGACGTAAGTCCCTTCACCAAAATGACTCCTCTCAATGATTCTTTCCTTAGTGTTTCGTTCCCTACGTATGGTTCCTCTTATTAAAAAAAAAAGAAGTGGAAGACAGATGTTGTGGGGTCTTAAGAGACTCCTTCCTGATCCCATCTCGAACGACAGGGACATCACCTTTTCACTGACCCAACGTAGGTCATCCTCCTTACGGGAGACGACAGAAGGGAGGGTGGGCTCTCGATCGTGTCGGACCCGAGCCCTTTCGTCACGAGTCTTTACCGTCGTAGTGTCAAATAGATTACGACAACCAAGAAGACTCTATCAAGAGAGAGAGGGTATAAAATAGAATATGGACGAACACTGTGACATATGTGTTCGTACCGGGTTTAAAGAGATACACGATAGAACGGTCATCAAGGACTTAGATACGAAGAGGCTAGGTGAGAGAGAGGACATCTGACTGTATCGTGGAGGACCTCGTAATGGGTGTTACTCCGAGGATAGTGGACGTAAAGAATAAAGTAAGGGGTGGACGTTTAAGGAGGATGTGTAACAGGAGGTGGAGGAGCAGAAGCCAAACTGGGGGGAAAATTAGATGAATAATGTATTGTTACTCTAAAAATTCTTCAGACGTTGACAACCAATAACTTCCACCTTACTGAATTCATAGAATGATTTTACTAACAAACAAAGATTCACAAGGGAAGGATTCTCTCACACTTCTTCTGGTAGTCACTCGTTGTCTAAAGTTGTTTATGCATTTTCTACCTTTTCGTGTCCTTTCAGGCAGTCCCCATTGTCCCCAACGGTCTCCTCCTCCTCCTCCTCCTCCGTCTTCCTCGACTGGGTGGTCCGTCTTGGAGACCCTCCAAGAGTCAACCGTCCGTACCCCCGGTCTCTCTCTTTCTGATGGACGAAGGAGGGTACCACTGAAGACGGTTTTGGATCTCTAGTCCTTTGGGTTGAAATTGAGCACCACAAAACCTTAGGACGTTCTCCAAGAGAGATTTTAAATTCAATTTAAGACCTATCACGACTTAAAATGTATGCTACTTCATAGACTACGATCCTGGGGTCACTCTTGGTAGGAATTAGGTCGTAAACTTCCCAGATACGAGGTCATCCCGAGGACGGTTGAGTCAGAGCTCTGTGATGTTTACCTGTTACCGGTCTACATATATTTTTATCTTAGGATTGAGTAATAGACGTCATTACCCAAATTCCGGTCTTTCGGTCGGATGATAGATATTTAGTCTGAATGTCCTTCAATCTGTTGATAAAAACGTTGGTTGGGTTCTTCGGTTTTGTTATTGGGGAGATTGTTGGCCGAAGTGTATCGGTCCCGAACTGTTGATTGTCGTAGAGATCAAAAAGCGAGACGAGAGTTGACTCCTGGACAGTCAAGTAAAGCTAACGAGTCAGAACAAACTGAGACCATGTGGTACCTGACGTCGTCCGGTCCCAAGGGACAGGTGGTCCCTGTCAGTCTCTTTGTCTACTGGTCAGTCTCTTTCGGTTTATATGTGGAGTTGGTTAGTACCCTCCGGGACGAAGTAATCGGGCGGAGGTCGAAGAGGTACGGTTGTCGGAGATTAGTCCCGTGTGGACTTTGGAGAGTTTAAAAGAGGAAATTCATAGTCGGTTTTACGTTTATTACCACCGACTGAGGGAAGGATATCGTTTGAGACTTTTTTCTTTGAAACGAGTAAGAGGGAACCACTCAGAAGTCAATAAAGGTCAGTTACCGGTAGGGGTACCTGGGTCTTGAGGGGTCGTTAGTTGAGTCACGGAGTAAGAATTTATGCTGTGTGTCAGTTCCAGTGACCTGTGCCTCTTTCGGTCGTCGTGTATCCTCTAGTTCTATTTGTCTAACTGGAACTTCTTTTACCCCGAAAACTCTGGTCTTTGTAGGAAATTTTTTAAGATTAATCTAGAAGTCACTCTAAACTCTTCTATAACACAGGCATTTTGGTTTTGGTCGTCCGAAACTTCTTGTTTCCTCAATTTTTTTTTAGAGGACCTTTAATTTTTATGTAAAGGTTTTAATTTTTCTAATCTTCTAATTACCAAGATTTTTTGGTTGTCTTGTCTCTCGTTTTCTTCATCAGATCTACACACGGTCTTTCTATTCGGTGGAGAACGTTGAAAAGACCTTGATTTCGGTCGTTACCGATCTTCGCCCATGTAAATCTCATGTGGATTTAGGTCGTCCTCGGGACCCCAGGTCCCCGACCAACCCCGACGGACACAATCTCTAGGAAACTGGAAACTCAAATCGGTTCATGTACCTACGAGACTAATTTTTGTTCGTTGAATTGACGTTTAGACTGACGACGTGAAGTGAAGTGAGGAACTTTGGGTCGTGGGGAGGGTTAGTGTATACCACTCTGTCTAGTCAGAGAAAGGTCTGGTCCTGGACGGTCGTGGGTCGAGGGACTGGGTGGGGAGGTAGGGGGTGCGGACGGGGTCGGGGTCAGGTGTTGTATGGGCCCACAAGTCACTCGACCCTGAAATACCGGTCTAAACTTTCACACTAACTTTCACAATCAGGTAGTCAACACAGGCTGAGACGTGGAGGTACCCGATATCGGGAGGTCCGAGGAAACAGGTACCTTAAGAGGTCCGTTCTTATGACCTCACCCAACGGTAAGGGAAAAGGACCAAAGTTTCGGTATACGAAAACAGGATTAAACTTTTCAATCCCGTACTCTCATGGAGAATTTCGAAAACTCTTAGTTTCCTCGATTACGGACACTCTTCAAATCGTCTCGGGGTCCGTGACTCATTAGTCATTTATCATTGTCAGTAATCCTAAGGGTCTTGATCAGAAGGAAACAGACAGAGTTAAAATTGGGATGAAACTGTTTAAAAATATAAATGTGGATTTTAATGACTTGTTTATCAGTAATTTGAGAGTCGAAATAATGGTTTCTATGTGAGAGTCTGTGGAGTAAGTCAAGAGTTAAGAACTTTCTAAAATAGATAATATGCATAAAAACTTCGGTGTTACCTGACTTCTCGTTACTTTCCAGGACGAAGTATATCAAGTACGGAACCCCTAGACCGACCCAAACCCGAGTGTACAGGAAGCACAAGAGTCATTTCACTGGGAAGAAGTGGTCCCGAGTTCGGAGTGGAAAAAGCACTCCAGAAGGACCCTGGGGGGTGCGGGGTACCGGGTCCCCAAGACGGGTGACTTCACGAAACAGCGGTGACGACGGTAGACAGAGGAGGAGGTCTAAGACTCGTGGAGTGAATGTCTCGAGAGAGGTATCCACAATTTTGCGCTCCCGGCACGGACACTATCCAAACCCGAATTCATGGTCCCTTCGCACTCTCTTTACGCCCCACCGTAACCCGACCGAAAGGGTTGAGTTGGTGTCGGAATGATCTACGACGCGACACAGTTTCTCTTCCACCCCTCCTTGGTAGAGGTGACCCTTCCAGACTCCCTGACTTTCCAAGACTCACCCATACACCCGACGGTCAGACGAACGTCTTCCCTACACTTCCGACGGAAGAGACCAGGGTAAGGCTGAGAAGAGAGTGCGTTTCGCACTCTTCGTGTCTCAGGTAGGACTGTCTGTCCCCTGACGTAAAAGGGGAGAAGAATTCAATTTTAATAGACCAGGTGAAAGAGTAAGGCTCAGAAGTCGTTTCCAGTTTTCTGAACAGGTTTCAGTATACTTTTCCCCATTTCTGCAATCTTGAGTCCGAAGGTCACAGAGTCTGGTCACACGACACTAAGACTCCAATTTTGCTTCCCCCTTTCGGTTTTCGTAAACTCCGACGGCGAAGCTAGAACCGGGGGTCTTAGCTCGTGTACCAGACCCACCGGGGTACCAAGGGGACCGAAACCCAGAAAACATACCATACAACGATTGTAACTTCTTTCCCCTCGTAACTTTCGAAAGAGTGGTCTCCACAACATTCCTATATCGTCCTCCCGGATCGTACATAATTCTTCAAATAATAGGAATCCTTTCACTGTTGGTTGAACCTCTCCAGTGATGTCGACCCCAGTGTGACTTCCTTTCTACCCACGACAAAACAACCTCTGTAGTGTCACCCTCCCCTCCGGTCCCGCCAGGGGGAGTCGAGACGACCCTCTCCCCCCGGTACGTGACCAATTCTTCCCGGACCCCAGGGCGTAGGTTCAGGGGGCGGAATTCTGTCCTCCCCGACCAGAGACCAAGGAAGGACGGGGGATCGACTGAAGGTCCGGTCTCTCCGGGTCGTTTCGTTTGGGCTTCCCTGACTGCCCTCCAGGGTTCCTTCCTCCAACGGAGACCGCCGGGGCCGACCCCACCGCGTCCTCTCCTACGCCCTCCTTCCTCCGAGAGTCCTCTCCTCTCCGTCCTCGTCTCCCTTCCGGTCCTCAGGCCTCGTCGCGCGGGTCCTCGCACGCCCCGACCGCTTCGCCGCCCGGTGAAGGCGCAACCCCAACGGGGCCCGCCCGAGCTTGGTGAAGACGTCTGTGGCGGGCGACGGGGACGCGAGGCCCGAGCGGGACTTCCTCGGCGAGGTCTAGGCGAGTGTGTTCAGCCGCCCGCACCCCTTCATCACGCCCTTCCCCGCCGTCCCGCGGGCGAGGCCCGTCGCCCCGAAGGGACGCCCCCGGTCCTCGTCCGGTGAGTCGGTAAGTACAGGCGCGCCGGGCCCTGAACGGGGCCCCCTCTAAGCGCGAACGTAGACGGGCTCCCTCCCCCCGGAGGGCCCGTGACGGATCGGAGTGAGTGGGGCTGAGGTCCGGGTCGACGGCTCGGTCAACCTGAACGTCCACACCCTCCACGCCGTCAGACGGGTGGTCGCGAGTGTCAGGAGGTCCGTGTCCCCGCGTAGGTCTTGGGCGAGACGGACGGTCACGCCCTGGTGGACCCACGCCGCGTCGTTCTCCGTCTTGCCAGTCTCGTAGTCAAACTTCTGACAGATGTCGACGTTACTATCAACCCAGTCTATGGTAGCCCTGTATAAGAGAATTGTAGCGCTTTATAAAATGTTTACTCTTTTTGCTCCAATCTCTCAAACATGTACTGAGACAAGGATGTCTGTCCTCTCCCCTGGGTCACGGAGGTAGGAAGACCAGAGGGCACTGCCGAGAGGGGTGTCCGTCAATAGATCCCAGTCTCCCTTGAAGAGGCAGGAGAGGTCGCCGTCGGAGACTGAGACGAGAACAGGTATCGACAGACGATCGCAGAACCTCGACTCGGAGAATCCGTGTGACTACCAACAATCCACCCGGGACTACCTACACCCGGAGGGAGGGGAGATGGGCGAGGGGGTGGGGGTCGGGTGGAGAAGGGTGGAAGACCTAGGTTCCGGGGTCCAACCCCCTCGTGACCATCTTCGTCTACCGGACCTCCTTCACGGAGACCGTCAGGCCGTAGTAATCAGGCGTCACTTGGTCCGACTTCAACATCTCGTCTCTGTGTAGGTTCACACGAAGGGTCGAGCACGACCGGCACGTCGTCCGCAACAGGAAGGTCCCCTACGTGACTCGTGTCTGGTTCTGTGTTTTCGTTACCCCTCTTCCCCATTCCCCCGCTATTCGTTCACCCGATCTTGCCATTTCGGTAGGCGAACTTTTCCTGGGACGTTCACCCTATCCGGCCACAGGTTCCCCACCTTCCTTACGACTAGTAAACAGTCACAGGAGTCAATGAGTCAGTACAGACTCAGAAACACTGGGGTACGTGATATCGGACGGACCGAGGAGACGTGTACCTTAAAAGGTCCGTTCTTAGGACCTCACCCAACGGTAAAAGATGAGGTCAAACAGTTATAAGTGTGGGTTTCTTACGGACCCGTGACCGGAGGGACGGTGTCTGACGTACAGGGGATCCCTACCCCGAAAGTTCCAGAGTCTAGGACCACCCCCCCCCCCGTCGCCCCTTGGGTTCTGGGATACCCTAACGTGACCTCCTCCCGTGGACGTCGGCTCTTCCCGAGTGTCCTCGTACGGTCGGGACCAGGAACCCGGAGTAGGGACAGTCAGTGGAAATCCTTGAACCCCTCCTCAGGGAATCCAGAATAAAAAAGGGGTCCCGGACGACTACCCTCCCGTCTCCTTTACTGGGAACGAACAACCTTAGATCCGACTGGTGACTACTCAGAGGTCCTAGTGATGGACGGGGCTGAGGGACTCACCGGTCCGCCGAGTCCCTACCTTTGCAACTTAGTCAGCCGTAAATGCCAGAGTTTTCAGTATTGGGGGAGGTCACCCCGGAAACGGGTGTAGAGGTAGATCCCTTGGTTTACTAAGGTCTACCTGTCCCCAAGTCTTTGGGAGAACCGAAAACACAGAGAAGGGACTAGATGGTTTCGTCACGGGTAGGGGGGACTGGGGGTGTGGTCCCGACCGGAGGTATGGAGGAGTATCTCGAGTCGGAGGCCCGACCCGAGACCGAACACCCCGAACCGTAAGTACGTCTGTAACTCGTCGAGCGCGGGTCATGTGCACCCCCCGTGACGGGTGTCGGGGTTGTCCTCGACGGTGGTGGTGGGGTACTGGACGGTGTCTCTCCTCGGGGCGACACTACCCGTCTTGGGGAGTGAGGTGTGGGACAGTGGGGGTCTCGGTCTTGTCCGAAGTTCGAAGATAGTCTGAGGTACTACGAACCCGACGAAGATCCTGGAAATAGACTTCGTCGTAGCACTTACAGAGTGGGTTATTACAAGGGTTGTTACAGGTCTGTAACTTCGTCCGGTCCGTCCCTTCTATGGTCGGGGTCCCATTCCCTCACAACCCCACCTGACCGAGGTAGAAAGGACCCCTGGAAGGGACCGGGAAGAGGTGTACCTCCGTCAGAAAGATTGAGCCACTGTATACCCGACCCTTAAGTCTCGAGGCTGGAACCCACTCATTGATTTGTGTGTGAGTCATCCGTCTGAGAAGTACCCCGGTTCCTACTTCACCCTGACCGATCATGCCGCTTACGTCAGGATATAGGGTTGAGGTCGGGAAGACCCTCCAGGGGAGGCCCGGATATCGAAGATCTCAAGGGAGGGGTCAAGGGACACCCGTCTCAGGAAAGGAGAGTTCGTTACTCCCTAGGCGGAGATGGTAGGGGTTGAGTAGTGTTTGGGCCGGACTCATACCCCACCTCCTCGGTCCGGGGCCGTCGTAAGGACCGTAGAGCCTCGGGTCTACACTCGGTGGCCCGCAGAAGGTGTACGTTTCGGTGTAGGACAGTGACCCTGCTCCTCCGGCCGAAAAGGGAACTACGAACAACACGGCAAAGGTCGAGACAGGACCCATCAAGAGTCTTAACCTCTCTTTGTTCGTTTGTTTTTCCCGTCTCCGCGTGAGACGGGGTCCGTGGGTCAGGACGTCCTCTGTGGGGAGTCGGAAGTGGGTGGGGTCTCGCGTCCGAGGTACGAAGAATCCTTGGACGACACCTAGGTGGTGTTACCTCGACTTTTGGATGCCGGGTCGAGTCCGACTCTCAGAGTTTGTAGTCCCCACCTCTGGTGTCAGGGTGGGAGGCTCGCGTAAACAGTAAACCAGTGATTCAGTACAGGCTGAGAAAACGTTGGGACACCTGACGTCGAACGGTCCGAGGAGACAGGTACTCTAAAAGGTCCGTCCTTATGACCTCACCAAAGGGTAAAGGAAAAGGTCAATCTCGGGTAGGCGTTCAGACTTGGATTCCGACGAGTGAGAGGAGTCATGGTCAAAGTTCCTGTCTTTACCGGTACCCCCATAAAGTTTCTTCGTCCCGTAGTCCACCTGTCTCCTTTCTCCGACGGGGAAGATCGTACAAGAAGTATGAGTGAAAGTTTCGTCCTCGGTGTGAGAGGGTGGAGGTCTCTAACATTCCTACTCCTCTCTCACTACTAGACGGATAAATAAGGAGGTTCCAGTCCACATCCTCGACTCGAGGTCCACCGAGGTCAATCGTCGTGGTAGAGTGGGTACACAACCCCGGAGGACACCCGTCTCAGAGGGTCTCTTTGTCTGGTACCTCCCATTCTAGGACCCGAGAAATCAATCTATCACTCAAGAGGAGAGTCGAGACGACAAATAATCGACCGACTAGTACTCTTTTAATGTATTTGAGAGACTGACAGTGAAAGGGACAGAGATCGTTTCCGACAATACTACCCTAAAAACCCTTTTTCTTCTTTAAAGGACTTTTCCTGAACCGTAACTCGGACCGTTTCTCATTCAGATTTACCAAAAATAAGAAAAAAAAAAGGGGAAGATGTTTCGTACAACAATACGTACCCTTCGGTCCGTACGACGTCAAGTGCCCCAGTGTTTCAGTCTGTGCTGAATGCCTGTCTTGTTGTCAATACGTAAATAAAAACGTAATATTTTAATTATGTACATAATTTTAATCTCCTTTGTTTCTTTTCACCCTTTCTTTTATAAATAGTACGATGGAGGTTTTACAAGGGAACACCGAGTCGACCATTTCTTAGGTGGACGTTACGTCCTCTGGACCCAAACTAGGGACCCTACCCTTCTAGGGGACCTCTTCCCTTTCCGATGGGTGAGGTCATCAGACCGGACCTTTTAAGGTAACAGACATATCAGGTAACCCAGTGTTTCTCAGCCTGTGTTAACTCGTTGAAAGTGTTCCAAAACCCTTTGTATGTTAAAACTCTAGTTTTCACGTTAAAACCATGAGATTTACCAAAAATAAGAATAGGAAAGTAGGATGTTTCGGAAAGAACGAGTCGGAACAAGGTTTCGAGAGGCACTGGGCAGTGGCCGAGTCAGGGGACGTTATCCAGTGGACCCAACATTACCACTACTACAGGAAAGAGTCGGGTGTCCTCGGTCCGAAGGACGGTCTCGTTCCTGAGCCGTCAGGTCACTACGTCTCTACTTTACCCCGGAGCCCGTGGGTTCCCAAATCTACACACGGGTTTCGGTTTCGTGTGTTTCGGTTTTTTCAGGGAGGTTCGGGTCCTTTGTCGGCGGGAACCGTACATCCCTGGTGACTTGACACTCTCTCAGACGTTCACCGGAGGTGTCGAGTGTCGTTCCAGTAGGAGTCGACGCCTCTCCGACTTCTGAACCGGTCCTGAGAACCCTCTCAGGACTTCTACTATTTTCACGACCTTTCTCTCGGGTAAAGAAACGGACGAAGAAGAAGAAGAAGAAGAAAAAAAAAAAAAAATTTCTTTGAAATAAGCCGACGGTACCTAGAATCAACGTCGTACGTGTTCGAAATCATCGTTACACACCCAGATCAAGGGGCTGGTCTCTAGTTTGGGTCCGGGGGACGTAACCTCGAGTCTCAGAAACGATGGCCTGGTGGTCCCTTCTTCAGAGAAACGGACAAAGAAACATTGTTCAAGGAAAAGGGAGAGACTTCATCAGTCAGTGACCTCAAAAGAGTTGTGTGCCCTTTAACTTCGTGTTTTACTTTTCGTAAAATATTTACTTCTTTCGTGTGAGACAAGTTGATGTTCCACTACCCCTCTGCACTTAATTAGTAGCACGACCTTTTAATGTAAGAGGTGTGGACCAAAAGGGTCGGTGACTCAAGACTCTTGGTTCTTCCTGGGTCCGTGACCCGATCCCGGAAGACATACACCAGACCGAATGAGGAGTGTTAACGGATGGGGGACTCACTTGTGGGAGGGGGCAAAATGGACACCCCTTTGACTCCGAGTCGGTCCCTCACCGTCTCGATTATAGACTTGAGTCCGTCCTTGTTGAGATATGGAACGGATTCCTTACTCCCCCTCTGGTGGTCCTGACTGTCATCTACGACAGACCCAGAGTTCTACCAGACAATTTTTTTGTTTGTTTTTTTCAGTATACGGTATTACAACCCTCTGTGTACACACAAAATAGACTCTTGTCACTACTAATATCGGGTCGACGGGTGTAAAGACGGAGTTTGTCTCAGTTCTCAGAAGAAAAAACCCAGACCATACACCCAAAGGGTCCCCCTCGTCACCATTGCTTAGGTGGACGATTACGTCCTCTATTTCCTCTACACGTAAGTCAGGGAACCAACCGTTCTAGGGGACTCCATCCTTTCCGTTGGGTGAGGTCACCTATTAGGGTATCTGTCTCCTCGGACCACCCGATGTCAGGTACCCCAGCGTTCCTCAACCTGTGCTGGCTCACTGATTCGTGTCTCGTCGGTCCCAGAGAGGGGTGCCGTCTCCTTCTCGGCGACACGCACAGTACGTTCCATAGTGTGCACGAACCCTCCACGATACCGAACTTCTCCCTCAAACCCAAATTACAATTAGTAGTCTACTGTCCTGTCCGTGTCCTTGGGTCGGTACTTCCCGTCTTCATTAATGACTCCACCTCTTTGTCCGGGAGACATTCACAGGAAGTCTGTCTCCTGTTCCTCCCGGCACGACCGTCGGGGCCCTGTCCCCCTCTACTCGACCCTACCGTCGTCACGCCCACCCCCGCCCCCAGTGTCGCCGGAGAGTCTCCGGGCAACGGGGTGTGGACACGGAGGTCTTTCCGACAGAACGTCGGGAACTGTATTCGAGTCAAAACGGAATAACAAAAGTTCAGAAGGTCTCTCTAGACGAAAGACTGTTTAATGACTATTTGGTTTAGACCGACGTGCACTTCGGTAAACTTTGACGACCAGTGTTAGTTAAAACAAGAAGTCGTCTTGTTAGAGTGACGGTTCTCGTCTCGAGCTCGCCGCAGACGACCCAAGCCTGTCTCCCGCCCACCGTCTCGACGGGTCGACCAACCCTGGTGTCGTGTCCCACTCGCACTGTCGAGAGACGAGGGACGTACGACGGAGCGGGTTCCGCGACGTTGGGGGTCTGAAGGTCTTCTCTGAGTCTTTCGTTTCCCGATCTCGGTTCTTATAGGACCACTCTTGGGCTCCAGTCTCCGGTCGGTCTCCCCTGTGACGACTAACCCTAAGTATCACCTGGAAAACTGAGAAAACAGAGTGGGGTTTCTGGGGTCCTCGTAGGAACAGAGTCATACATTAACCAGACATCGATTTCGTCCAGTTAGTCCCGATGGTGAATAGAGTTGGAGAAGGGAGGGAGATCTAGGTAGTAGAGTAATGGTTCCGGCAACTAAATTGGAAACTCTGTAGAAAACTTAGGGTTACGAAAATAGGGGCAAAGACAGGGATGACAGACCCGGTACTGGTAGAGAAAGGAGTTAACGTCGGTTGTTGGGAGATTGACTGAGGGAACGAGGAAAGGTTTCGACATAGACTCGTCGTCGGTAACCTAGATTATACATTCTTAAGATAATATTTTTTTAAATTTGTATTCCTTTCAACTCTCTTAAAAAGTCGTTGGGGGGTGCATCGGTAATGAACTAAAACGGTAGTGAACTAAACGGTCTCATTTTATTGAGACAAAAGAAACAGTGTGTAGATCAGTTGGTGGGTCGGGAGATCAGTAGGTGCTAGAATAAAAAATGCATAGAGTTTTATGCAGCGTCTGTAGACGTCTGAAGGAGGATTTATTAAGTTCGTACATATAGTAATTGGTTTCAAATTACAAACAGACGTCTACAAAAAAGAAAGAAAGTCTTACTTGAAAAATTTTCCATTTCTACCAATACTATGACGGTGTATATTGGACAGTTCTGAATTCAGGGTTTAGGGATTGTACCGTATGTCTGGGACCTATCAAACCAGGGACGAACGAAAAGGTGGGGTCACACAACAGGAAAGAGTAGGAAAGAGAGCGGACGCACCGTCCGTAAGTGAATGGGACGTACACGAATCAGTGAGTCAACGCAGACTGAGAAACGTTGGGGTACCTGACATCGGGTGGTCCGAGAAGACAGGTACCCTAAGAGATTCATTCTTGTGACCTCGTCCAAGGGTACAGGAATAGGTCCCCTAGAAGGGTTGGGTCCCTACCTTGAGCGTAGAGGACACAGAGGACGTACCGTCCTTCCAAGAAATGGTCGACTCGGTGTCCCCTCCGGGTCCCCCTACGAGACACTAACGGGACAAGAGAATGAACTGAGGGGACGGTCCGACAAGAAAGTACCGAGTGGGAGATACCGACGAGTGGGGAACCGAGGGTCTTATCTACGGAAGGAGAGTCCCCTCGAACACACCAGGTGGTCCGGAACCACTGGACAAAGAACCCCGAGAACGTGAACGCTGATGGTACCGCGAATGACGGACAGGAACACTTGTGACCGTCACGGAGAACCGAACCCTCGTCGAACCCCGTCCGAGACGGGAAACGAGGGTCCTGGTTGGACACGACTCGTGTCCTGCTCCTCGGGAACTCGTCCTCTTTGTGACGTGGAGAATCTTCGTGAAAGGTGAGCCGGGGAACGGACCGGATGGGACTGGAGTGAGGCGAGGAACGGGACAGGACGGGAAGAGAGGCGGAGGGAGAGGTGACAGGAGTGGACCCGAAAGAGCGAAGACGAAACCTCACTGAAGAAAGAGGGGAGGGAGAGAGACAGGAGGAGGGGACGAGAGGGGGAGGGGGGGAGGGAGGGAAGGGGAGGGAAGTAAGAGAGGAAGGGTGGGAAGAGGGGACATCGAATTTCCCTGGAGAGGTAAAAGGGAACGAAGGGTGGGAAGACTAGGTAGAGGAGAGAGTGAGAGGAGGTTAAAGGAAGAGGGAAGACTAAAAAGAGAGAGTGGGAGTCTGAAAGTTAAACCCGGTAGAAGTCAAAGACTACTAAAGCCACTCTAAAGTCTCACAATACCAAACCGGGAAAGTAGTTGTGAACTTCTTCCGATAAAATCCAGAGTAGTGTTGTTTCCTTTACTCACACTTTGGGTAGTCCACAACTTCTCTCAGGTCCATTTTCCTCTGTCTGTCTATATAGTTTCAGGATACCCTTCCTCTGATCGACTTTTAGTCTCTACCCTCTTTATAGTGGTTCTTGTTTATGGAAATAAACGGATGAACAAAAAGTTGAGCCCAACGATCGAGGAAGAGAGAAGTCGCAACAAAGGACCCACGGTTACAGTCCAACAATGTAAGTCGGGTCCGACGACCGGCCAGGTGGTCCGTCCCAATCAAGATTCATTGATTCCAAATGTACGTCAAAATACTACACGTTGACTCAAGGTATGTTTAAAAGAAAGTTAGGAGGTTAAAGGGAGAAAGGTTGACAGGGGTCTGGACTTCAAGTTCGACGGTTGGATAGAGAACACAGAGAGGGAAGGGTCTGTACGAAGGGTATTGTGGACACGTACAAGTGACACCGAGGAGACACAGTGGAACGTAAGTAGTTGGTGACGACAAGTCGAAGATAGGTGGTAGGGTATATTAGATGAGAGTGGTCTAAATGGTCGTTGTACGTTGGACAAGATAGTTTATTCTTCCCAGTCAAGTATTGGGGGAATTGGTGAGTCAACAGAAACTGGTCGCAAGAGGGATGGAACAGGATGAGAAGGAGGATGTAGAGACGCACAAGGAAGAACCGGAAGACCCTCCCGAGACAAAGGAAATAGACACAAACTCACAAAAGAACTCGAGACAGGAACCCGGAGAAAGGAAGAGTAACATTCCTGTGACGTTGGAGTAGGAGTTATACCGAAGGTGCTAATGGATATAAGCCCATCAAAGATTAGAGAGAGAAGTCGGGACTGGACGTATACACACTTACGCATACATATAAATACACATATATACTAGAGGGAAAGAGAGAGGGAAAGGGACAAGGAGGACAGGAATCAATATTGTCAATTTTAGGTTCTCATAAAATGAACCTAAAGAGTGTCTGTGGAACGTAAGTTATACCGGGTTGGTAAGAATCGAGGGGGTAAGTTAGATGAAAACGTTCGACAAACTACTCTGACACTGAAATCAGTGAGTTCGGTATCCTGACGTCAGGTCTTCAACAGGACCTGAGGAGATGGTGAAGGATGTTTGTGAAATGGTACTGTACGTTCCGGAAAGTGTCGGTGACCGACGAGAGTTTAGGAGAGGGAGGGTCAGGGTCGGAGTGGACGTGTGGAGGACACGACCCGACGAACGACAAAAGACTTGCACGGTGATGAGACCCGGACGTCAGGATGTCAGCATAGACGGTCCTTACTGGACAGGGGCGAAGAAATGAGTCGAGGTATAGGCAATCCCGAGATCAGTCCACAATAGTAGAGTTCTTTCGGACGGGAACGGGGAGGGACCCTATCTGAGGTTCACGAAAGACGTGAAGAAAAATCATAACGTAAGTAACGTTCCCTCGTATTCGAAGACGTCTAAACGAACGGAGGGGCAAAGTTAAGATATAGGAGACTCCTACTCCTGAAATGTGACAGGAAGACAATGACCGGGGATCGGGTCAAATACCACGTGTCTTCACGGAGATTGACTCACTCACTCACTCACGCACTCTCGACATATACTCTAGACTACCAAGTGTCCCCGGACTTTGATGGACATCGTAGACCCAAAAGACTCAGGTACCTGTCACGAAGGGAGCATCAAATGAAGAGTCATGGGAAGGAACCTTACAGGGTAGGACGGTCAGATCACACAAATTTTGACTTTCATACAGACTTGTCCGTGTCGGAGAGTCATCGAGGAGAGTCTCCCTTTGAACTTTGTAAAACGTATACAAGAAAACCTGACCCTGTCAAAACGCACCAATATTGTGTGTACTAGGTCATACAATATTATGTATTCCAGGTACGGACAGGTACCGGTGAATCTTGTACTGAGTCGGATTGACGTAGGGGGGGAGGTAAAGGACATAGGGTGGTAGATATTCTACACTCGACTACAACCACAGTTGGTGACTTGACATTAGTTTTAGGATCGGAGAGACCACTCTCTTTCTCTGTTCCAGGGTTTCAGACCGATTTTCCTTGACAGAAGTTATGAAAGTTGTAAGACACTAGCGAAAACGAGATCCGGACACGTGTACGCAAGGAGAAAGTGGGCTCTGGAGCGGGTCTAGGAGGTGTGAGAATCATGGAAGGGAATCGACTACGGAAGGAAAAGTCCAGAGTCAAACCTCTGCAGGCGTAAGTTCCTCCAGGCACAGACCTAGTCCACAGGAAAGACTACGAGAGTATCGGGGACCCGACGGAGACAGTCCTGCGGTGTGAGAGGACCTTAACGGACGACCGGAGGTACAAAGGTTAATCTGATTTCGGGGACCTGGTTATCTCTTACACAGACAGTAAAAGTGTCTACATTGACGTCACGGATCGCGTATCATCTGTGAGTCATTCATGGTGTTTTACTTGTTCACTAAAAGAAACCATTCTTTCAAAGAGAGAATACTAAGTAAAAATGTTTCTTTGTATGGCCTTTGTAAGACCCTTTGGAGTCGCAACAACACCTACCAGTGTCAACACAATATATATACACTATAAATTTGTAATTTTTCAATACAAAAGGTACGAGTAAGTGGAGAGTGAATACTGATCCATTGAACACGGGCTTTGAGAGTAGAACGAGTAGAAAAAATAAGGGACATTGAGACAATTGAACCGTCTACACCGACTATTTGACAAAAAGAGAATCCGTGTGAGAGAGAATCGTGTGTTAAAGTATACATTTGTTACTTTAACCTAGTTAAATATAAAGTATCTAATTTCTTTTATATGTAGAAAGATCTAAACAAAACCAGAAATACAGAAACAGGATGTAATTTTTATAGACTCTTTTACGTGTATCTCAACCTTCCAGGTGAACACAAAACACCAAATATCTTTCTTTCGTCACCTTTCATTTGTCAAAGTACCATTGTCTTTAAACTGAGAAATAAGAGAACACAGATATTTACTTTACGATCTCACGTTTTTAGTTAAAAGGTTTTCTGATACCCATATAACGGAAAACCGTTACGTTACTAGTTCGTCAACGGCAAAGATCTTTTGATATAAAACACTAGGAGGTCACTGGAGACAACATTCAGTCATACCATAGTACGATACACTTCGACAACTTACAAATGAATTCTGATTCAAAAGACCTATTACAATTACCAACGTTTATAATGTTTTGATCTAAAATTGACGATGTACACAGGAGTATGAACTCAACTACTAAGACAAAACTAGTTTTGAACATCTTACAGACCAACGGTACCTATGACCCCGAATTCTCCTCGGAGACTCAGGAGAATGACGCAACAGGAATTTTCTGACGTGGGTAGACGTCTTTACATCTTTGAGAGAATCGAAGAGATTTAAGGGACCGTACCACCAAACAAAACTTAGGCCTACTTCAAAGGACCCCAACAAACATGACGTCCAACCTACCAGTGAAAGCCACCTCACTTTCCTGTGTCCGATGATGACACCAACCAGACTCTCGACACGGAAGAAGTAAGGTCCTTCTACCCCTTTCAGTTACTTTCAAAGAGTTCGTAGTGAAACAAGGTCCAGAACATTGATTTGAGAACGATCTGGAGTAGAGTAACGGAACAGACGATCAGTTGTCGTTTCTGACTCAAATCAAATTATGACGACGACGACGATTCAGCGAAGTCAGCACAGACTGAGACACGCTGGGGTACCTGCCGTCAGGTGGTCCGAGGTGGCAGGGACCCTAAGAGGTCCGTTCTTTGACCTCACCCAACGGTAAAGGAGGAGGTTACGTACTTTCACCTTTCACTTTTAACTTTCACTTCAGTGAGTCAGTAAAGGTTGAGAAGCGCTGAGGTACCTGACGTCGGGTGGTCCGAGGAGGCAGGTACCCTAAAAGGTCCGTTCTCATGACCTCACCCCCACGGTAACGGAAGAGGATATGACATATGATGTATCAAATATAACTAACTATGTTTACTAAAGACTTACTTACTCATTGATTGGGACGTCTTCACGATTTTTTACCATACCTGGATTATCTTCGTCTTCTATAATTCTTCTCCACCGTTCTTATGTGTCTTCTTGATATGTTTTTTCTAGAAGTACTGGGTCTATTAGTGCTATCACACTAGTGAGTGGATCTCGGTCTGTAGGACCTTACTCTTCAGTTCACCCGGAATCCTTCGTAGCGATACTTGTTTCGATCACCTCCACTACCTTAAGGTCATCTCGATAAAGTTTAGGACTTTCTACTACGACACTTTCACGACGTGAGATATACGGTCGTTTAAACCTTTTGAGTCGTCACCGGTGTCCTGATCTTTTCCAGTCGAAAGTAAGGTTAGGGTTTCTTTCCGTTCCGGTTTCTTACGAGATAGATGGTGTGTTAACGTAAGTAGAGTGTACGATCGTTTCATTACGAGTTTTAAAAGGTTCGGTCCGAAGTTGTTATGTACTTACTACTTGAAGATCTACAAGTTCGACCTAAATCTTTTCCGTCTCTTTGGTCTCTAGTTTAACGATTGTAGGTAACCTAGTAACTTTTTCGTTCTCTCAAGGTCTTTTTATAGATGAAGACGAAATAACTGATACGGTTTCGAAAACTGACACACCTAGTGTTGTTTGACACCTTTTAAGGAATTCTCTACCCTTATGGTCTTGTGAACTGGGCGGAGGACTCTTTATACATACGTCCAGTTCTTCGTTGTCAATCTTGACCTGTACCTTGTTGTCTGACCAAGTTTTAGGCCTTTCCTCATACAGTTCATAACAGTGGGACGAATAAATTGAATATACGTCTCATGTAGTACTCTTTACGACTAGACCTACTTCGAGTTCGACCTTAGTTCTAACGGCCCTCTTTATAGTTATTGGAGTCTATACGTCTACTGTGGTAGGAATACCGTCTTTCACTTCTCCTCGATTTCTCGGAGAACTACTTTTACTTTCTCCTCTCACTGTTTCAACCGTATTTCGAGTTGTAAGTCTTTTGATTCTAGTACCGTAGACAAGGGTAGTGAAGTACTGTTTATCTACCTCTTTGTCACCCTTGTCACAGTCTGAAATAAAATAAAATAATAAAAAAAATGTCGTAGTAGAAAGTCCTAAACTTTATCGAGTTGACCTTAAGGTAGTGGAGGTGATTGAAACAAGTATCGCTACGAAAGAAAAAAAAAATAAAAATACAAAAATTTAAAATAAAAATGTAATAAAATGAAATGTTATGACATAACCAAAACGGTATGTAACTGTACTTAGGCGGTACCCACATATACTCGAGGGTTAGGACTTAGGGGGAGGGTGGAGGGTGGGGTATAGTAGAGAGACCTAGTAGGGGCACGTGGTCGGGGTTCGTAGAAGAACCCGAGGTTTTAGTGTCGTCTAGTACTGACGTCGGTACTTTAATTTTCTGCGAACGAAGAACCCTCCTTTTTCAATACTGGTTGGATCTGTCGTATAATTTTTCGTCTCTATAATGAAACAACTGTTTCTAGGTAGATCAGTTTCGATACCAAAAAAGTCATCGGTACATACCTACACTCTCAACATGATATTTCTTTCGACTCGTGACTTCTTAACTACGAAAACTTGACACCACAACCTCTTATAAGAACTCTCAGGGAACCTGACGTTCCTCTAGGTTGGTCAGGTAGGATTTCCTTTAGTAAGGACTTATAAGTAACATTCCTGACTATGACTTCGACTTTGAGGTTATGAAACCGGTGGACTACTCTTCTTGACTGAATAACCTTTTCTGGGACCACGACCCTTTCTAGATTCCGGTCTCTTCCCCTAATGTCTCTTACTCTACTAACCTACCGTAGTAACTAAGTTACCTGTACTCAAACTCATTTGAGGTCCTCAACGACTACCTGTCCTTCCGGACCACACGACGTCAGGTACTCACCGTTTTTCAGTCTGTGCTGACTTGACTTCATAACGTTTAGGTAAAATATCTACTAAAGGGACCACCAAGTCTCCAATTTCGTAGACGGACGTTACACCCTCTGGACCCAAGATAGGGACCCAGTCCTTCTAGGGAACCTCTTCCTTTACCGTTGGGTGAGGTCATAAGAACGGACCTCTTAGGGTACCTACTTCCTCGAACCACCCGATATCAGGCGCCCAGCGTTTCTCAGCCTGTGCTGACTCGCTGAAGTGAAAGTGAAGTCTCTTCAATTTACTTGACGAGTTTCAGAATAGGGGAATAGTAGATTGTATTCTACATAACTCACCCACTCACTTCAACGAGTCAGCACAGACTGAGACGCTGGGGTACCTGACATCGGATTGGTCTAAGGAGGCAGGTACCCTAAAAGGTCCGTTCTTATGACCTCACCCAACGGTAAAGGAAGAGGTATTCTACATAATGAATTCAAATATAGTGTCCTACAGTTCCCACTATTCACTTGTAATCAATTCCTAGACGTCGGAAAAGTCCTTTACCTAATCGTATAAAAAGTGTATAAAAGTGTCCTATCGACATAGGACACTTTCATACAGAAACAGAAATGAACCTCTGATTCACACTAAATTCTATATATATCCATACATGTTCAAATGTTCTCATCTGACCACCAGTTAAAAGATACAGTTGAACAGGTCCAATAACCAGAGAAACTAAGTTAGTTTGTCATTAGATCCACAACAATATTTCCATCAAACATCTTAAATAATTACAAGTATTAAGGACCACTCGTTACTTGAGTATAAACTTAAAAACAGGTAGACTGAAGATTCAAGTACGGGGGGACAAAATGTAATTCGTCTATTTTTCAGATGACTTAATAAGAAACCGTGATATAGGTTGATAAGAAACTGTAATATTATTTTAGACGTTTCATGGTTCACGTATGGTACACGATCCTGAGTCGATTGATACAGTGAGTCCAATAGTGTGTCACTAGGATTTACGACAGTGGGGTTGATACCAGTATTTCTTTCACTCCATATCTTTTTAGAGACATAGTACGAATTGAGGAAGGAAGTGGTAAGGGATTTCCTAGAAGGGACTTTGAGATCAGAGGTTTTGTTCTTTAAGAAAAGTACTGGTTTCTCAAACCCTTTATAAGTTCGATAGTGGTGGTGGAACACTCCCGAGTCACATGAACGTTACACGATATCCAAGACTCCTCAGGGCGTTATTCCTATAAAGAACTTGAGATAAATTGCGTCGTAAAAGTTTGTATAAACTGGTGTCGTCGGGAACACCCATCATTTCGGTAATTGTCGTACCATACTCACAAGACAGTCAGTGAGAATCTCTTTACGATCGGACGGTATACCGTAATCTGTATTCAAAATATTGTCTTTGTTACCTTTTACACGAGACTGGTATAGTTCGAGGACCCAGTGTGTATAATAAATCTATTACGAAGTATAAATAAATTTAATGTAAAAAAGATTTTCAGAATACACCCGACTTAAAAACAGACTCTTCGAAGTAGAACGGTTACCCGATATACAGTTTAAGGATACATTCAGTTAAGAACATGGAAAACCGTCTTAATCGATCACTTGGAGATTTAAGAATTTTTTTTTAAAAAAAAACACACACACGACAAAACTAAAAAGAGTAAAGAAAAAAATATAAGAACAATAAAAGGATTACCAATAGGACCCATAAGGTTAATTGTAGGACTAAAGGACTTTCCAGTCTTTCTCTTTAATTCCTTTGTCATGATAATTAGTAACGTAGTTTTTCTTATTTTATACATCGTTATTTGGATGGACTGCTTTTGTATCTGGAGATGAGACTTTTTGACATTCTACGACTACACTTTCTTCAGTCTCTACTGTGTTTGTCTATCTTCCTATTTGGTACAAGAACCTGACCTTTTTAGTTACAACAGTTTTACTGATAGGATGGGTTCCGTTAGATGTCTAAGTCACGTTAGGGATAAGTTAATGGATACCGTAAAAAGTACCTTGATCTTGTTAAAAATTTTTATAAATATACCTCTATATTTTCTGGGACTTATCGGTTTCGTTAGAACTCTTTCTTTTTTTACCTCGATCTTCTTAGTCTGAGGGACTGAAGTTTGATATAATGTTTTGATGTCACACCATGATCGTGTTTTTATCTTTATATCTAGTCACTGTGTCCTGTCTTTCGGGTCTCTGTAGGGTACGTGGATACAAATGGATTATATACTGTTTTCTCCGTTCTTTCATATTACCTGTTTTCTGTCGGAGAAGTTATTCATCACGACCCTTTTGACCTGTCGACGTACGTTTTGTTCCTTTAATCTTGTGAAACAACAACAAGTCAAGTCAAGTGAACGAGTCAATACAGACTGAGAAACGCTGGGGTACCTCGTGACGTCGTGCGGTCCGAAGGGACAGGTAGTGGTTGAGGGCCTCGATCGAGTTTGAGTACAGGTAACTGAGTCACTACCGTAGGTTGGTAGAGTAGGAGACAGCAGAAGAAGAGGAGGACGGAAGTTAGAAAGGGTCGTAGTCCCTGAAAAGATCACTCAGTCAAGAAACGTAGTTCATCGGTTTCATAACCTCGAAGTCAAAGTCGTAGTCAGGAAGGTTACTTATAAGTCCTGACTAAAGGAAATACTGACTGACCAAACTGGAGGAACGTCAGGTTCACTGAGAGTTCTTGGAAGAGGTTGTGGTGTCAAGTTGTCGTAGTTAAGAAGTCGTGAGTCAGAAGAAATACCAGGTTGAGAGTGTAGATATGTACTGGTGACCTTTGTGGTATCGAAACTGATCTGTCTGGAAACAACCGTTTCATTACAGAGACGAAAAATTATACGACAGATCCAACCAGTATCGAAAGAAAGGTTCCTCGTTTGTAGAAAATTAAAGTACCGACGTCAGTGGTAGACATCACTAAAACCTGGGAGAGGTTTTATTTCAGACAGTAACAAAGGTAACAAAAGGGTAGATAAACGACACTTCATTACCCTGTTCTGCGGTACTAGAGTCGAAAAACTTACAAGTCAAAATTCGGTCTAAAAAGTGACAGTAGAAATTGGAAGTAATCTTGTGAGGGATTGTAGTTCGTGTTTTTATTTGAGTTTTACCTAATTTCTGGATTTACATTCCGACCTACGATATTTTGAGAATCTCCTTTTGTATCTTTCTTACGAGATACGTATTTAGTGTCGTCCGAGAAAATACTGAGTGGAGGATTCAATACTTTTATTTTCCTTTATTTATTTACCCCGAATTAACTTGAATGACCGAAAATGTATCGTTTCCTTTGGTATTCGTTCTACTTTTTTGTTTAGAGTCTTACTTTATTTTATTAATGTTTACTTCGTCAACTGTTTTCTAATTACAGGTTTTATATATTTGTCGAGTACGTCGAGTTATCGTTTCTTTCGTTTGTTAGGTTAGTTTTTTTATTCACCTTCTGGATTTATCTGTAAAGAGGTTTCTTCTCTACGTCTACCAGTTGTTTATGTACTTTTCTACGAGTCGTAACGATTAATAATCTCTTTACGTTTAGTTTTGATATTCCTCTATAGTGAAGTACAACCAGTCTTACCGGTAGTAGTATTTTTAGATGTCCATTATTTAGGACCTCTCCCACACCACTTTTTCCTTAGGAGAATGTGACAACCATTCTTACATTTAACTATGTCGGTGATACCTCTTGTCATACCTCCAAGGAATTCTTTGATTTTTTATCTTGTTGGTACACTGGGTCGTTAGGGTAAGGACCCGTATATTAACCTATTTTGGTATTAAGTTTTTCTATGTACGTGGGGTTAGTTCATTTGAGAGAGACCCCGAATAGGACAAACTTCTGCCTAAAGACGGTAAAGGTATGTTTCATAAGGATTACATGTCTGAAAGACACAAAAAAAAAAAAAATAGAAAAGAGAGGTACCATCACGTTAACGGAGGAAAACATTCTGAACCTTATATTTGATGGTGACCACTCTTTTCCTGTTCTTTAACGAGATTCACAGTCGTATTCTCTGGGTCGAACTCCCAGTGAATTTTGGAGTCTCCCCGTGCTTACGACAACCAACTTTGAAAAAGAGATCTCGATTCCGTAGTTCTTCGAACTCTACTTCTCCTCTTTCTTTACATATAGTAGAGACGAGCTTTTTTTTTTAGATCAATCTCTTTCTAAAGGAAATTGTCGATGAATAACACCTGTCACAGTGTAGAAAACAGAACCTGACTTAGGTCTAGGAGGAGGAGGGAGAAATCGTAAGAACATAGAATTGGTGGAGGGAAACTGAACCTTAGTGTGGATTCTTTTGTCTTCAGACACTAGAGTTTTAAATAACTGATACGATTTCGGAAACTGACACACCTAGTGTTATTTGACACCTTTTAAGACTTTCTCTACCCTTATGGTCTGGTGGACTGGACGGAGAACTCTTTGGATATACGTACAGTCCTTCGTTATCAATCTTGACATGTACCTTGTTGTCTGACCAAGTTTTAACCTTTTCCTCATGTAGTTCCGACATATAACAATGGGATGAATAAATTGAAGATACGTCTCATGTAGTACT
This sequence comes from Capra ibex, assembly GCA_006410555.1. Lineage (NCBI taxonomy): Eukaryota > Metazoa > Chordata > Mammalia > Artiodactyla > Bovidae > Capra > Capra ibex. Next base: position 62,031,654 of record SJYO01033645.1, read on the forward strand.
CTTTGCGACCCAATCTTCTTCGTGTTCGACCTTAGTTCTAACGGTCCTCTTTATAGTTTTGGAATCTATACGTCTACTGTGATGGGAATAGCGTCTTTAACTTCTCCTTGATTTTTCGGAGAACTACGTCCACTTTCTCCTCTTACTTTTTCAACCGAATTTCGAGTTGTAAGTCTTTTCATTCTAGTACCGTAAACCAGGGTAGTGAAGTACCGTTTATCTACCCCTTTGTCACAGTCTGATAAAAAAACCCGAGGTTTTAGTGACGTCTAACGTCGGAACTTTAATTTTCTGCGAATGAGGAACCTTCCTTTCAATACTGGTTGGACGACGACGATTCAGCGAAGTCACCACAGGCTGAGACACACTGAGGTATCTACCGTCGGGTGGTCCGAGGAGACAAGGACCCTAAGAGGTTCGTTCTTATGACCTCACCCAACGGCAAAGGAAGAGGTTACGTATTTTCACTTTTCACTTTTCACTTTAACTTCAACGAGTCAACACAGGCTGAGAATCACTGGGGTACCTGACGTCGGATGGTCCGAGGAGGTAGGTACCCTAAAAGGTCCGTTCTCATGACCTCACCCAACAGTAACGGAAGAGGTATACTGGTTGGATCTATCGTATAATTTTTCGTCTCTGTAATGAAACGGCTGATTCCAGTCAGATCAGTTCCGATATCAAAAAGGTCACCAGTACATACCTACACTCTCAACCTGACATTTCTTTCCACTCACGACTTCTTAACTACGAAAACTTGACACCAAAACCTCTTCTGAGAACTCTCAGGGAACTTGACGTTCCTATAGGTTGGTCAGGTAAGATTTCCTCTAGTCAGGACCCACAAGAAACCTTCCTGACTACGATTCCGACTTTGAGGTTATGAGACCGGTGGAGTACACTTCTCAACTGAGTAACCTTTTCAAGACTACGACCCTCCCTAACTCCCTTCGTCCTCTTCCCCTACTGTCTCCTACTCTACCAACCTACCGTAGTGGCTGAGCTACCTGAACTCAAACTCACTTGAGGCCCTCAACCACTATCTGTCCCTCCGGACCACACGACGTTAAGTACCCCAACGTTTCTCAGTCTGTACTGTCTCGTTGACTTGACTTGACTTGACAACCGAAATGACCTGAAGGGATCACCGTGTCACCTATTCTTAGACGGACGGTTTCGTCCCCTGTACCCAAGTCAGAGACCAGGTCCTTCTAAGGTACACGGTAGCCCGGTATCTCGGGCACTCGGATCTGGGACACGAGACGCCGTCTTCTCCGGCCCCGACACTCTCGGGGAGACACGGGACGTCGTTTCTTGTCGGTTCGAGGGTCGTCGACCTCCTTTTTCGGACGTTCGACGTTCCTTCCGGGTCATGTCGGTTTTTATTTTTATTTATTTATTTTCAAAAAAATTTTTTCTCCCATTCGAAATGAGTGACAGAATTACTTTATTTCACAAGTTCTTTTTTTCTTTTGTTGAAAAGAGAGGGAAGGAGGAAGGGAGAGTGAGTCATAGGGAGGTCACACTGTCTCAGAGAGTTTGAAAGGGTAGAGAAAATAATACTTCAAAAGGTTTGAGTAGTTGGGTGTGTACGAATAAAAAGGGAAAAGGAAAAACGACGAAGGAGGTAGAGGAGAGAAGGGACATTGGGAAACGATCACGTTTCCACTTCTAGATTCAGGGAAGATGAAGAGAACAATAGGTAGTAAGACTACGCTTATTACTCCAGGGTCCTCGGTTGGTCCTTTTGTTTTGAGAGGACCACCCACCTCTACACCCACTCCACCACTCGCAAGTCAGTGCCCACTGACCAGACATAGTGAACGGAATACTTGCTTAAGTCTGGGTCCGGAGGTAAACGTAAGTCCAAACAACTCTTATCGAAAAGGACGGAAGATCCATTTGGGACCTGTCTCGAAAATTTTGTTTTGGTTGTTTGTTTTGGGGAGAAGTTCGTCGAAATATTTGACTTGAGGGGTTTTGACTCGGTCCTTTTGACAAACCTTTCTCAGTGAACAGTGTCGGGGTGTCGGGAACCTTAGACAAGGGACGGGTCATTCCAGAAAAACCTTATATTTATTACACCCCAACAAAGAGAGACCGGACTTCTCAATGGACGATGTATTGTTCGAAAAACGAACGAGGGATGACTTGGACTCGTCCCAAGACGTCCCGGTAGGGTCCACACGACTCAGAAAGACGTGGTAAGGGACGGGGGGAGAGGTAAAGAACAAACATCCTTTTTCTGGAAGAGACTCAGGGTTCAACGTAAAGTCTTGGATGATACATGTTTTAGAGTAAGACCCGTGTAAATCTCTGTTTCTCAACTCACTCTGATTCGGGGTATAGAGATCAATGATAGGATTCTTAACGAACCTAATTGTTTTTAGTACCCTATTGTAACATTCGGTCATATACCAGTCCTTAGGACTGATTCTTCTTCCGTATTTACATCAGGGATCCAGTCCCCTCCCCTCCACCGTACATAGAATGGACAGAAAAAACTCCTTATATCATACAGGGTTGAGTCTTTGTTGTATCTCGATGTCTGTAGACACCCTAGTCTTTATAGTTAAAACTTTATCAGTACCAAGGTGAACAAATACGTTAACGTTTGTATAGAGACGTCTTTTATTTTCGGTCCTTTGCACGTATCGTGAAACCTAAGGTAGGTACAACTGTAGAGACGGAACACCACATGTACCGCCCCCCACCCTTCACGGAGAGGGGATCGAAGAACACAAGTAGACCCCCCCACCATCTTCGTAGTGCGGGGGGGTGGGGTTAAGTCTAAGGAGGTCCCTCACCCCGTGTACACCAGTCATTGTGGACGAAGGAAGACCTCCAATTAGGTCGTAAGACCAAACGGGGAAATACGACGTTCAAAAGTCCCCGTTCGGGGTAAGCCCTCCCGAAGTCAACAAGTGGTGACGAACACCGACCCGTCCCTTCAGGACGAACTCAAATTATAATCCTTCAGTGTAAAAGGTCATAACTGAAGTACCCATCGTTTCGGTTGTAAACTGAGGGATAGACGGAAGAGACGACGAGTCACCAAGGTTTAAGTGTACCTTTTTAATTACGATAAATAAACCAGATGGAGTTTGGGAATGTCTTAAAAAGAGTAAACGGTCGATCTGGAACTAACAGGTGTGACCTGAGTTCAGAAGGATCAAAACATACTTGTGAATGTAAAGTGAATTTAAAGAATTGTAAGAATAAAAATGATGAAATTGACATCAACTTGACATACCGAATAAAAAACTTTTGACGTAACAAACTTTTACTAAAGGTATCTCCTACAAAATAGAGAGTGACTATTGTAGAGTCACAGATTCCAATTATCATTGTCAAACGGAATCTCACCGAAAAGAAACTTTTTTAATGCCACAAAAAGTGTGACATACAGTTCTGGATAATCAGTCGTTATTATAGTTGAATTACCCAATACTGTTGTAAAATTTTATGCTATCTAATGTCTAACATAACGTTTGTCTAGTAATAAACTACTCTTAGAACAAAATATAAACACAAACACACGTACACACACACTTGACGTATTGTTGTCTTTTTATGAAAAACCGTTTTTGATAGACCAGCAAAAGGTTACTCATGTGTTTACCTGCTGTGGAGTGTCGATTAAAACAGGAGTCCTTACCTAAACACCGGCTCAAAATCAACTACCATACGGTAACCTTCACAATTCGTAAGGAAGTTCCAGACCAAGTATTTTGGGTGGTACGTCAGGAGATAAGAGAGTGAAGGACATATGGTGGACCTCCGATTTACGACTCGGGTCCGGTAATACCTTTGAGATACAAATTCTACCACAAGAAGTAGTTACGTCTAGGAACCTACTGACACATCTTATCTGGGGGAATAGTGTAGAGTGGGGATGGGGATCCGTGGTTACCCTGAGATGTTCCTACTCTTTATTTGAAGATTATACAATACGATGACCCTGAACCCCGAATAGACAAAGTCGTCTATTACAGTGAAATTGATTACCCATAATGAATGATAATTATACACTAGTTTTCGGTGGCACTCTGTACCTCCTGTAATACAATTCACTTTATTCGGTCTGTGTCTTTCTGTTCATTGTGTACTAGAGTGAATGTGGACCCGAAGATTTTTCTCAGTCTACGTGTCATTGTCTCTTATCGATGGGTGAGGTCATAAGAACGGACCTCTTAAGGTACCTGTCTTCTCGGACCACCCGATTTAAGGTACCCCAATGTTTCTCAGTCTTTACTGACTCACTGATTGTGAAAGTGATGAAATGGTCTCAGACCCTCTACTCCCTTTCCCCTCTATGACTAGTTTGTCATATTTTAAAATCAATATCTTACCCATTCAAAGCCTCTAGATTACATATCGTACCACTGATATCAATTATTCTTATATGGTATACGAACTTTAAACGGTTTTCTTATTTAGAGATCACAAGAGTTGTATATAGTTTTTCCATTGGTACTCTTCACAATCAATTAAATTAACACCATTAATAAAGTGTTAAATATGTATATGACTTTGTAGTACAATATGTGAAATTTATATATGTTAAAAATAAATAAGGACGAAGAAGGGTTTTTTCGGTGAAACTCTGATATCACCTGGAGTCTGTCGACCTGGGGTCTATCGTCGTGTGTGGATGCGGGTTCTTCGTCTTAGACAGTTCCATTCGGACGTTTAAGAGAATTGTATTCAGTTCGGTGTGACAAAACAGAGAATAATACAATGAGACCACTGGGGTCCTTTCAGTTTCCTCATAACCATGGAAACCAACTAACCTTAAACAAGTTTACTTTGTATCCTTCCGGTGAGGTTCAACCCTTTGACATAGTCGTTCATACTCATCAATTCCGTTGATTCAAGTAAACAAATGTCACTCGTATAAGTGTCCATATTGTGTTTTGGACAGATGGGATGTCCTGTCGAGTCAACCATTCTTAGACGAACCTTACGTCCTCTGGGACCAAGTTAATGACCCAACCCTTCTAGACGACATCTTCCCTATCATGTGGGTGAGACCATAAGAACCCGAAAGGACACCGAGTCGACCATTTCTTAGATGGACGTTACACCCTCAAAACCCAAACTAGGAACCCAACCCTTCTAGGAGACCTCTTCCCTTTCCGATGGGCGAGCTCATAAGACCGGACCTCTTAAGGTACCTGGTCAGGTACCTCAGCGTTTCTCAACCTGTACTGACTCGTTAAAAGTGAAAGTGGGATGTTCTCTCGATGGTATAAAATGTCTACTTTGATTTCGTGTGCCTCCAGTTTAGTGAATGGGTTTTAGGGTGTTTATCCAATACCGTCTTGATCCCAACTTGGAACCGTAGACCTCAACACCACACCTGACGACCGACATTACTGGACCTCCCACAAAGTAGGTAGTAATTGACGGAGAAATTATACGACCTATAACATCTGTCGACCGGAGTATTCTAAATGGTCCTTTCCTCCGACAATGACCCTAAGTCTTTACTGAAATTCAAAGGTGAGAAACAATTATATGTAGAAATAATTTGACTTGAATAAGTATCTAAAATATATACGAATTCTCCGTCGTACCATGTCCCGTCCTCAATACTTCGTAAAACATCTTCTTCTGTGAAAAGAAGTTTATTTCAATATACCTTTTGAGTTATAGATCGTGTATACCTTCGTCTTTACGAGAACAGTTTCGTCCTTATCATCTGGTCCACGCGGTGTGAGGTCCGTCGAGGAGGTGAGATAAGGAGGAGTGGAGTCGGGTCCCGAGACACCGAGTGTTAAATTTTGGTGGTCATCTCCTCTTTCTCGTACTTGAAACCCCGACCTACCCGGACGGACGAACGAACGAAATAGTAAAATGGTATGTGAGTAAATAAGTACCAAGTTATTTATCAGTAACTTCTGACACACGATCTGTGACCAAATAGTCGACACACTGAGACTGTCAGAGAGACCCAAAGTCACGGAAGTCAGGGAACACAAATATGGATCACTCTTGACGGAGTATTCTGAGGTCCAGTGCTCTCTCCGACGTCTACGTCGTAGGTCACGTACAGGACAGGAATCCCTCCTACGAGTCTTCTACCAGGAGGAAATGAAAGATACGTCTAGAAATTTCACACTACAGTAAGTCTCATTTTGGTACACTTTCGTATGAATTCTGTGTCTTCGTGAAATCTTTGTTGGATATACAAGAGTGGGTAACGGGGAGAGGGAACGTTTGGACAGGTCGAAACTTCCGAAGGAAAAACAAGGAAGAGTGGAAGTCGAATTCAGGTACAGAGGTAGGACGAGAACTAGTGTCGGGGGTCAGTGGACAAATGACCAGAAGAGTAAAAGAGGTTCGAATACGTAGGGGTCGTGTGAGAAAATAGAGGAGGTGTCTTCGACTAAGGTCGACGGACAGGGACCGACTCGGGAGCAAAGAGTATCAGGGAAAATACGGGTCTCATAGGTTGTAGGGGACCAATCTCCTAAGACGGAAGTGGAGAAGACACCGAAGGGACGACGGTCTCTTGATTAGTGTCGGAACAAAGTTCTCACCGATAATTACTGACTCCAATCATGACTTATCCGAAAGTTCTCAAAGGTGATCGTTGTTGAGATTCTACATATTTTAATATAGTAAGTTCAGTTGTTTCTTTTGATATGTAAATTTTAAAAGAGATTCCAGTTTATCAAGTAGGTAATATGTCTATCACGTTCCCGATTCTTACCCCCGAAACATCGATATGACGGACGAAGGTTTTGATTCGAGGAGAAATATAATCATCATACTGGCAACGTGTTACTGAGCCGAAAGAATACTCCTTTACTCGTATAATTATCGTGGATAGAGTAGTGTGATAATACTATACATTTATTCTTTTACGAATCTTATAACGGACTGTATGTTTTTCGTGAGTTAGTTACAATAGAGAATAGACCTATCACCTACTCATTTCGAGTCTGTTTAATATTCTTTAGTCTGTTAACAGTCCCACAAATCGTCTGTCTTTTACGTCCTTTTCGTAGATCTACCATTTGAGAAATCGAGAATGGTGGTTCGTTACCTTAATATAGGTAGAAGAACCCAAAAAGAGACAGAAGAAGGATCCATAACTGTATCATCAGTCAGTACCAACATCTTATTCACTAATTTACTTATCTACTCTTTACTTACTCACTCCCTTAGTAACCATTACCTTGTTTGGTTTATCAGTCCAGGGAAAGGTGTCAGAAACTACGGGTCACATAGTACACGGTACGGGACGATTCAGCGTAGTCAACACAGACTGAGAAACGCTGGGGTCCCCGACATCGTGTGGTCCCAGGAGACAGGTACCCTAAGAGGTCCGTTCTTATGACCTTACCCAACGGTATGGGAGGAGGTCCCCTAGAAGGACTGGGTCCCTAACTTGGGAACAGAGGACTTCTAGGACATAACATCCACCTAAGAAATGGTGACTCGGTGACCCCTTTGGGGGTCAAATAGTGTGAACTAGGGTTTGTGTCCAGAAACTCTTTCACAATGTCAGAAAGAGTTTAATTCTTATGACAACCAGTGACAGGTCGTGGGTGGTAGAGGGAGGGTGTGTGTGTGGGGTTTTTCTCCTAAGAGTCGAAAACCTAGATGAAAGAACCGAAACACTAAGACGGGTTTCAGGAGACACTAAAACGAGGGGAAGAGGTCCTTCCTGTCGTCTTTAGATGGACAGTCAGTATCTCTTTCGAATACAATAATCATCCAGGACCGTAATAGAACCGTTCTTTGTTCATCACGGTACACAGAGACAAAAGGTCTTTCTGACCTCCTACCAGTCTTCATCTGACCGAATGAATCCTCCTTGTCCTGACTCAAAAGAACGTCCTTGAAAATCTGAATCCAAAATACTACCTCTCTTGAAGGTACACTCACTATCGTATGGACGGTGAATAAGGACAAGGTATAACTGATTTCCTTCAAGACGAAAAGACTGTACCACGACTACATGTTATGTCTCCCTACTCTATCGTTCGTCCATATTAAAGTCTTTAGAAAGTCCTCACTGGACCGTGTCTCCGAAAGGAAGTCAAAAGAATCACGTGACCTTCACCTTCCGTTGGTACGAACATTAAACCAGTCTGGTTTGACATCCAAAGTCGGTAAGTCAGATCGGATTTTGTGTCACTTAAACCAAATCTCGTTAACGTTGTTAGAACGATGTACGTTCATGTAAAAGAATAAAGAAAGTCGGTGGTTCCTCCTTCCCTGTCGGACCGTATTCCCCACTTTCTCCTCTCTCAACAGTTGTTGGTATACAGGTCCGTAGTACAGTCGACAGTCCACGGAGGGACTGTAGACTCAAATTACCGTGAACAAAGGGCAACTGAGACACACTGGAACCCGATCAATGGGAGAGACTGGAGTCTATCGAGTAGACATTTAACCTCCATTACATCGATGGACCGTCCCGTACTCGTAATTTACTCTCTTACACATATTTGACGGACTTGTCGAGGGAAGTACCTAGGATTGTACAAATAATTATGTAACTCCTCTTACCCCGGAGGAACTCCGGAGTACCGACTCTTCTCCTGTACGAAACTTTGTCTAGACTATGTATATTTCACAAAGACCTTAAGTTTCTTACCAGTCGAACGTATGTCGAGTGTAAGTCGTTTGCAAACTACGGTCATTACTACTGTCTTAGAACCCCTCGAGCGTCAAACTCTGGGGACTCTTCTCACTCAGAACACTTCTCAAACTCCTCGGGACACTTTGTCTGACACAGACGATGTAAGTGAAAAGAATTTTTTATTAAAATAATAATAATAATAATAAAACTGACGCGACCCAGAAGCAACGAAACACACCGAAAGAGATCCACGTCACTCGGTCCCAGTAAGAAGTAACGTCACACGTCCGAAGAATAACGTCACCGAAGAGAACAGTTTCTCGTGTCCAAGATCCGTACACCTGAAGACATCAACACCACGTACCCGACTCAACAAGAGACCGTACACCGTAGAAGAGTTTGGTCCTTATCTTGGGTACAGGGGACGTAACCGTCCGTCTAAGAATAGGTGACCTGATGACCCTTTCAGGACACAGTAAGGGAAAGTACAAGTCCACTAGAGTCTTATAGACACGGTACTCTCTTACTTTCTCTTGTTCAAGTCTCGACCATCTCTATCCTCTGTGAGATTCTTTAGTCATCTTGACACAAGACGATAGTTAAAATATTAAAATATTCGTGATGTCAGTTGATGTACATCCCGTACCGGTTGGTTGAAACCATTGAACATTCAAAGTAATTATTAATACCGATATTAACTAACTTGTCATGAATTCTCGGTCCGTGATATGATACGTGAAAGACAACAACAAGTCAGAGAGTCAGGACAGGCTGAGAAACTCTGGGGTACCTGACGTCGTGCGGTCCGAAGGGACAGGTAGCGGTTAAGGGTCTCGAACGAGTTTGAGTATAGACAACTCAGACACTACGGTAGGTTGACAGAGTAGAAGACAACGGGGAGAGAAGGACGGGAGTTATAAAGTGTTGTAGTCCCGGAAAAGGTTTCTCAACCGAGAAACGTAGTCCATCGGTTTCATAAGCTCGAAGTCGAAGTCGTAGTTAGGAAGGTTACTTATAAGTCCTAACTAAAGGAAATCCTAAGTAATTCGCGAAATGTTTATAGAAATTTAAATTATGAATGATGTTGTGGTACAGTTTGGTTGGGGGAGACCAATGGAAACAAAATCTGTATGGATGGAGAATGAACCATTGATTTGGTACTGAAAAAAACCAGATCCGTAAACTCTTGTTTCTACTTGTGCACAGACATGTTACACGGTCCGAACTTTAGTCCGGGAAGTACTTGTAAATTAAGAGTCATGTTGGGTTACTTTGTCAACAATTATAAGAGTTTAACAGTAAAAAAAAAATTTTTTGACTTCGAATTTCTCTAATTCTTTACAAAGGTCCGAAGTGTCATCTTTTACTAATTCGACCTTAACGTGAACTACAGTTAAACGGAGGTTCCGACGTAGGACGATGTACCCCAGGGTTTCGCAAGTCGACCTCCTTCAGTACCGTTGGGTGCGGTCATAAGAACAGACCTCTTACGGTACCCGTCTCCTCGGACCGTCCGACGTCAGGAATCCCAGTGTCTCTAAACCTGTCGTGACTTCGTTGAATCGAACGTATGTGTATTCCACGAGTCTCCTCTTCCTTTATATACCGTCTCTCTTCCGATACTTACCAAGAACCAAGGAGCACAAATGATCACCATACTTGAGAGGTCCTCTGTCGTAACTACCGTCAGGATCTTAATTGTCACAAACCGTAGGAATCCCAGTCGTAGGTTCAACTGTCCCCGGTCTTTACCTCAAGAGTTTTGACGATGTCCCTTCCGCCGAGGAAGACTTTAGTGATACTCTGGAGGGACCACCGAGCCACCATTTTCTTAGACGGACATTACGTCCTCTGAGTCCTTTGTACCCAGACTAGGGACCCAACCCTTCTAGGGGACCTCTTCCTTCACCATTGGGTGAGGTCATAAGAATGGACCTCTTAGGGTACCTGTCTCCTCGGACCGTCTGATGTCAGTTACTCCAGGGTGTCTCTGTCGTGCTGACTTCGCCGATTCGTCCGTACCAAGACTAAGTCTGCCAGCTCTTTTCTGTGTAAATGGGGAGACCCAAAGAAGTCATAGATCCTCGACTCTGGGTCCTGGACACAGATCCCTGTCTAACCTCTACCTTCGCCTTTCCGGTGAACTCGCGCATTTGAGATATCTACTTCGTCTAATCTGCCCGTTTGTGCCAGTCCGTACCAGGAGGTCATCAATGAGACGACGCAATGACTAAGTAGTGCTAAGACTCAAGTAATTTGTCTTTGCGGTGAGGTGTGGCGACTTAGAGATCCACCCGCACCGGGACCCGAGTACCGGCTTCGGGGAGGGCTCCCCTGTCCAGGGGCCAGCACGGGGGAAAGGACGTGTGCGCACAACGTTAGTGCCGGTCCGAGTACATGGTGTTTCGAAGCCAACGAAACAGGAAAAAGGGAGTACTCTGGGGACGGAACGTCAAGGAGGACGGGAAACGAAACCTCGGCGAGCCAAGTAACGGGAGTTGAGGACCGGTCGACAGTGACGTCGTCGGAGGAGGGGAGGACCAAAACCTTGTCTGTGGGAGACGAGACGGGACGGGAGTCGTGAGTGGAGGCTGAGGGGACATGACGGGACCCTCAAACCTCAGGGAAGGGTTGGGTCTCGGTCAGACAGGACCGCAGGGTCAAGAGGGAGTCGAGGTGACGTATGACTTCGACTGTGGACAGGTCCGAAGGTCCGAGAGACACTGGTGAGCGTTGGGGTCTCAGAACCTCACAACCTCTCAGAACCTCACAACCTCCGTGAACCGTCACTTACCTACTCTCTCTCTAACCTAACCCCTCTCTTTCTACGTTCTGTCTTTCCCTCGTCCGTTTTGCCTTGAGACATATGTCGAGACGTTCCTAGTAACAATGTATAATACCGACCGAAGTCTTCCCAATTTAATCATCTTTTAGACAAAAAGTATCTATCTATTCATATATGAATTTGTCAAAAAGTACCACGAAAATTTTTTCGTTGTGAAATTTTTAATTTTCAGTCGATTAAAATATCGTTATTTACACCGTCTTTCTCTTCGAGTCACATAAATATCTTCGTACAAAGTATAACCAAACCGATAATTTTATAGGTCTACATGTTAATACCTTACTTTTATATGAGTGACATACAATCGTCTACCAAGGGTCGACGTCGTAAAAAAACGTGACTTAAAACTCAGTATTTCGGGACTGTAGTCCAGAAGGTACGTTGTAATCCATCTCACATTCAGTCGGACTAGGACGACCAATTTTTGACGTTATAATCCATAACACAAAAAATTATAATAATTGTCTCGAGAATATGAACCTCTTCAAGTTTGTCATGTTTATCTCCATTCACTTTTTGATCAGAGAATTTAAGACAACGGGATAGGGTAGGAGGTCAGATTGAAGGGGTTTCATTCGTGAAAATTGGTAAAGATTAAAATGAAGTACAAGGTAACTGTATTACAGAAGAGTTTCGTCGTGTGAGAGACAGGACACTTTAGGGTACCTGACTCCTCGGACAGTCTGAAGTCAGGTGCCCTATTGTTTCTCAGCCTATGTTGAATCACTCATTCGTTGTTGTCGTTGGTCATAACTGGAGGACAGTTACTACCACTTAAATCAGGTAAACATGAGAAGAGGTGGTCTGTGGTGACTTCGCTGAATCGTCATCGTCGTCGGTGTAATAGAACACTCGAGGAATTCCCGTCCTTTACACGGACAATCTAGATGTCTGTACGAGTTGTGGTATAGAGTTCTGGGTCTCGCTACGATCGTACACCTCCCACAAATTATTCATTAAAATCTTACTTGATTTGTTGGATGAGTTCATATATGAAGACTGAGTCATTTGACTGAGTCATTTCTCTCACGGTAGTGAACCATTTTCACCCGGGAAGTTTCTATTAAGTCGGAGAAAGTGGAGAAAACAGTAAATACGATGACATAATAAAAACATTTCAATATGGTGAACCTAAAACAAGACATGGATATTAATATAGAGAGTACAAAACAGATATCTAACTCAGATTTTTTATTTTACAGTGATGGTTACAATATAACCATATTCTAATATTAAAATTATATAATTAACATTAATAATATTATAATTTGTATTAATAGTATTGATATTTATATGATTATATTTAATTGTAATATAACCGTATTATATTGTGATATTGATGTATAAAAAGTGAATAACGTCTTGGTTTAAGATTACTTTAGTACAGTGATTTTGACGTCAAGGTTCCTCTTACAAGGTCATGTACCCAGTTTACTTAAGAGAAGACTGAAATATGGTAACGAGTTTTAGTACAGTAAATCAAACGAGGTAGAAACGTTACCCTAAAAGAATGAAAACAAACAAAAAGGGTCTTGAAGATTAAGAAAGAGAAAACACATAATTCCCCTTTCCCATCGAAGGAATAATTTCTCATTTTAAGAAGGAACAGAAATTATGATAAAAAAACTAACTTTAAGTAAGAAACTCTACCAGTAGAATCTCAGGAAACTGGAGTTTAAGATTAAACCCAGTTAACAAAATATTTGACAGATACCTTGATAGACGAAATGTAAAATAGGAACCTTATTAAGGTATAATAACATCTAGGAGGGTAGACAAAAAAGAATTTAAGGAGAAAAAAGTGAAGTAAAAAGTCAAAGGTTTACCTAACGGTTCAGATAAAAAAAAAAGGGGTTTTTCTAATGTCCTCTATTTGAGAAACTGAGGAACGTCAAGACTTTACTTGAATCAGGGGTACCACTGACTGACTTCGTCCTTGACCGAAGTTTACATCTAGACGACCTCCCGTCCACACGGACGTCTGACTGTAACCCAAGTGAAACAGAGTGTTATTTGTAAGAACTTGTACGACAATGAACGAGCACCACCCGACCGTCCTTTCTTCAGTCTCCTTCTCCCAAGTTATGCTTTATTATGATTTATCCCGAAAAGATAACCTTACGAGTGGACTCGGTCCACCGTGTCGTCCTCGGCCCATGAAAATCCCTCTGCACTCCCGTCTTTCCAGCATGAGGTCGACACGACGACCGGACACAGGACACGCTGGTATGCTACTGGAAGACAGATACCCCTTCCTGGGTCTACGAGACAACATAGGAGACGGAGAGAGGTAGGAAGGGAACCCTGTCGGTACGACCACCCACATCCCAGTGTTCAAGATAAAAGAGTCGTGGGATCACAATCCATTTTCTGGTCCTGCGGTTTTCTCACAGATTGTCCGAAAAAAATTTTTTAAAAAAATGGTCAATCTCGACCTCTAAAATAAGTAGGGGTTTTATTTTACCTTTTTGGTGACCACTAACATTGAGTGTCAACAACAAGTCAACGATTCAGTACAGACTGAGACACGATGGGGTACCTTACATCGTACGGTCGAGGGGGGTGGTAGGAGATGATAGAGGAACTTAAACGAGTTTAAGTACAGGTAACTCAGTCACTACTATAAATTGGTAGAGGAGGAGACGGCGCGAAAAGAGGAGAACGGGAGTTAGAAAGGGTCGTAGTCCCCGAAAAGGTTACTCAACCGAGAAACGTAGTCCACTGGTTTGATAACCTCGAAGTCGAAGTCGGAGTCAGGAAGGTTACTTATAAGTCCCGACCAAAGGAAATCCTAACTGGACAAACTAGAGGAACGTCAGGGTCTTCGAGAGTTTTCAGAAGTCGTGGTGTCAAGTTTTCACAGTTAAGAAACCGTGGGTCGGAAGAAATTGAGTGTATAATCCTACTTTTAGTTCCCGAGGAAGAGTGAAGGGAGAGGGTGGTAGCAATAGTTTTCTCAAGTTATTGTCAAACGACTAAGTTTCGGATTTAGTAGTAATCCTGAGAGAATTGACTCATAGACGACGCACCCTCAAGATTTATCCACGATAGTAAAAAAAAAAATTAAAATAAAAATGAGATGAAATGTTATGACATAACCAAAACGGTATGTAACTGTACTTAGGCGGTGTCCACATGTGCTCGAGGGTTAAGACTTAAAGGGAGGGTGGAGGGTGGGGTATAGTAGAGAGACCTAGTAGGGACACGTGGTCGGGGTTCGTAGGACATAAAACATAGCTTGTATCTGACCACGAAGTAAAGAATGTACTATCATATGTACAAAGTTACGGGAAGAGGGTTTAGTAGGGTGGGAGAGGGAGAGGGAGTGTCAGGTTTTCAGGTAAGATATGTAGACACAGAGAAAACGACAGAACGTATGTCCCAGTAGTAATGGTAGAAAGATTTAAGGTATATATACACAGTCATATGACATAACCACAAAAGAAAGACCGAATGAAGTGAGACATATTAACCGAGGTCAAAGTAGGTAGAGTAATCTTGACTAAGTTTAAATAAGAGATTGTCCGAAAAATTACCGCTTCGCGAGGGCCCTCCCCAAGGGTCTGGACTCCGTCCAGTTCCTTCAGGCTCGGGTCTGGGGCACAATCTTCAAACAAATATATACGTGCGACGCTCCCTACTAGTCCAATCACCTACCCCCAAACTATCCAACGGCCAAGGCCCGCAACGCCCGACTGTCCAGGAAGAAGCACCGACCCCGCCCCGCCGAAATCGACCTCTTCACACGACAGTAACCAGGGGACCCCAGACCCTCCGAGGAAGGTAATCCCTGAAGGGGGCGGGCAATACCGGGGGCCCAGGCTGGAATGTGGATCTCCATATCGATCTCACATAAGACCGAAGGTCATAACTGTTATGTCACAGATAGTAGTCAGATTCTAAACTGGGAAACATCGATGAATGAAAAACACACGAAATAAAAAAGAAATACCGTCAAAAGTCCTCAGAGATCGGAACCACTCCAAAACATGGTTACATACACATAGAAAAAAATAAGTACGATGAGTCGTACTTATTTTTACCTAAGTAAAGTAAGACTCTACTTGTGTAAAGGAAGACTTCTAGACTCCCCAAACGAAAACCCGAGACTCTTTAAATAAATAAAAATAAGGGGGTTAATATAGGAGAAACGTAATTGACCTAGGCTAAAACTCCCCTACCTACAACCTGTGAACCAAACCACGAAACACAGAAAGTATCTAATATAAGAAAAAGAAATTAAGACACTCGAAGGGACCACCGAGTCTACCATTTCTTATACAGACGTTACGTCCTCTGGGTCCAAAGTAGGGACGTAACCCTTCTATGGGACCTCTTCCTTTACCGTTGGGTGAGGTCATAAGAACGGACCTCCTAAGGTACCTCTCTCCTCGGACCATCCGATGTCAGATACCTCAGTGTTTCTCAGACCTGTACTAACTTCCTGATTGTGTGTGTATTCTCGAATTTTCAAAGGAATCGGAATAATAGGTCGGGGTAATAATTTGAAAATATCGTCTTTAGTGTAATAAAAGATTTACCAGATGAAAAGTCGTCGGATAAGTACAAGACAACTACGTTATAGAAGAGTTTATGGACTTGACGGTCGTCTTGTGAGAGGTGCCTCCCGACGTCGTGTACCCCCTCAAAACGAGGGTTCACCTCTAAGTCTCATCCAGGTTCGAGACTTAATCGTCCATGATTCTTAACGGTTGTAGGCGACCTAGTACCTTTTTCGTTCTCTCAAGGTCTTTTTTTAGATAAAGACGAAATAACTGATACGGTTTCGGAAACTGACACACCTAGTGTTATCAAGTCAAGTCAAGTCAACGAGTCAACACAGACTGAGAAACACTGGGGTACTTAACTTCGTGGGGTCCGGAGGAACAGGTAGTGATTTAGGACCTCAAGTGAGTCTGAGTACAGGTAGCTCAGTCACTACGGTAGGTCGGTAGAGTAGGAGCCAACAGGGGAAGAGGAGGACGGAGGTTAGGGAGGGTGGTAGTTTCAGAAGAGGTTACTCAGTTGAGACGTATTCCACCGGTTTCATGACCTCAAAGTGGAAATAGTAGTAAGGAAGGTTTCTTTAGGTTCCCAACTAGAGGAAGTCTTACCTGACCAACCTAGAGGAACGTCAGGTTCCCTGAGAGTTCTCAGAAGAGGTTGTGGTGTCAAGTTTTGGTAGTTAAGAAACCGCGAGTCGGAAGCAGTGTCAGGCTGAGAGTGTAGGTATATACTGATGACCTTTTTTGTATCGGAACTGATCTGCCTGGAATCAGCCGTTTCATTACAGAGACGAAAACTTATATGATAGATCCAACCAGTATTGAAAAGAAGGTTCCTCATTCGCAGAAAATTAAAGTACCGACGTTAGTGGTATACGTCACTAAAATCTCAGGTTTTTTTATTTCAGACTGTGACAAAGGTGACAAAGGGGTAGATAAAGGGTACTTCACTACCCTGGTCTACGGTACTAGGAACAAAAGACTTACAACTCGAAATTCGGTTGAAAAAGTGAGAGGAGAAAGTGAAAGTAGTTCTCCGAAATATCGAGGAGAAGCGAAAGACGGTATTCCCACCACAGTATACGTATAGACTCCAAAAACTATAAAGAGGGTCGTTAGAAGTAAGGTCGACCACAAAGAAGGTCGGGTCGTAAAGAGTACTACATGAGACGTATCTTCAATTTATTCTCCCACTGTTATATGTCGGAACTGTATGAGGAAAATGATAAACCTTGGTCAGACAACAAGGTACAGGTCAAGATTGACAACGAAGGACTGGACGTATGTCTAAAGAGTTCTCCGTCCAGTCCACCAGACCATAAGGGTAGAGAAAGTCTTCAAAGGTGCCAAATAACACTAGGTGTGTCAGTTTCCGAAATCGTATCAGTTAGTTCGTCTTTATCTACAAAAAGACCTTGAGAGAACGAAAAAGGTACTAGGTCCCCTACAACCGTTGAACTAGAAACAAGGACAAGGAAAAGATTTTGGTCGAACTTATAGACCTTCAAGTGTCAAGTACATAACGACTTCGGACCGAACCTCTTAAAACTCGTAATGAAATGATCGTACACTCTACTCACGTTAACACGTCATCAAACTCGTAAGAAACCGGAACGGAAAGAAACCCTAACCTTACTTTTGACTGGAAAAGGTCAGAACACCGGTGACGACTCAAAAGGTTTAAACGACCGTATAACTCACGTCGTGAAAGTGTCGTAGTAGAAAGTCCTAAACTTTATCGAGTGGACTTCAAGGTAGTGGAGGTGATCGAAACAAGTATCACTACGAAGGATTCCGGGTGAACTGAAGTGTAAGGTCCTACAGACCGAGATCTACTCACTAGTGTGGTAACACTAATAGGCCCAGCACTTCTAGGTAAAACATGTCAAGAAGACACATGAGAACGGTACTATTTGACACCTTTTAAGACTCTCTCTACCCTTATGGTTTGGTGGACAGGACGGAGAACTCTTTAGACATACGTCCAGTCCTTCGTTGTCAATCTTGACCTGTACCTTGTTGTCTGACCAAGGTTTATCCTTTTCCTCATGCAGTTCCGACATCTAAAAGTGAGACGAATAAATTGAAGATACGTCTCATGTAGTACTCTTTGCGACCTGACGTTCTTTGTGTTCGACCTCAGTTCTAACGGCCCTCTTTATAGTTTTTGGAGTCTATACGTCTACTGTGGTGGGAATACCGTCTTTCCCTTCTCCTCGATATTTCGGAGAACTACTTTCACTTTCTCCTCTCACTTTTTCAACAGAATTTTGAGTTGTAAGTCTTTTTCTTCTAGTACCGTAGGCCAGGGTAGTGAAGTACCCTTTATTTACCCCTTTGTCACCTTTGTCACAGTCTGAAATAAAAAACCTGAGGTTTTGGTGACGTCTACCACTAACGTCGGTATTTTAATTTCCTGCGAATGAAGAACCTTCTTTTCAATACTCGTTGGATCTATCGTATAAGTTTTCGTCTCTGTAATGAAACGGCTGATTCCAGGCAGATCAGTTCCGATACCAAAAAGGTCATCAGTACATATCTACACTCAGTCTGACACTTCTTCCGACTCGCGGTTTCTTAACTACGAAAACTTGACACCACAACCTCTTCTGAGAACTCCCAGGGAACCTGACGTTCCTCTAGGTTGGTCAGGTAAAACTTCCTCTAGTTGGGAACCTAAAGAAACCTTCCTTACTACACTTTCGACTTCGAGATCATGAAACCGGTGGAGTACGTTTCTCAACTGAGTGACCTTTTCTGGGACTACGACCCTCCATAACCCTCGTCCTCCTCTTCCCCTGTTGGCTCCTACTCTACCGACCTACCGTAGTGACTGAGCTACCTGTACTTAGACTCACTGGAGGCCTCAACCACTACCTGTTCCTCCGGACCGCACGACGCTAAGTACCCCAGCGTTTCTCAGTCTGTGCTGACTCACTGACTTGACTGACTTAACTCTCCATCTTCGACTGAAGGGACCACCGAGTCTACCATTTCACAGACGGATGTCATACCCTCTGGACCCAAGTTAGAGACCCAATCCTTCTAGAGGACCTCTTCCTTTACCGTTGGGTGAGGTCATCAGAACGGACCTCTTAGGGTACCTACCTCTTCGGACCACCCGATGTCCGGTACCCCAGTGTTTTTAGGACTGTACTGACTCGTTGAAGTGAAAGTAAAAGTTCTCATCTTCTCCCCAAAGGGACCACCGAGTCGACCATTTCTTATACAGACGTTACGTCCTCTGGGACTAAGTTAGGGACCCAACCCTTCTAGGGGACCTCTTCCTTTGTCGTGAGTAAGGTCATAAGAACGGATGTCTTAAGGGTACCTTGGACCGTCCGATGTCATGTATCCCAAAGTTTCTCAACCTGTACCGATTTCACTGATTGGGGTCTACTTCCACCGAGTCTCCTATTTCGTAGACGGACACTACGCCTTCTGGGTTCAAGCTAGAGACCCAACCCTTCTAGGGAACCTCTTCCTTTACCGTTGGGTGAGATCATAAGAACGGACCTCTTAGGGTACCTATCTCCTCGGACCACCGGATGTCAGGTACCCCAGTGTTTCTCAACCTGTGCTGACTCGCTGATGTGAATGAATGTGAATTTCACTGATTCGTCGTCGTCGTTCTCATTTTCTCTTTACGTCCCATCATTAGTCCTGTTAATTAGATGACTCCACCACTCAGACAATAAGTTTGTGGAAAGAGAGAAAGATGGTGACCAGGGGGTCGTGTGTCTCGTTAACCGTTATTGTCATGTACGGGGGTTTTCCTTTGGACTCTGGACTAGAACCTCCCTCTTAGACGAGCCTCTCCGATCCCGAATCTACGCCTTTACACTACCGGTGGAATCTCATTCAGACAGAAATAAAAATGGTGCTCCTACCTCCGTCCCCACTCGGACGGACAGATGCGGGGTGTTTGTATGGACATACCAATAGGGAGAGAGACGTGTTCATGTGTCTAGGGTGACGGTCTGGAAAAGTAAACCCTTGAGTTCATAGTCTCTTTACCATCTCCTTTGGACACGGTCTTAGAGATAATTTACTGAATCAAAAAGAAAATATTTAGATTTACCTTTGGGTCCTACTGTTCGAAAAACTCCTTCTAGTCATTCAATTTCCTCTTTCTGCTTCCACCCTTTTGTTTTGTTCTTTAATCAAGTTTTCTTTCAAATTTTTTCTTTTCTTTTAGACTGGAACCACCTTTGTCTGATAAATCCTTTTTTCCCTTTTGAAATTTACTAAAAATAATTATAGGAGTCTATAAACTCTTCTATAACGTTGTTACCTTGTACCTATCCGACAATTTTTTAACTTCTAAGTCTTTTGTTAATTATCTTTTAAATTTTACACTTCGTTAATATGTCTCACTTCATTCGGTCTTTCTTTTTGTGGTTATGTCATATGATTGTGTATAAAACCTTAAATCCTTCTACCGTTACTGCTGGGACATACGTTCTGTCCTTTTTTCTGTGTCTACACATATGGTCTGAAAACCTGAGTCTCCCTCTCCCTCTCCCACCCTACTAAACCCTCTTACCCTTAATATTGTACATATGACAGTACATTCTTAACTTAGCGGTCAGGTACAGACTGCATCCCACGTCGAACGAACCCCGACCACGTACCCCTACTGGGTCTCTGTACTACACCCCTCCCTCCACCCTCCCCCCAAGTACAAACCCTTGCGTACATTCTTAATTTCTAAAATTTTAAATTTTTTTTTTATTTTTTAATTTTTTTTTTACACTTCGTTCAAGTAAGTGCATTTAATCACAAAAACCACCGGAGTTCACTTGGTATCAAGGGTCATAAGTGTGGGACGTACCAAGAGAACGAAACATAGACTGGATGGGAACACTGCACGAGACTCATTGCTCTATGACACTTCCACTACGACACGGTCCAGATCCCGCCTTTGAGTTCTTCCCAGTCGTCGAGAAGAAACCACGAGTCCTACACTCCCTTCAATCGACAATAACTCCTTCAGACTTGTACGGGACTCTTGGGTTAGATCGGTGTGCCTTTCCGGTGGACTTCCTCTCGGTTCCGAGAGTCGGTCGTCGGTCTCGACCCGAGGGCCAGTTGTCTGTCGTTTACGACACACTTTCCGGTAACACTTTAAAAGAAGAGGTCATGGGTCACTAGGTGTGGTCGACCACGTTACATCTTCTCTCTATTCACGTGGAGCGGTTCGAGACAGGTTTAAAGTCTTAGTACTCGTCTACTTGTCTTCTCACCACAAAATTCGTTTACTTTAAACCTCTTCAAGTAATACATCGTTGTTTATGGGGTTTGGTCACACAGGGAACTGACTACGTATATACTTGGTCAGATAGAGGTATGGACAGACATAGAGACTTCGACAGATATATAACAATAAAACTCTGAGAAGTTCTTTGTTAAACTTAATGTTCTGTAAACCTCTGAGTCCTTTTACTTCGGAGGATTACAGGTACTAGTCAGAATATAAAATTTTATATGAACTATAAATATCCAATACCAAGTCGTAGGACTACAAGGGAAAATTTTATAATACAGATTTTATACACAGTAGACCCTTCACCTTAATGTACACGGTCAAGATAATTCCATGTACAGGAAGTCCAGGGTCCCTTTAATATTTCTCAGAAATTCCCTTTCTTTCTTTACTTTTATTTTGTTTTGTTTTCTTAAAGTCTTCGTCCTTCCTTGAATTGAACGCAAGTAAAAGTTCCTTGAATTGAACGCAAGTAATTGACTAGCAAGTCATTGTGAGTCAAGACATGCGCACTGAGTGGAAAACAACTAAAACTGATTGTAGATCGGAAGTCAAAGATGTTAGGAAAGACAAGTGGACCGTTGAACTTCATAATACAGAGAGTAGTATAATGAGTAAAATTAATACGACGTCCCATTAACGTCTCACCGGAGTTAGTCTTTTTTATGTGTACTATCTCGAACTAAACATTGAGACAGACACTGAGTGGTATATCGAAAATCTTTTCCTTTTTTTTATTTAACAGGTCTCTACAAGACAGATTTTGACATCTGTGACAGGTACACGTCGATAACTCTTAAACGTTACACTGATTGGACTTAACTCTACCGGACATTTATATTTTATGTATTAACTAATGTTTCTAAGTTATCCTTTTATAAATATGACTAATATATACAACTACATTAAATCTACATAACCTAATTTATTCTGTGTAATTATAATAGACAGAAAGTGTAAAATTACACGGAAGATCTTTTGAATTTTAATGAATACATTAAGAGTAAACACGGAACGTGATATAAATAATTGTATAACCTGTTGAAACTAGATCTCACGACAGGTTATATATTTTAAGTCAAGTCAAGTCAAGTCAGAGAGTCAGCACAGACTGAGAAACACTGGGGTACTTAGCATCGTGCGGTCCGGAGAGACAGGTAGTGGTTGAGGGCCTCAAGTGAGTCTGAGTGCAGGTAACTCTGGCACTACGGTAGGTCGGTAGAGTAGGAGCCAACAGGGGAAGAGGAGGACGGGGGTTAGGGAGGGTCGTAGTCCCAGAAAAGGTCACTCAGTTGAGAAGCGTACTCCACCGGTTTCATGACCTCGAAGTCGAAAACGTAGTAAGGAAGGTTTCTTTGGGTTCCCAACTAGAGGAAGTCTTACTTGACCAACCTAGAGGAACGTCAGGTTCCATGAGAGTTCTCAGAAGAGGTTGTGGTGTCAAGTTTTAGTAGTTAAGAAACCACGAGTCGGAAGAAGTGTCAGGTTGAGAGTGTAGGTATGTACTGGTGTCCTTTTTGGTATCGGAACTGATCTACCTGGAATCAGTCGTTTCATTACAGAGACGAAAACTTATATGATAGATCCAACCAGTATTGAAAAGAAGGTTCCTCATTCGTAGAAAATTAAAGTACCGACGTTAGTGGTATACGTCACTAAAACCTCGGGGGGTTTTATTTTAGACTGTGACAAAGGTGACAAAGGGGTAAAATAAAGGGTACTTCACTACCCTGGCTTACGGTACTAGAACATAAAAGACTTGCAACTCAAAATTCGGTTGAAAAAGTGAGAGGAGAAAGTGAAAGTAGTTCTCCGAAATATCGAGGAGAAGTGAAAGACTGTATTCCCACCACAGTAGACGTATAGACTCCAATAACTATAAAGAGGGCCGTTAGAACTAAGGTCGAACACAAAGAAGGTCAGGTCGCAAAGAGTACTACATGAGACGTATCTTCAATTTATTCGTCCCACTGTTATATGTCGGAACTGCATGAGGAAAAGGATAAACCTTAGTCAGACAACAAGGTACAGGTGAAGATTGACAACGAAGGACTGGACGTATGTCTAAAGAGTTCTCCGTCCAATCCACCAGACCATACGGGTAGAAAAAGTCTTAAAAGATGTCAAAAACACTAGGTGTGTCAGTTTCCGAAACCGTATCAGTTAGTTCGTCTTTATCTACAAAAAGACCTTGAGAGAACGAAAAGGTACTAGGTCACCTACAACCGTTAAACTAGAGACCAAGGAGACGGAAAAGATTTTGGTCGAACTTGTAGTCCCTCAAGTGCCAAGTACATAACGAATTCGGACCGAACCTTTTAAAACTCGTAATGAAATCGTACACTCTACTCACGTTAACACGCCATCAAACTCGTAAGAAACCGGAACGGAAAGAAACCCTAACCTTACTTTTGACTGGAAAAGGTCAGAACACCGGTGACGACTCAAAAGGTTTAAACGACCGTATAACTCACGTCGTGAAAGTGTCGTAGTAGAAATTCCTAAGTTTTGTCGAGTTGATCTTAAGGTAGTGGAGGTGATCGAAACAAGTATCACTACGAAGGATTCCGGTTGAACTGAAGTGTAAGGTTCTACAGACCGAGATCTAATCACTAGTGTAGTAGTACTAATAGACCCAGCACTTCTAAAAAAAAAAAAAAAACATGTCGAGAAGGAACATAAGAACTGTGGAGAAGAATTATAGAAGACGAAGACAATCCAGGTCTGGTAAAGACAGGAAATACCTCGGGTAGAAACGTACTTTATAAGGGAACCATAGAGATTAAAAGAACTTCTCTAGAGATCAGAAAGGGTAAGACAAGAAAAGGAAATAAAGAAACGTAACTAACGACTTCTTCCGAAAGAACAGAGAAGAACGATAAGAAACCTTGAGACGTAAGCCTACGAATATAGAAAGGAAAAGAGGAAACGAAAAACGGAGAGAAGAAAAGTGTCGATAAACATTCCGGAGGGGTCTGTCGGTAAAACGAAAAAACGTAAAGAAAAGGTACCCCTACCAGAACTAGGGACAGAGGACATGTTACAGTACTTGGAGTAAGGTATCAAG
Organism: Capra ibex; assembly: GCA_006410555.1. Lineage (NCBI taxonomy): Eukaryota > Metazoa > Chordata > Mammalia > Artiodactyla > Bovidae > Capra > Capra ibex. Next base: position 62,055,936 of record SJYO01033645.1, read on the forward strand.
TAGTCCGTGAGATAGATAGTCTAGATCCGGGAATTTAGATAAAGAGTGAAGGTGACATATTAGTATTCCCTAAACTAAATCCAGTATGGACTTACCAGATCGTTAAAAGGGATGAAACAAGTTAGACTCAGACTTAAACCATTATTCCTCAAGTACTAGACTCGGTGTCAGTCGAGGACCAGAACAAAAACAACTGACAAATCTCGAAGAGGTAGAAACCGACGTTTCTTATATTAGTTAGACTAAAGCCACCACTGATAGACCACTACAGGTGCACCTCTCAGAAGAGAACACAATAACCTTCTCCCACAAACGATACTGATAACGTAAAAGGACCGTTTTGAGATAATCAGAAACAGGACGAAGTAAGGCATAAGGTTCCGGTTTAAACGGACAATAAGGTCCACAAAGAACTGAAGGATGAAAACGTAAGGTCAGGGGATATTACTTTTCATATAGAAAAAACCCACAATCAAGGTTTTCCAAAACATCCAGAAGTATCTTGGCAAGTTGAAGTCAAAGAAGTCGTAACGACCAACCCCGTATCTGAACCGATGGACACTATGACTTACCAAACGAAACCTCTACTTGTCTCTAGTAAGACAGCAAAAACTCTAATGTAGGTTCATGACATAAAGTCTGAGAAAACAACTGGTACTACCGATGAGGTAAAGAAGACTCCCTAAGGACGAACGTCATCATCTATATTACCAGTAGACTCAATTTAAGTGGGTAAGGTCAGGTAAAATCAAGCGACTAAGGATCTTACAGCTACAAGTGGGAACGGTAGAGGACAAACTGGTGAACGTTAAACGGAACTAAGTACCTGAACTGTAAGGTCCAAGGATACGTTATAACGAGAAATGTCGTAGCCTAGAACGAAGACAGTGGTCAGTGTAGGTGTCGACCCATAAAAAAACGAAACCGAGATAGGGAAGTAAGAAAGACCTCAATACAGAGTTGACTAGAGGTCATCGTATTACCCGTGGATTACTGGACCCCTCAAGGAGAAAACCATAGGATAGTAAAACGGAAAAGTAGGACAAGTACCCCAAGAGTTCTTTCTTATACTTCACCAAACGGTAAGGGAAGAGGTCACCTGGTGTAGGACAGTCTAGAGAGGTGGTACTGGGTGGACAGAAGTCAACGGGGCACCCGTACCGAACCAAAGTTACTCAATCTGTTCCGACACTAGGATCACACTAATCTGACTGATCAAAAGACACTCATACCAAAGTAACACAGACGGGAGACTACGGGAGAACGTTGCGGATGGTAGAATGAACTCAAAGAGAATGGAACCCGCACCCCATAGAGAAGTGTCGACGAAGTCGTTTCGTGTCGGAGACGAGGAATGGAACCTGCTCCCTATAGAGGAAAGACGGTGGCAAGGACTGGAAGTTTCACCCTATCGGGGAGATCTCTCTCCGTTTTAACATATACGTTCGACCATTTACCGTTAGGTGAGGTGATGAGAACGGACATTTTAGGGTACCTGTTTCCTCGGACCATCCAATGTCAGGTACTCTAACGTTTCTCAGTCTGTACTGACTCACTGAAGTGTATAGTGTCGTTATAGTAAAGTGTTATACTCAGGGATATAACTCCGGACTGTTGGAATTCATTGAAGTCACCGATACTGTCTCAGTAAATAACATTAATTTGATAGGTATGAAAACGACCGGGGTGATGGAAGTCGTTTCGTGGAGATTTGGATGGAACCTCTTTAACCTTCGGTAGTTTCTCTATAAAAGAATTACAGAATAATGTTGTAGATGTTTGAATGAAAACTTTTATAACAATTTTCAAACAGTTCATTCTTTTTAAGATAGACGGACAGTAGATAGATTGCTTACCCTTCAGATATTGCATACCACTTTATTACACATACTGTTGTTATCGTGTTCCTGACCCTCCTCCCTTTATCCTCACAAGATGGCATCCAAAGAAACTGGTGTCATTATAACGGAATTCCGCCTGTCACTGTTTCTGATGTCATATGACTTCTTAGATATTAATAGAGTTTTACCTTTATATTAATTATTTTTACGTATGATATTTGAGTTCGTTAATGTCCTTTTTGTGTGACTCTATATCCATTATTCATTTATTTTAATAATTTTTATGTATTTTCTTCCATTCTTTCTCTTCACTCTCATGGTTTTATCTATGTCATTCTGTGTATACTGTACTAGTAAACACATCTCTTTAAGATTCCTTGGATTTTTTACTTCTATGTTTTTACTTTGATATTCTTGATTTTTAATCTCATGGTTCCAATGTCTTAGGTTCAAGTTACATATTTTCTGGTAACACGAAGATATATGATCTATATCGTACATTTAAAAATTTTTACGGTAAATATTATTGTAGGTTCTTTATGAATTCCATTCAAATTATTTTATACACGTGATAGACAAATGTTTTTCGATATTCTATAACGACTCTCTTCTATTCTGGATTTTTTACCTTCCTATATGGTATAAATACCTAACGGAAGTTTAACGACCTTGTTGACCTATATGTATACCATTTTTCATTTAAGAATTGTAATAGAGTGTTGTATGTGTTTTTAATGGACCTTCAATTAGTATCTGTATTACATTTTCAAGTACAATATTTTGAAGGTCCTCTTTTATAAGAGTTGGAACACCACTGGTTTTAAAGAAATTTTTTTTTTTTTTGTTGAATAAAAACCCGAGCCGGGCCCCCGCCCTGAGCCCTTCCGACGCGTCTGGCATCCGACCCGCGCCCGCCGACACGGGGGTTGGAAGGCGCAGGGGCCCCCACTCCCCCCCACACACGCCCGTCGCCGCCACCGCCCCTGCCGGAGGTCAAACCTACTCTCCGATGTCCCACTCTCGCCTCCGGAGGGACTAACCGAGGTAGGACGGGAGACCAAACATGGAGAGGGATGAACCGTCAAGGAAGAGAGGGATGTGGAAACGGTTCGGTCCTCGGAAGAAGGGACGAGACTCTTCGGAGGTCTTCCTCAGAAGGGAGTTAGGTTCTGTCCGCTTCGACTCGACCGACGAGATCCTACTTGGTGCCGAGGCTCTTCCCCGTCATCCTCAGGACGACCACGACGATACCGTACACTTGGCGTCTACCTGGGGCCACCCCGTCGACCGGGGAACGGGTGGAGGAGGGAACCGACCTCAGGGGACTGACCGCCTTCGGGAGGACCGACCCTCGTTCTCGAGACGTCGCCTGTCCAGGAATGCCACGAGACCTAGCTGTTATGAACACGCGGGTAGAGTAAACTGGACCCTCGACGACTTCTCGTCGACGGATGGACCCCTTAAGTCCAGGGTCGACCGGTCATGTCCTCGGACCGACTCTCTCAGGAGAATCTCGGGGTTCACTCTTCTATGTAGTAGATGTTGAGCTCCGGGTACACCGGCCGGAAACGACACCACAAGGCACACCACCACACCCGGTTGTAGATGACCTGGTCGGTCTACAAGTGGGACCCCTTGGTGACCCGTCCGCACGACGAGCACTGGGAGCGACGGTGCTCGGAGTGGGACTGAGAGCACGAGTAGAAACTCTCTGTGATCTCCTTCCGGTTGTGGTTGTGTCTGGAGTCCGACTGTCGACAGTTGCCTCGGGAGGACTCTGTGGCCTACGACGACCCCCACTACCTGTGCCACCTTCCAACGGTCTCACACTAAGTCGAGACCAAACAGACAAAACTGGACCTCTGGACACATGTCAAAAACAGGCTAGTGTAAGCTCTCTACTTATACTCGGTTCTCAGGAACGACTCTTCACCTAACTCAGTCGACACACAACAGTACCTCTGACCCCACTTGGGGTGTCGACGGCTCCCCGACCTCTTGGACGACATCCTTTGAGGAGAGGACGGGTTTTCAGGCCCTAGGTACCTCTTCGGTGAGTACGTCTGACTCGAAACGGTCGAACAAGGACTCCGACTTGACCTCCTTTACCGGGTCGTCGACGACCGTCACAAACCACCGATGATGTAGGCCGAGGAGTACTGGAGAGTCGAAGGGGTCCGTGACCCCTGTGTTGTGTACCTGAGAGGTTCCTAAGGTACGGGGAACGGTCGAGTTTCTTCGGATGTAGGACCCGTACCCCACGACGGGTAAGGACTGGTCTACTGGAACCTTGCTTCCATGAGGAGAAGGAGGTCCTGACTTCCTCTCCAGTCCCTCCGGAACCTCGGGGCCCCACCGACTACCGCTCCGAGACCCCAAGGGACTCCGACAGTGAGTACAGTCGTGACCCCTAGGTCACAAGTGAGGTCCTGGGACGTGGTTTTACCGAACAGATATCAGGTGCGACTGGGGACCGGAAACGTCTTCGGCTACCAGGGTGAGACTCGATGAAAGACACGACGAATCTTGACAACCGTACTCACCTTCCCCGGGGAGCGGGTAGGGAAAGTAACAGACAACTCGGGGCTTTTACACTTCTACTGGTCTGCCCCGACTTTCACCCGGGTTTCGAACGAGAGTCCGCTACGAGGCCAGGAGTGGGCGAAACACAGTCTACCTCTGAGTCCCTTCTGAGACGAGACACACTGCAACGGAACTCGGGGAATTTAATATTCTACGGGGGAAGGGTTAGACTTCGTTTCTTCATTTAAGAGTCTTACAAGAGGTGAAAATTCAACAAGAACGGGATGTAAAAGTCTTTTTACTACAGTGAACCCGAACAGACGATCGTGCGTCCGGAAGGCCTCTGTCTTCCTCCCTTACTTGTCGTACATTGATGATTACTCTTTTAAACCTTCTCTGACTAGGACAGACTAGTCTCCTGAATGAAACAAGGTTCCGTGTGTGCAGACACCCACACTAGAGTGGCGTCTGTCTCTTACCGTCAGGACAAGGGAGTGTGATTTCGACAGGACGTCACTTCGCTTTGGAGAGGGAGCACCTTAAGGTACTTCTCGAGTCTCCGAAGGTCCACGAGACGAAGACTTTTTATATACTTCTGGGTAACAAGGGACCCGGGTTTAGATTTCTGGGGTCGGACCGTAAATTTCCGAGGGGTCACGGTTTCTGGACTGGTAGTAGACGTTAAAACAGAAGTAACGGGTATTTTTAGGAAGTATCCAACTTTTACAAGGACTTGACTGTATCGATAAGAAAACGTAGACAACCTAAGGATACGTACGAAAAAAAAAATTTTTTTTTCTACAAAATTTTAACTCCATATCAACTACATTCCATATGATACATTCAAAGTCCACATTTTTTTGGGGGGATAAAAATTGACTTCCTATTAACATAACCAAAGACAGTATGTAGTTGTACTTAGTCGGTATCCATATGTATATAGAGAAGGGAGAACTTAGAGGGAGGGTGGAGGGTGGGGTATGGGTGACGTTTTAAAAGAATTATTCTTTTAACATCTTCTTTTTCACCTATTTAACTTGAAATAGTTTCATTCTTGAAGACTAGAAACTTTCTATGGTAATTCTTTTAATTTTGTTTGTTTTTTTTTTTGTTCGGAAGACGTCTAACTCTTTTTTTATTTCGTTATGTATATAGAGTTTTATCTGAACTTAGGAATTTTCTTGTACACTTTCTGATAGAAATAGTAGTCTGAAACCTATCTCAAAACTTGTCTGTGTCTTCCATGGATATGTCTTCTTTCCTAACGAGATAGATTGATGGAGTGTCAACTTTGAAAACTTACACTTCTCACAATATTTGTTTTCTCTTTTTCTAACTGAGTGTTTAAAAAGAGTTGTGTAAATGACTGGTTGAGAAATTTTTAGTTATTTTTATACTTTATTAAGTTATCTTTTTTTGGTCCACTAAGTGTTTCCTTTCGGATAACCGGAATATTTGCGTACTTTTCTACAGTTGGTAGTGATTAACGACCCCAGGTCGGGGCCACCTAGGTCCCACTAAACTTCCACCCCTGCCTCAACCGCAGAAACCTTTTTATGTATAAATTAGTGTCTATATCTCTTTAATCTTTACCTATCACATCATCCTTCTAATCACCTCTTTTTCTCCGACTTATTAAACCTAATGCACCTTATCGTAGGTACGAAGTCTACCCTTAAGTCGGTCTTTTTACCCTCGTTCTTTCTTCGCTGTACCCCCTTAGTCAGAAAGGCCTTTGACTAGGTTAAAGAAATAAAAACCCAAACGAAAATATGGAAAACAATGTGTATCCCTACTTATGTCTCAGTGCACCCCCAGTCGTCAGGACTGGAAATAGTTTTAGTCCACGAAGTGTATTTACATATTTTTCCATGTAGTAGAAGACCGGTACTCACTCTGAACGACTGTAAAATACTAGGAAAGAAAGACTATTAGTTTTTGAATAAAGAAGGTTCCCACAAAAAAGAATTTGGTCCGTGGTGGGAGGTTTATTTCAATTTAAGGATATCCCACTCCCACATCATTCAATGTTAGTTCTTTCCTTAAATAAATTGGGTTCCAATTGTACTAATCAGAATTTCCAATTATGAATAAAGAGGATATACGAATTTCCAATTATGAATAAAGAAGGATATACGATCAATATAAGTAATATTCCCATCCCTTGTACCTCTAAATCGTCGTTTGTAGTCGGGTTGTTTACTTTTAGGAAAGTGGTTACGAGGGGAATTCTAGATAAATCAAAATTCTATACTATTTCAATGTAAAAATGTATCGTTCCTGTGTCACTAAATATTGTTTCATGTCACTAGATAATGTTTTCTCTTTTAGGTAATTGAGTTTTTCAGATCATAACGATTGTAGTTTTTGATGATATAAAGGAAACGATATAAGGTTTATGTAACTAATTATATAAGGGTCCACGGATTCCTATACCTCCGGACCGCCGTTAGTAACTGAGTTGTTCTTCTTTTTCGGGATACGATTAATTCTGAGAGTTTTATGAGGTTTTGAGACACGATAAATACCAATTCTCCATCATTTGTTAGTACACCGTCCTCATACCTATTAGGACAGTGTGTTCGATCAGACAGTCGTCTCTCCAAACTGGACTCTGTAGGAACAGGGTGGGTCTCGTCCCTTAATCGTCGTTAATAACTGTGTTGTTTACTTTTTGGGAAGTGGTTATAGTAAGGATTGGTTGGGTAATATGATTATTAAAGGTTGAGGGGTTTTCTTAAACGGAAATCATTCAGATTTTGTAGAGCACGGAGAGTCTAAACCTCCGACATTTGTTAGTGTACACCGGTCTACTTGGATATGTCCACTCGATCTATTGGAAGCCTCCTCAGGCATTCGACTTTGTGAGGACAGTACGGGTTCTTAAAAATAACGGAACCTCGACGTGCAAATGAGGAAGAGGCTCTCTTTGCCAATACCCCCTCTCGGGGGGCATTTCAGTCTCCACATCCACTCTCGTATTTTGTCTGAGACCAAACCCCCAATCTACGAGCCCTTGTCCCCCAAAGGACTCCGAACTAATGTGGAAACGCAGACGGTTCGGAGCAAGGAGTACTGGAAACGGTACCCGTCTCAAGGAGTGCGACGGGGGACCGTTGATTATTAATCTATAGATTTTCAATTTTGTTGATATAGTATATTAAAGGTGGGAGATTGACCGTTTGTGAAAGTTAGACTACTAGTGTCCTGTGAGACGAGACTAACTTCCCCTGACCAAGAGTAAGAACAGAGTCAAATCCCCTGGACTTGGGATGTTTCTGAAGGGTTAGGAGGAGACCGAGGTACGTGAAGGGTCTTGACTAAAAAAATAAAGAGTTAGAACACAGAGTCTACCATTTCTTAGACAGACGTCACGTCTTCTGGGCTCAAGTTAGGGACCCAGGTTTTCTAGGGGACCTCTTCCCTTACCGTTGAGTGAGGTCATAAGAACGGACCTTTTAGTGTACCGGTCTCCTCGGACCGTTCGATATCAGGTACCCCAGCGTTTCTCAGCTTATGTTGACTTGTTGATTGTGAAAGGGAATTGTGATGTCGAAAAGAGAGACGAAGTGCTAAATACCGAACACATAGACAAAGGAACTGACTTGGTACACGTGCACCTTTCGTGTGACTTGTGATGGAGAGGAAAGACATAGGGGTGAGGACGTGAGAAACACCGACCATCACCCGAACACTACTTACAAACGGTGTCACTTATGTTTGGAAGACAAAAGAAGGTCTTTTCATGTCTTCGGTCAACGACTGTTCAATTAGTCTCAAAAACATTAAACCCAAATATCCAATATTTAATACCTACTCAGATGAAGTCTTTCGATACACAGTTTCTCATGGTCCCTTCTTCAACTAAGAATCTTCAATTACGTGTCTTACGAAAATAACGAATAGAGAGACCTAAGAGATTGTGTAAGAGACATGTACGAGGTTTCCTAAAAGAGGACCACCCTCTCTGATACCTGTTTTTACTATACTCCGATAAGTTCATAGTCTTTATAAAGGTAATCGGTAATTATTAAACAAAGAATAAACCATTACAGATGGTGATATCCGACACTCAGGACTCAACTATAGTTAATTTTTTTTATTCTATGGTTGACGTTGATCTCAACAAAACTTAATTCTATTCCAGGAGACATCGTCGTCTTTAATTTTATTACCGAAACGAGTAGACAGAGGGAATACCTTAACAAAACGTCTAGACTAGCAAAAAATTTTACACAAATGAAAATTAACTTCCTATTAACGTTATAACACAATCAAAGGTGGTGTGTAGTTGTTCCCAGTCAGCGTCCAGATGTATACAGGGGAGGGAGAACTCGGTGGAGGGTGAGGTAGGGTGGGGAGTTCAACAGTGTCTCGGGACCAAACTCGAAGGACTCAGCACGTCGTTTAAGGGTGACCGGGGCATAAAGGGTACACAATCACACATACGGAGATATGATGAGAAAGGTGAACAGGGCGGAAAAGGAAGGATGGGGGGCAGAGGTACAAGTATTTAGACAAGAGACACAGAACAAAAAGTCTAGACTAAGACACAAATTCCGTCCTTAAAATCCTTCAGAAACACCTCCACCTCTTTGTTCCTCTCTCTTTTCGTCCTATATGATTAAAACCAGTTAATATGAGACGTCTCCTCTTCCGTCGTCCATACCGAAACACATACACACACACACACACACACACATACGTACGTACCGTTCTCAGTCTCTCCATTACACCATCCCGTCGCAATTCTACTTACTAAATGACAATAAACCAACACAAAGACAGAGAACTAATTTGGTATTTGTATTTTTTCCGTCAATGGAATGATAGTCAACTTTTAACCGTGAATCCTCTGTCTAACTCCGACTTCCATGTCTAGATCCTTAATGGACGTCTCTACATTATCGACTTTAATTCCTCTATCTACTCTGGTACCTCCTTTTCTCAGTCTCTCTTCATTTGTTCCTGTCCCGAATCCTTTCTGTAAGTTTTCTGAAAATGACTTGTGCAATAATATCTGACTTCTTGTCTCTCAGACGTTCTCTGTCGGGTCAAGACGGTGAAGAATCACATCGGAACTCGTTCGTAGAACTTAAGAGACACGGAGTCAAAGGAGTAGATTAAAATTTTCAACTATCTCCGTCTCTTAAATTGTAGATGGACCACGTGAGATTTACGTCACATTCAACAACAATAATGTACTATATTACCAATCGACAAAGACAACATCACCAACAACAATATTACCGACCCGTGACCCAATCTAAGAGAATTATGTTATTACTTTATATACACACACACACACACACGCGTATATATATATATTGTGACTCAATGAAACGATATATGGACTTTGTGATATTTAGTAGATATAAATTTATACAAATTTTTTTTGATTGTTTTTATTAATCTGTGCGGGAATGAGAATTTCTTATTAGATCACCATCTTTGTTCTTTTGTCAAATAACGTTGTTTCGCCAGGTACAGTGACACCTCTGTTCAGGTCCCGTGGAAACCCTGACGTCTCCTCCCACGGTAAGGTTACTACCCACAGTCCTTGACGACGGAGAAAAGAAAAGAGGACAGACACAAAAACGGGACGGGGTGGGTGTGGTCGGTGTGACCTGTAGGAATCGTCGGGACTCTGGATTTCTTTAACATATGGAGCTGAAGGGTGGACGGGGGTCCGACACTCTACGGAGTCGGTCACGACCCACTGTGTTCCAAAACCGAGGACTCGAGACTCCGACGAACCTTAAGTCAGAACGACCCTCACATCTGTTACGGAAGGAACGGGATCGAGTAAAGGTAAATGGGTTTAACGGAAAACACCAAAGGTATCTTTACTCTCGAAGATCGACCCGGGTAGGGACACCTTCGAAGCTCCTCTAATTGTCAGGGGTAACCGTATAAGACAAATAAAGAGTAAAAGACCAAAATAATTTTTGAGTTTTAAGTAGAGAAAGAGAGCAACTACGTTCCCTCTCCTCTAAGTCGTGAAACAATCATCCAATGCATATTGTACCCGAAGGAACCACCGAGTCACCATTTCTTGTAACCTTCAGTTGTGACATTCAACTTTTTCTTGTGTTTTCACAATTTCTTGGGTGGACTGTTACGTCCTCTATACTCAAACTAGAGACCGAGTCCTTCTATGGGTCCTCTTCTTTTACTGTTGGGTGAGGTTCTAAGAACGGACCTTTTAGGGTACCTGTCTTCTCGGAACACCCGACGTCAGATGTGCCAACGTCCTCAGTCTATCCTGAATCGTTGATTTGTCGTTGGCGTTTATGTATATTGTATGTAAACTAAACGTCGGTGACAAAATACCAACTAATTGTAGTATAAACGACCGAACCTCACTTTTGGTATACACTTAAAGGGATCAACGACTACGATCTACTTTTACCGACTGAAAGTCACAAACGAACAGTCGACTACCCTACGACTTTTGGTCCAACCCTACGGTAGAAACAGAGTCAACCACATCTGTGAATATAACCAAGACTCATCAATCCAGTGTATATCAGTGGGACTTAGACATATGGGGTTTCACTGTCTAGGGGGTTCCGTCCCTTCTTAAGTGTCCCTCCGACTCCGACCCTCACACATTTTTCCTTCCGAACAGATATACCGTGGAACAGATATTGGAGTCTTTTGCGTCTCCACGTCCGGTTCGGACATGGCCATAGAACCTCCCGATCTAACTCTTTCGTTAACACAAACATGGAAAGAAAAAGGATAATAAACGGTTTCGTCAAACAACTCCATTTTGGATGTGTGTCATTTCAAGTGACAAAATTACACGTAAAAATGCTCAAAGTTGTCTCAAAACATCGGCAGTGGTATTAACTTTGTATCTTTTTACGGGGGGAGTCAAGAGAACACAGGGAAATGGTGGAGGGGGTGGGGGCGGGAACTGAGACTATAGACGCCTAGACAAAAGACAGGCAGTAAAACGGAAAAGGTCTTACGGTATGGTGACCTTTTCCCTTACCGTTTGGTGAAGTCATAAAAACGGAACTCTTGGGGTACTTGTCATACTTTTCCGTTTTACTATCCTATGACTTTCTCCTTGAGGGGTCCAGTCATCCACGGGTTATACGATGACCTCTAGTCACCTCTTTATTGAGGTCTTTCTTACTTCCCTACCTCAGTCCCGTTTTTGTTATGGATCGACACCTACACTGACCACTGTCTTCGTTCTAGGCTACGACATTTCTTGTTATAACGTATCCTTGGACCTTACAGTCCAGGTACTTAGTTCCGTTTAACCTTCACCAGTTTTTTCTCCACCGTTCTCACTTGCAGTTGTAAGATCCTTAGTCGCTTGATTTTACCTGACCTTACCCACTTAAATTGAGTCTACTGGTAATATAGATGATGACGTTCGTCCTTAGGGAGTCTTCTTTACCTCATCGGTAGTACCAGTTGTCTTCTCAGGTTTTACGTCATGAACCTACGTTAGAGTTTTTGCTGTCTTACTAGAGACAAGTAAAGGTTCCGTTTGGTAAGTTATAGTGTCAATAGGTTTAGATACGGGGTTGGTCATTACGACTTCTTCGACTTCAACTTGTCAAGATACTTCTGGATGTTCTGGAAAATCTTGATTGTGGGGTTTTTCTACAGGAAAAGTAATATCCCCTGACCTTACGTTTTCATCCTTCAGTTCTTTGTGGACCTTACTGTCCGTTTAAACCGGAACCTTACGTCTTACTTCGTCCCGTTTCTGATTATCTCAAAACGGTCCTTTTACGTGACCAGTATCGTTTGTGGGAGAAGGTTGTTGTGTTCTCTTCTGAGATGTGCACCTGTAGTGCTCTACCAGTTGTGGTTTTAGTCTAACTAATATAAGAAACGTCGGTTTCTACCTCTTCGAGATTTGTCAGTTGTTCTTGTTCTGGTCCTCGACTGACACCGAGTCTAGTACTTGAGGAATAATGGTTTAAGTCTGAATTTAACTTCTTTCATCCCTTTTAACGATCTGGTAAGTCCATACTGGATTTAGTTTAGGGAATACTAATATGTCACCTTCACTCTTTATCTAAATTCCCGGATCTAGACTATCTATCTCACGGACTACTTGATACCTTACTCCAAGTACTGTAACATGTCTTCTATACCTAGTTCTAGTAGGGGTACCTTTTCTTTACGTTTTTTCGTTTTACCGACAGACCCCTCCGGAATGTTTATCGACACTTTTCTTCTCTCCGTTTTTCGTTTCCTCTTTTCCTTTCTATATTCGTAGACTTACGTCTCAAGGTTTCTTATCGTTCTTCTCTGTTCTTTCGGAAGAAGTCGTTAGTTACGTTTCTTTATCTCCTTTTGTTGTCTTACCCTTTCTGATCTCTAGACAAGTTCTTTTAATCTCTATGGTTCCCTTGTAAAGTACGTTTCTACCCGAACTAATTCCTGTCTTACCATGTCTGGGTCGTCTTCGTCTTCTATAACTCTTCTCCACCGTTCTTATATGTCTTCTTGACATGTTTTTACTAGAAGTGCTGGGTCTATTAGTGCTACCACACTAGTGAGTAGATCTCGGTCTGTAGAACCTTACACTTCAGTTCACCCGGAATCCTTCGTAGTGATACTTGTTTCGATCACCTCCACTACCTTAAGGTCAACTCGATAAAGTTTAACACTGTCTACTACGACACTTTCACGACGTGAGTTATACGGTCGTTTAAACCCTTTGAGTCGTCACCGATGTCCGGACCTTTTCCAGTCAAAAATAAGGTTAGGGTTTCTTTCCGTTACGGTTTCTTACGAGTTTGATGGCGTGCTAACGTGAGTAGAGTGTACGATCATTCCATTACGAGTTTTAAGAAGTTCGGTCCGAAGTCGTTATGTACTTGGCACTTGAAGGTCTACTAGTTCGACCAAAATCTTTTCCGTCTCCTTTGCCTTTAGTTTAACGGTTGTAGACGACCTAGTACCTTTTTCGTTCTCGCAAGGTCTTTTAGTAGATAAAGACGAAATAACTGATATGGTTTCGGAAACTGACCCACCTAGTGTTATTTGACACCTTTTAAGACTTTCTCTACCCTTATGGACTGGTGGACTAGAAGGAGAACTCTTTAGACTCACGTCCGGTCCTTCGTTGTCAATCTTGACCTGTACCTTGTTGTCTGACCAAGGTTTATCCTTTTCGTCATGCAGTTCTGACATATAACAGTGGGACGAATAAATTGAAGATACGTCTCATGTAGTACTCTTTACGACCTGACGTTCTTTGTGTTCGACCTTAGTTCTAACGGTCGTCTTTATAGTTATTGGAGTCTATACGTCTACTGTGGTGGGAATACCGTCTTTCACCTCTCCTTAATTTTTCGGAAAACTACTTTCACTTTCACCTCTCACTTTTTCAACCGAATTTCCAGTTGTAAGTCTTTTCCTTCTAGTACCGTAGGCCAGGGTATTGAAGTACCCTTTATCTACCCCTTTGTCACCTTTGTCACAGTCTTAAATAAAACCCCCCGAGGTTTTAGTGACGTATAACACTAACGTCGGTACTTTAATTTTCCGCGAATGAGGAACCTTCTTTTCAATACTGGTTGGATCTATCGTATAAGTTTTCGTCTCTGTAGTGATTCCAGGTAGATCAGTTCCGATACCAAAAAGGACACCAGTACATACCTACACTCTCAACCTGACACTTCTTCCGACTCGTGGCTTCTCAACTACGAAAGCTTCACACCACAACCTCTTCTGAGAACTCTCAGGGAACCTGACGTTCCTCTAGGTTGGTCAGGTAAGACTTCCTCTAGTCGGGACCCTAAAGAAACCTTTCTTACTACGATTTCGACTTCGAGGTCATGAAACCGGTGGAGTACGCTTCTCAACTGACTAACCTTTTCTGAGACTACCACCCTACCTGACCCCCGTCCTCTTCTTCCTCCGTTGTCTCCTACTCTACCGACCTAACGTAGTGACTGAGCTACCTGCACTGAGACTCACTTGAGGCCCTCTACCACTACCTGTCCCTCCGGACCGCACGACGTCAAGTACCCAAACGTTTCTCAGCCTCTGTTGACTCAATGACTTGACTTCACTTGACTCTATATATTTAGGAAAATTAGACCCAAGACAGGGACTTTCTTCTCTAAGTAAGTACAACCACTTACAGAGACAGAAAATTTCGTTAACGAACACCATCCTCAGTAGGATTCAAGTAACTAATCCAAGGTTTCAGAGTTTTTCATCAGTACTACGACCCCCTCCTTTCCGAAAGGAATGGGAGAATTACACCCAGATACTTTATTTGAGAATTATCCGTCTAACTGACCTCGTTTCATGTGTTTATTCTTATATTTTATAGGTAAAAATTATAATACACGTGTCCCCGTAGTGTATGTTCTTTCATTTATGGGACAGGGGGCCTCGACTGTCTAAACTCTCGAATACACCCTTTGGGTCCAAGCTAGGAACCCAACTCTTCTAGGGGACCTCTTCCTTTACTGTTGAGTGAGGGCATAAGAACGGACCTCTTAGGGTGTCTGTCATGTCAGGTACCCCAGTGTTTGTCACCTTGTGCTGACTCGTTGATTGTGAAAGTGAAAGAAGAAAGTATAGGAGAATTATCCTCCTCTCATCTTATATCCGTTGTATCCCAGTTCATTTGCTGAGAATTCTTTCTATTTACCCGAGACTCTTCTTGTCTACCCTCTATACTGTCAAACACTGTTTCAAACAGAACCACACCATAACTAAATATCAGAAGATAGGACACTACTCAGTCAGAAGGAGTCACCTACTTTTTCGGACCCCCTCCCTTGAATACTGTTGACTAAAGGAAATCCTCCTACATAAAAATCCGTCTATTGCCCTCAAGTCTCCCAGACGTTGAGTTTTATTGGTTACATCGTTTCCACGTATAAAATACTATACAGGACTTGAAAATTCATGAGATTTTGGGTGGGTCGAGTATTTTCACCTGGACCCAGACCCAAGTACACCAAGGGTTCAGGTGTGAAAAAGATGATAGGGAAACGGTTTCCACTAAGACCGGTTCCTCTGACGTAAAGAGGGACAAGAATTGTCGACTCTCTCCTCTACTACTTCTTCTCTGGGGTACCATTTCTGGTAGGTAAACGTCCTTCTGTATTGGGGGTGAGGGTGGACGGAGGGAGACTCGGAAAACCCACAGTCCTACACACCTAAAGTACACGTGGAGTATCGAACCGTACGAGGGTATGGTCCTACATCTCATAGAGACAAACCTCTTCCAGAAGAGATTCATACAGACATACAGGACGAATAAAAATATAACGTTTCGACCATAAGACCTTCTTCCAAAAGGTCCCTTTCTCAAACACACCCGTTGACTCACTTACTACCGTCCGTCTCATCTCGGAAACTGGACCCCTTTCTTGTCTTCGTACATGATGGTCCATGACACGAAATGAAAGAAAAATTATTCGAAGAAATTTTTTTTAACTATGTCTTGTGTCAGGTAGACACATAAGTAATAGATAACGACGTATTGTTTAATGGGGTTTTGGAACGTCGAGTTTTTTTAATTATAAATAATGGAGTGTCAGAAATACCCAGTCCTTAAGTCCGTGTAGAATCAACCCATCAAGACTGAGTCCCACAAAATGTTTTGACGTTCGTTTAATGGTCGTCCCTGACACCAGAGTATAGTTCCGAACCGACCCCTTCCCAGACGAAAGTCCAAGTAAGCGACAATGGTCCGGAACTCAGGAAGGACCCACACCTAGTCTTCGCAGTCAAGGAACGGTACATCTAGAGAGTATCCTGACACCCGATTCACACGTTGTACCGTCAACCAGACAGGGTCTCGTTCGTTCGTTCTTGTTTTGTTGTTTGTGTTCTGTCATAGGGGTTTCGGTGGCAGAAAAACATTGTAGTAATGTGTCACTGTTGGGTAGTGAAAGGGAAATACATGAACAATCGTCACTCGGTGATCCAGGTCGGGTGAGAGGTTCCCTCCCGTAACATGTTCCCACACTTATGAACCTTAACTCCTAGGAGAATCCTCGACGGACGGTGTTTCATATTAAAATAACGTTATTTTACGTGTCTGGAATTCTTAAATTCATTTACTCAAAACTGTTGACCCACTTGATACATTGGTAGTGAGTTTTATTCTAAATCTTGTAAAGGTAGGGAGATCTTTCATGGACTACTGGGAGAAGTCGGTTAAGTGGGGTGGGGACGGTGTTGGTGTGTAAGTGTGCACGGTGGTTGGTGAAAGAGTAAAGATAGTGGTATCCGAGTAAAACTGACAAACATCTGAAGTATACTTACCCTAATAAGTTAAACTAAAAATTAAGGACAAGAAAGGTGGTATGAACCAACATACCTTTATTAGTTTCTGGTGAGTGTACTCTTGTTTATTTCCGGTAAATAATCCTTGAACGACATTGTTTACTCAGTCGGTGGTAGTAAACGGAGAACCGTCTCTGAGTTTTCCTCCGTCGTTCCACCCTTTCGAAAGGTCACCTATTTTTCACTCCGGGGTCTACATAGGGTCAACCTCCGATGACCGTACCCCTTCGACATCTACCCTATTGATCTTCGACTCGTAGGACACCATTTCCCTGGTAACCAATTCCCTGGTAAAAAATGAAAGAGACCAATTGAAGTCTAACCTTTAATCTTATTTTGAATCCCTTCGACAGTCATTGTCAGTTTAGGACTGGTGCCCCCCGGATATCGATATCTCCAACACCAAACCGAAGGGTCCGACCAACGAGGTCGAACACCCAGTCTCGAGACGTTGTGCCAAGATTACAGACCGAACCGGTACCAGTAAGTTGAGAGGACCAAAAGTCAACGGAAGTTTCTCGACTCCTCTCTCTAGGGACACTGAGACAGGATGCACAGTTGGCCCCCCTACTCTTCTTCTCGTCCTTCCGAACTTCCCAAGTAAGTGTCCCTTTTGGTCACAATCGTTGATGGTCTATGTGACGTCCCTTTGGTCTGTCCTGGTGATCTTGTACCGGGTTTGACTCCCTGTCGGAGAGTCCAGACGGTTCTCCCCACTGGTGACCGTTAAACCCGTATGGATCTCTGATTTCCCCCGAAGGGACCATCAAGTCGACCATTTCTTAGACGGACGTTGTGTCCTCTGGGACCAAACTAAGAACCCAGTCCTTCTAAGGGACCTCTTCCCTATCCGATAGGTGAGGTCATAAGAATGGACCTCTTAGGGTACCTGTCTCCTCGGACCACCCGATATCGGGTACCCCGACGTTTCTCACTCTGTACTGACTCTCTGATTCGTGTCGTGTCTCTGATTTCCTACTTGTAAATCCGGTCTACCTTTGGACGGAGAGAAGAAATCACCGTTGTCGGTCCCACCCGACCCCTCCTCCGACCGGGGCCAGACCTCTTTAGTCCTTCCTCCGAGAGGCTCCGGGTTCTTAGGTGGACTTGATCGTCGGGAGCACGGTTACACCTAAAGGGTCTAGAGTGTCTGATTTGTCAAGAGCGGTAACTCCTATGTACCCCTATCGACCTTTCTCTTCCACCCTTGATACCGGGGTCTAGGGAACAAAAAGTCCCTTTAGTTTCTTTACTCCTGGAATCCTCTTCTCCGACGGGATCCCGGGACTTCACCTCTGTCGTCAAGGTGTTTTCTCAGGAGGGACTACAGATAAGTTCTGAAGTTCGACCCATTCCTCCCCAGTCCTCTCCTGGGGTCCGGGATTAGGAGAAAGAAGACACACTTATATTTATGGGGTCTTTGACCTGCTAGAGCTGTCCTGCAGGTCCTTTTGTCGGACCAAGACACCCTAATACGACCCTGTCGGGTTTCCTTCAATAATAGGAGAGGTAGAAAGATCCGACAAGGTACAGACGTAGGACCATGAGTCAGACGGTCGTGAAGTGAGTCCAACCGGAAATCACAAAAAGAGAGAAGGTTTTAGACGAACCTTTAAGTTAATATAAGAGTGAGAGAATCTGACCAGGAGATTCCTTCTTGAACCGAGTATTTGAACGATGAGCTTTGTATCTTTACAATGATAAAAGAGGTCGTTGTCTAACGAAATTTACGAATTTCGTCAAAGAAAAAATAAAAATGTATTTACTAGACGACGGTGACTATAAACACAACACTAGATTTTATGTCTTTACCATCTAAAAAATACATATATACACTAAACAGAAACAAAAAGTCTCGATACGAAGTTTAAAACATCGATGATAGAAGACTTTGAGTCAGAGACTACCTCAGATCGTCCCGAAAAGTTTGAAACGAGACACGACTCTTTTACTTCCGGTTCTATAGTTTACACGCAAGAATGGAGAGCCGTGGTAGTCCGAATAGAGGTAGAAGAGACAAGGAGGGAGAAAGGAAAGGAAGGAAAGATATAGGAAAGGAGGAAGGGAGATGGATAGACAGAAAGTGGAGGGAAAGGAAAGAAGGGTAGGGGGGAAGGAAAAGAAATATTGATAAAGAAAGAGCACCAAAACCGGTACGACACGTCGTCCACCTCAGAGTCAAGGGACTCGTCCCTACCTTGGGGGACGGGGGACGCAACCCTCGTACTTCGGAATTTGTGACCTGGTGTTCCCTTCAGGGGAACTTTAATAAAAACTTGTAAATTTCATGTGGTCCGTCGTACTACCGTAACTCACATCTGTGTGTTCTTCCCTTCTTCTGGTTGTAGACTCTTTTCTTTGTTATAATAGAATCGTCACGAACCCACGAGTCAGCAAATCATTATAGACTAAGAAACACTGGGGTACCTGACATAGGGAGGTCCGAGGAGACAGGTACCCTAAGAACTCGCATCTTATAACCTAACCCAACGATACGGGAGCAGGTCCCCTAGAAAGGTTGGGACCCTGACTTGGGCGTCAACGACGTAACCGTCCGTAAGAAAAAAGAAGAATAAGAAAAAGAGAAATAAAATAAAATAATAATAATAAAAATGAAATGTTATGACATAACCAAAACGGTATGTAACTGTACTTAGGTGGTGCCCACATGTACTCAAGGGTTAGGACTTGGGGTGAGGGTGGTGGGAGGGGTATAGTAGAGAGACCCAGTAGGGTCACGTGGTCGGGGTTCGTAGGACATAGGACATAGCTTGGATCTGACCGCTAAGTAAAGAATGCACTATTATATGTACAAAGTTACGGTAAGAGGTTTTAGTAGGGTGGGAGAGGGAGAGGGTGTCTTAGGTTTTCAGGCAAGATGTGTAGACACAGAGAAAACGACAGAGCGTATGTCCCAATAGTAATGGCAGAAGGATTTAAGGTATGTATACACAATTGTACGGCATAACCACAAAAAGAAAGACCGAATGAAGTGAGACATATTAGGTGAGGTCAAAGTAGGTGGAGTAATCTTGATTAAGTTTACATAAGAAAAATTACCGACTCATTATGAGGTAACACATATACATGGTGTCGAAAGAATAGACAAGTAGACGACTACCTGTAGATCCAATGAAGGTACAGGACCGATAATATTTGTCACGACGTTACTTATAACCCCATGTACACAGAGAAAGTTAAGAACAAAGAAGCCACACATACGGATCGTCACCCTAACGACCCAGTATTCCGTCAAAATAAAGGTCAAAAATTTCCTTAGAGGTGTGACAAGAGGTAGCATCGACATGATCAAACGTAAGGGTGGTTACAGTCTCCCAAGGGAAAAGAGGTGTGGGAGAGGTCGTAAATAACAAAGGTCTGAAAACCTAGCGTCGGTAAGACTGACCACACTTTACCATGAAGTAACACCAAAACTAAACGTAAAGTGACTATTACTCACTACAACTCGTAGAAAAGTACACAAACAATCGGTAGGCATACAGAAGAAACCTCTTTACAGACAAATCGAGAAACCGGGTAAAAAACTAACCCAGCAAATGAAAAGACCTTAACTCGACGTATTCAACGAACATATAAAAACTCTAATCAACAAAAAGTCAACGAAGTAAACGATAATGAAAGAAGGTAACACTTCCGACAGAAAAGTGGAACGAATATTAAAGGAAACAACACGTCTTCGAAAATTAAAATTAATCTAGGGCAAACAAATACAAACGAAAATAAAGGTCATAAGACCCTCCACCTAGTATCTCCTAGAACGACACTAAATACAGTCTCTCACAAAAAGGATACAAGAGGAGATCCTCAAAATATCAAAGACCAGAATGCAAATCTAGAAATTATGTAAAACTCAAATAAAGACACATACCACAATCTTTCACAAGATCAAAGTAAGAAAATGTTCACCGACTGGTCAAAAGGGTCGTGTTGAACAATTTCTTTAACAGAAATCAGGTAACATATAAGAACGAAGGAAACAGTTTCTATTCCACAGACATCCACACACCTAAATAGAGACCCGAAAGATAAAACAAGGTAACTAGATATAAAGACAGAAAAAAGGTCATGGTATGACATAACTACTGACACCGAAACATTATCTCGGACTTCACTCCGTCCAACTGAGGAGGTCAAGGTAAGAAGAAAGAGTTCTAACGAAACCGATAAGTTCCAAAAAACGTAAAGGTATGTTAAACACTTTAATAAACAAGATCGAGACACTTTTTATGGTGACCATCGAACTATCCCTAACGTAACTTAGACATCTAACTTACAACTCGAAATTCGGTCGAAAAAGTGAGAGGAGAAAGTTTAAGTAGTTCTCCGAAAAATCAAGGAGAAGTGAAAGACGGTATTCCCACCACAGTAAACGTATGGACTCCAATAACTATAAAGAGGATCGTTAGAACTAAGGTCGAACACGAAGAAGGTCAGATCGTAAAGAGTACTACATGAGACGTATCTTCAATTTATTCGTTCCACTGTTATATGTCGGAACTACATGAGGAAAAGGATAAACCTTGGTCAGACAACAAGGTACAGGTCAAGATTGACAACGAAGGACTGGACGTATATCCAAAGAGTTCTCCCTCCAGTCCACCAGACCATAAGGGTAGAGAAAGTTTTAAAAGGTGTCAAATAATACTAGGTGTGTCAGTTTCCGAAACCGTATCAGTCATTTCGTCTTTATCTACAAAAAGACCTTGAGAGAACGAAAAAACTACTAGATCGTCTACAACCGTCAAACTAGAGACCAAGGAGACGAAAAGATTTTGGTCGAACTTGTAGTCCCTTAAGTGCCAAGTACATAACGAATTCGGACCGAACCTCTTAAAACTCGTAATGAAATGATCGTACACTCTACTTACCTTAACACGCCATCAAACTCGTAAGAAGCCTCTTCCGTTACTGTGGGGTGACCGTAACGAAAAGAAACCCTGACCTAACTTTTGACTGGAAAAGGTCGGGACCACCGGTAACGACTCAAAAGGTATAAACGACCACATAACTTAGTCGGTAGTCAAGTCAAGTCAAGTCAGTGAGTCAGCACAGGCTGAGAAACGCTGGGGTACTTAGCGTCGTGCGGTCCGGAGGGAGAGGTAGTGGTTGAGGGCCTCAAGTGAGTCTAAGTGCAGGTATCTCAGTCACTACGCTAGGTCGGTAGAGTAGGAGACAACGGGGGAAGAGGAGGACGGGGGTTAGGGAGGGTCGTAGTCTCAGAAAAGATTACTCAGTTGAGAAGCATACTCCACCGGTCTCATGACCTCAAAGTCGAAATCGTAGTAAGGAAGGTTTCTTTAGGGTCCCGACTAGAGGAAGTCTTACCTGACCAACCTAGAAGAACGTCAGGTTCCCTGAGAGTTCTCAGAAGAGGTTGTGGTGTCAAGTTTTCGTAGTTAAGAAGCCACGAGTCGGAAGAAGTGTCAGGTTGAAAGTATTATCTCTCGATGACTTTCTAAAACTCACTCCCTCACTGTATTTAGAGAGTGGGTCGTGACATTCGACCTTTGTCATAAGATAGTCGTCACCCCTCCCACTCACCTTTCTCGAGGGTGGTACTCGAGTACGAAGTCTAGGTGGAACCTCAGATAAGAACGGGTTTGTACGATTACGTGAAAGTCCATCGACCCGGAAACAACTACTCTAAGGATAACGGACTGGTAAGAGAGACGGAGGATAAGACGATAACCTTGTGACACACATGCACGATTCAACGAAGTCAGTACAGACTGAGAAACGCTGGGATACCTGGTATTGGGGGGTCGTTGAGACAGGAACTCTAAGAAGTCCGTTCTTATGAGTAGGAAATAAATAAATAAAAAATTTCAGAAATAACCTGAAGAATGTTATAAAGAAGACAAAGTACAAAACCAAAAAACTGATGTTCCGTACACGTTAGAATCGAGGGGTTGGTCCTTAGTTTAAGTGTGAGGAACGTAACCCTCCACTTCAGAGTTGATGACCTGACGGTCTCTTCGCGGGATAAGTAGGAAATCTGGAATCGTGTTTACAAACACTTCGGTAGAAATTGGGGGAGTGTGGACCTAATTTAATCACAATAAAGACATATCGTCTAACAAACATAGACATAAAATTGTGAGTCATCCTAGACTGACAGAAGAAATACAGAGAAAGTATGTCAAATATACTATATGTGGGTTTTTTATATGATACAAAGGACAAATGTCGTGAACCCAACATTCATCTATTATGTAAAACATCAATCAACAAGTGACAGAGATGTAGGGTAATAAATACATTAATTACAAATAGTATAGATGGGATATAAGGGTCCTGGACTGTACATCACCCGTAAGACATGTTAAAAAAAACGTTCGTCTTACAATCAAGAGAGGAGTGGAGAAGGGGGAGGGTCTAAGTATTCTCCTATTTTACTGGTTATGTCAACCTTTCTATCGTAAAACTATGGAGAACTGGTTTTCTTGGAATACCTAGTACACAAGGTTACGTACCTATATGGGTAAAGACGGTACCCGAACAGGTCTAAAGACGTACCCACGGGTAAGGTATTAGAATCAGACCAAATCACTCATTTCTCTTGGATAGAGAACTCTTCGACTCGAGAAATACAGATCTTACAGAGGAGATGTTAGATGTAGAATTGGAACCCAGGTGTCCTTATAGTGTACCCTTGGAAATTTTTATATACATACCGTAAGAGAAAGAGAGAGAGAAATTAAAGATAACGTCATATCAACTCAATGTTACAACACAATCAAAGACCATATGTAGTTTCTCTTAGTATACACACACACACACACACACACAGATAAGAAAAGGTTTTCTCCGAGGTTTGGTCGTTATATGGGTTTAATGAAGTCAAGACAAAGTTGTGTAGACTCCATATTGGGTCTTACACATAAAATTTTTCCCAGTGTGACAGAACCACTAAGTGAGGTTTTCGTATCTCATCTTTTTCCCTTTTCATCTTTGGACCGTTTACGTCCCCTACACCAAACTAAGAACCAACCTCTCGACTCTGGGGTGTACGGAACCTCCGTTTTTTTTTTTTTTTTTTCTTCGTTGTAGTATTTTGTAAGTTATTTCTAAAATTTTTACCAGGTGTAATTTTTTTTAGATAAAAAAAATTCTTTTCTTATCTAACAGGTTGTAATTTCTTTTATTGTTTCCGACCATAAACCCAGTATCATTGTGTACGTACAGTCAAAGAATGTAAGAACTGTTTACACGGTACCTATACACGTTACAAATTGTTGCCCCCTTTAGTCCACTCCCCACACTCTCACAAGACATGACAGAAACGTTGAAAAACGTTTAAGATTTTAACAAGGTTTATTTTTCACATGAAATTTTTTTTCAGTGTGAACAACACTATACGGGGGTTTCCAACTCTAGGTGTCAGGATCCCATAGACTTTCAGTCTAATTTCAGTTTGTCTGGACCCATGGTTAGGACTGTTCTGGAACCCAGTCTGTAACGTTCGAAGATTTGGAGACAAAGGAATAACTATTTTCCCTTATTAGATAGGGATCCCGACAATACTCTTAATTAGTTCTACCGTTTTTAGATTTCACGAATCAGACCCTGAAGGGACCACCAGGTCCCAGATTCTGAGACAGGAGGGTCTAAGGTAAGGACCAGTCCCTTAATCAAGGGTATACGGTATTGATTCTCAAGTGTTCGGAGTTGCTTTGTAAGACGTTGATTTCTAAGACGTACGTTGTTGTCTTTATCTTCTAGGGTACACACCGTATCGGTTTATTCACTTATTTATAATTTTTATTCATTCAAGAATCGGGTCCCGGAGTCTACATCAATCATCAATTATTGACTCGAAGGGGTCACCAAGCCACCATTTCTTAGGTGGACGGTTACGTCCTCTACACCCAAGCTAGGGACCCAGTCCCTCTAGGGGACCTCTTCCTTTACCGTTAGGTGTGGTCATAAGAACGGACCTTTCTTCTAAGGTCATAAGAACGTACCTATCTTCTCGGACCTTCCGATGTCAGGTACCCTCAGTGTTTCTCAGTCTGTACTGAATCGTTGATTTGTTGTTTTTATCCACTATTATTATTATCATTATTCTTATCAATGAGTGTAAAATGATAATAATAATATTAATCGGTAGGAAACTTCAGGGTTTCTCATTTAGATTAGGGAGAAGATATTAGGAAGTCACATTTTACAAATATACCTGAGAGGTTCCCGGATTATCCCTTTCCACGATAACAAATCAGTAAACCAGTATAGGTTGAGAGAATATCGGGTGGTCCGAGAAGACGGGTACCCTAAAGGGTCCGTCCTCATAACTTTACCCAACGGTAAAGGAAGAGGTTCAATAGAAAAGTCAGGTCCCTGACTTGGACGTAGAAGACACATTGTCCGTCTAAGAAAAGACGACTCGGTGGTCTCTTCGGGTCTCTTTCCTAAACTTTTCTTCGGTATATGTAGAGTACTGGATTCGACATTAGGGGTCGTGTCACGTACCTTGTGTACTCGATGAGTATTTATAAACAGTGTAGACGTTTACCTTCAAGACTTCAACTGGTCTTCCGTTCTGGGACTTCCTCGGGTACTGACGTTCCTTTTTGGGTTCACTTGACACTTTACAAAGTACTCGAAGATGAACCAAAGTAGAGAAGAGGGAATCTACCTTCGTCCTAAAGTGGACCGGGACTCGGACACCCGTAAGGTTGGAACCTAGGTCACGATAAACCGGGTACGACAGGACTTTCTTTGTAGTCAAGAAGTCCCGGATTGACCTCAGGGTGGTTAAGGTCCTTCGGACGGGAAGGACTGAGGTCCCAGGACACTATGAGAGGAAAAGTCCTTACGTAGAACTTTTCAATCTCATCTTGGTTGTTAGTCACTTCCACTTGTGAATAATTTCTGTAATTTCTGTGAGTGTCTACTAGTCCGTTCACTCACCATCACGGAAATTCCGACTCCGAGAGTGATAAATGAAGTGCAATCTTAGTAGACCCGTCGAGATTTTTAGGGTCCTGGGTCTGGGTTGAGGAAATTCGGTCTTTGTGATTAAGTCCCCACTCAGAGTCTGTAGTCGTAAAAATTTCTCGAGGGAACTTATAGAAAATCTACGTCGGTTCCATTTTCCAGTGACAAGTTTACCGTCGCGACCCGGTCGACGGGATGTCTGATTTTTGTCTGACAGGTCTCGAAGGAGGGTTCACTTTACCTCGTCCTAGGACACTCCGGGAAAAAACAGGGGTGGAAAGAACAACCACCCTTTATCCGAAGTAAGTCGGAGGGACTGGAAGAGTTCCCGTCTAAGTTTGTCAACAATTAGTCCTTTCTCACCTTTACGTCTTCGTTTCCTCCTGCAGTTCTTTGGTGTCACGTCAACACCCCGTCCCAGGACTAAGGAGGAGTCGCTTATATTTCTTGTTATAGAAACTCAAGAAGACCTCCTTTATTTCACTTCTACCACTGAAGTCCGACTCGTGTCTTGAAAACCTCGTGGTAGGTAATGGAGTGATGGTTGGTTAGTCTTCTTTCAGACATGTGTCATGTTCTATTACTTCTGGACTGGGGGGGAGGGGTTTACTAAGAGGGAAATTTTTGCAAGTGTCAACTCGTCTTAGAAGTGTCAACCAAAAAATTATTCGGATGGAAGAAGAGTCCAACAGTCGGAGGACTTATTTCGTTGAAACGGAAAGGATTACTCTGTCGTTTCCTCCGTCCCGTGATGGAAATTTTCTTACTGTATAGGTAACCCCTGTACTGTATTTGACCAATCTTGGTCGATCTAGGTTCTACCGTCTGTTCAGTGGGGGTGATCTGGATCTTAGAGTCATACGTGAGTAACATTGCGTAGTCGTTCGATTACTGTGTAGGTGTCTGTGGTACCGTCGAAGTTCTGACATTTTCTGGGGTTTTACACACCCCTAGATTAAGGACCTACAGGGACAACGACGACGACAAATCAGTCATTCAAACTAGTCGGTTTCTGAGTGTATCAAACGTACGATATTATACATAAAGAGTATAATAAGGTCTTTGTAGAGTAAAGGAATTTCTCTAAAACTTGAGGAGTTTTTAGTCTCAGGATTGGACAAAGGTTCTCCCTAATTGTATGTCAACTCGTCTCTCGTTTGTCTTGGAGTTACAAAAACAGATATTTTACCTCTATAAATATTTTAAGTATCTGTACGTTTAATAGGGGATGAAGTTTTCTCCACAAACTCTATTACGTATGTTTCACGGGTCTTACTAGACTTCGTGTCAGTTATGGGTGTTTTCTCCACCGATAACAATCTAGGTAATCTCGGGTCCGTAATACTGAAGGTCTGGTCACGAAGAAGATCTAGAATAGTTCACTAGTTTCACTAATTCTGTGAGTCTTGGGAATTTAAACATCACGTCTTTATGAATCATCGACCGAGGTGACTACCCGATTATTAACGTTAGAGACAAGTCATTTACTTGTAAAACTGGTCCCTTAAAGTGTTCCGGTTAAGAGTATTCTTAAAAGACAGTTGTACTGGAAGTTCTTTCGTCATCATGGACTCATGATACTTTTGTAATCACTAGTAAAGCTCATAATCACCGTACTGTATCCCTGACGTGTTCGGTGTAGTCGTACGGACACCTGGAGTACGGACCAAACGAACGAATTGAGTAACACGTTCTGTGTCACCCGATCCTAGTCGGGAGAGAGTGGGGTAAGACGGACTGAAAAGACTCTTGTATAACTCCTGTATGAAAAGACTTGTCACACGGGACGTCCGTCAAACAAGACGACGAGTCGTCCTACTTCCTGTGTACGAATCAAGACAATAGTTCCTTTTGTTGATGGTCTAACGAACGTCCCAACGGTCCCAACGTCTCTCTTCTATCTTGAAGTCTTTAGAATGAAATCACGTAAAAAAGAGAACTCTCCCTTCTAAAGAGGTTTAGGAGAGGTTGTAAATAACAAGTATCTGAAAACCTACTACCGGTAAGACTGACCACACTCTACTTTAGAGTAACATCGAAAATAAACGTAAAGAGTTTTAATTTTTTTGAGTCGTCACCGGTGTCCCGACCTTTTCCTGTCAAAAGTAAGGTTAGGGTTTCTTTCCCTTACTGTTTCTTACGAGTTTGATGGTGTGTTAACGTGAGTAGAGTGTACGATCATTTCATTACGAGTTTTAAGAGGTTCGGTCCGAAGTCGTTATGTACTTGGTACTTGAAGGTCTACAAGTTCGACCAAAATCTTTTCCGTCTCCTTGGTCTCCAGTTTAACGGTTGTAGACGATCTAGTACCTTTTTCGTTCTCTCAAGGTCCTTTTGTAGATAAAGACGAAATGACTGATACGGTTTCGGAAACTGACACACCTAGTGTTATTTGACACCTTTTAAGACTTTCTCTACCATTATGGTCTGGTGGACTGGGGGGAGAACTCTTTGGATATACGTCCAGTCCTTCGTCGTCAATCTTGACCTGTACCTTGTTGTCTGACTAAGGTTTATCCTTTTCCTCATGCAGTTCTGACATATAACAGTGGGACGAATAAATTGAAGATACGTCTCATGTATTACTCTTTGCGATCTGACCTTCTTCGTGTTCGACCTTAGTCCTAACGATCCTCTTTACAGTTATTGGAGTCCATACGTCTACTATGGTGGGAATACCGTCTTTCACTTCTCCTCGACTTCTCGGAGAACTACTTTCACCTTCTCCTCTCACTTTCCAACCGAATTTCGAGTTGTAAGTCTTTTGCTTCTAGTACCGTAGACCAGGGTAGTGAAGTACCCTTTATCTACCCCTTTGTCACCTTCGTCACAGTCTGAAGTAAAAAACCCCCGAGTTTTAGTGACGTCTACCACTAACGTCGGTACTTTAATTTTCTGCAAATGAGGAACCTTCCTTTCAATACTGGTTGGATCTGTCGTATAAGTCTTCGTCTCTGTAATGAAACGGTTGTTTCAAGGTAGATGAGTTCCGATACCAAAAAGGTCATCAGTACATACCTACACTCTCAACCTGACACTTCTTTCGACTCACGACTTCCTAACTACGAAAACTTGACACCACAACCTCTTCTTAGCTCTCAGGGAACCTGACGTTCCTCTAGGTTGGGCAGACAAGATTTCCTCTAGTCAGGACCCACAAGTAACCTTCCTGACTACTATTTCCACTTTGAGGTCATGAAACCGGTGGAGTACGCTTCTCAACTGAGTAACCTTTCCTGGTACTACGACCCTCCCTAACCCCCGTCCTCATCTTCCCCTACTGTCTCCTACTCTACCGACCCACCGTAGTGGTTGAGCTACCTGTACTTAAACTCACTTGAGGTCCTCAACCACTACCTGTCCCTCTGGACCACACAAGCTAAGTACCCCAGCGTTTCTCAGCCTGTCCTGACACGCTGACTTGACTTGACTTGACTTATTAATCACTACACCTCGTAGAAAAGTATACGAAAAAAAGACATACAGAAAAGACCTCTTTGTACAAATCAAAAAACCGGGTAAAAAACTAACCCAACAAAACGTAAAAACTATGACTCGACGTATTCGTCAAACATTTAAAACCTCTAATTAGAGAACAACTAGTGTAGTAAGTGATTATAAAAGAGGGTTAGACGCCCAACAGAAAAGTAAAACAAATACCAAGGAAAACGACATGTTTTCGAAAACTCAAATTAATCCAGGGTGAAGAATAAAAAAATAAAATAAAACTAATGACATCCTCTATATAACTTCTTTTGAAACGACACTAAATACAACTTCTCACAAGACGAATATAAAAGGAGATTCTCAAATATCATATGGACAACCACCCTTACATTTAACCACATCGGTGATACCTCTTGTCATATTTCCAAGGAATGTTTGGACTTTTATCTTGATGGTATACTGGTCATTAAGGTTGGGACCTGTATATAGGTCTTTTTTTGTACCAAACTTTCTACGTACCTGGGGTTACAAGTGACGTCGTGATAAATGTTATCGGTCCTGTACCTTCGTTGGGTTTACAGGTAACTGTTTACTTACTTATTTCTTCTACATGTATATATGTTACTCTATAACGAGTAGGTAAATTTTATTACTTTATTACGGTAAACGTCACTATATCTATCTGAACCTCTAATAACATGATTCACCTCATTCAGTCTGCCTTTTCCTGTTTATCGTATACTATGGTGAATATACGTCATAGAATCTTTTACTATGTTATTTGAAGAAATGTTTTATCTTTGTCGGTGTCTGAATCTCTTCCTTAAATACCACCCCTCTCTACCCCTTCTTCCTTATCTAATCCTCAAACCCCGACTGCACATGACAAGTCAAGTCAAGTCAAGTCAGTGAGTCAGCACAGGCTGAGAAACACTGGGGTACTTAGCATCGTTCGGTCCGGAGGGACAGGTAGTGGTAGAGGGCCTCAAGTGAGTCTGAGTGCAGGTAGCTCAGGTACTACGGTAGGTCAGTAGAGTAGGAGCCAGTAGGGGAAGAGAAGGACGAGGGTTAGGGAGGGTGGTAGTCTCAGAAAAGGTTACTTAGTTGAGAAGTGTACTTCACCGGTCTCATGACCTCAAAGTCGAAATCGTAGTAAGGAAGGTTTCTTTAGGGTCCCGACTAGAGGAAGTCTTACCTGACCAACCTAGAAGAACGTCAGGTTCCCTGAGAGTTCTCAGAAGAGGTTGTGGTGTGAAACTTTCGTAGTTGAGAAGCCGCGAGTCGGAAGAAGTGTCAGGTTGAGAGTGTAGGTATGTACTGGTGTCCTTTTTGGTATCGGAACTGATCTGCCTGGAATCAGACGTTTTACTACAGAGACGAAAACTTATATGATAGATCCAACCAGTATTGAAAAAAAAAAAAAAAAAAAATCAAGACGTCTGAAAATAAATAAATAAATAAAAAAATTCTATGTTAATTACAAGTAAACGACAACATAGAAAAAAAAAAATTTTAAAATTTTAGAAATTAAGAATGTACGCAAGGGTTTGTACTTGGGGGGAGGGTGAAGGGAGGGGTGTTGTAGAGAGACCCAGAAGGTTCCTCATTCGCAGAAAATTAAAGTACCGACGTCAGTGGTAGACGTCACCAAAACCTCGGGGGGTTTTATTTCAGACTGTGACAAAGGTAACAAAGGGGTAGATAAAGGGTACTTCACTACCCTGGTCTACGGTACTAGAAACAAAAGACTTACAACTCGAAATTCGGTTGGAAAGTGAGAGGAGAAAGTGAAAGTAGTTCTCCAAGAAGTCGAGGAGTAGTGAAAGACGGTATTCCCACCACAGTAGACGTATGGAGCCTCTTCCGTTACCGTTGGGTGAGGTCATGAGAACGGACCTTTTAGGGTACCTGTCTCATCGGACCTTCCGACGTCAGGTACCCCAGCGACTCCCAACCTATGCTGACTCGCTTAAGTAAAAGTGAAAAGTGAAAGGACGTAACCTCTTCCTTTACCGTTGGGTGAGGTCACAAGAACGGACCTTTTAGGGTCCCTACCCCCTCGGACCACCCGACGGCAGATACCCCAGCGTGTCTCAACCTGTGCTGACTTCACTGAATCGGCATTGGCATAGACGTATGGACTCCAATATCTATAAAGAGGATCGTTAGAAGTAAGGTCGAACACGAAGAAAGTCAGGTCGTAAAGAGTACTACATGAGACGTATCTTCAATTTATTCGTCCCACTGTTACATGTCGGAACTTCATGAGGAAAAGGATAAATCTTGGTCAGACAACAAGGTACAGGTCAAGATTGACGACGAAGGACTGGACGTATATCCAAAGAGTTCTCCCCCCAGTCCACCAGACCATAAGGGTAGAGAGAGTCTTCAAAGGTGTCAAATAACACTAGGTGTGTCAGTTTCCGAAACCGTATCAGTTAGTTCGTCTTTATCTACAAAAAGACCTTGAGAGAACGAAAAAGGTACTAGGTCGTCTACAACCGTTAAACTAGAGACCAAGGAGACGGAAAAGATTTTGGTCGAACTTGTAGTCCCTCAAGTACCAAGTACATAACGACTTCGGACCGAACCTCTTAAAACTCGTAATGAAATGATCGTACACTCTACTCACGTTAACATGTCATGAAACTCGTACGAAACCGTAACGGAAAGAAAACCTAACCTTACTTTTGACTGGAAAAGGTCAGGACACCGGTGACGACTCAAAAGGTTTAAACGACCGTATACCTCACGTCGTGAAAGCGTCGTAATAGAAAATCCTAAACTTTGTCGAGTTGATCTTAAGGTAGTGGAGGTGATCGAAACAAGTATCACTACGAAAGATTCCGGGTGAACTGAAGTGTAAGGTTCTACAGACCGAGATCTAATCACTAGTGTAGTAGTACTAATAAACCCAGCACTTCTAGAAAAAACATGTCAAGAAGATACATAAGAACAGTGGAGAAGACTTATAGAAGACGAAGACAATCCAGGTCTGGTAAGACAGGAAAAAACTCGGATAGAAACGTACTTTACAAGGGAACCATAGAGATTAAAAGAACTTCTCTAGAGATCAGAAAGGGTAAGACAAGAAAAGGATAAACAAACGTAACTAGAGACTTCTTCCAAAAGAATAGAGAAGAACAATAAGAAACCTTGAGACGTAAGTCTACGAATATAGAAAGGAAAAGAGGAAACGAAAAACGGAGAAAAGAAAAGTATCGATAAACATTCCGGAGGGGTCTGTCGGTAAAACGAAAAAACGTAAAGAAAAGGTACCCCTACCAACTAGGGACAGAGGATATGTTACAGTACTTGGAGTAAGGTATCAAGTAGTCCGTGAGATAGATAGTCTAGATCCGGGAATTTAGATAAAGAGTGAAGGTGACATATTAGTATTCCCTAAACTAAATCCAGTATGGACTTACCAGATCGCCAAAAGGGATGAAAGTAGTTAAACTTATACTTAAACCATTATTCCTCAAGTACTAGACTCGGTGTCAGTCGAGGACCAGAACAAAAACAACTGACAAATCTCGAAGAGGTAGAAACCGACGTTTCTTATATTAGTTAGACTAAAACCACAACTGGTAGACCACTACAGGTACACATATCAGAAGAGTGTCCTCTGTGGGGTGTAGGCTCCAGTCGCCACCGTCGACCCTCCTCGATGGGGTGCAGGCTCCGGTCACCATCGGTCCTCCTTTGTGGTGCGTAGTCTCCAGTCCCCGTCGGCCCTCTTCGGTGGAGTGTGGGCTCCGGTCCCCGTCACTGGGACTCCTCGGTGGGGCTCGGGTTCCAGTCCCCTCCGTCGACCCTCCTCGGTGGGTACGGGCTCCGGTCCCGGTCGTCGACCCTCCTCGTTGGGCTCCACGTCACCGATGAGTTCGTGTCCTCCCGGATCTCCTCGATAGGGTGCAACTTCCAGTCCTCGTCACCACCATTCCTCTATGGAGAGTAGGTTCCATTCCTCGTCGTCGACACGAAACAACCTCGTCGGTACTTCTCTATGGGGTACGGGTTCCATTCTCTTTAGGTTCATTCTACCATCCACAACGTTCTCCCGTAGTCTCCCGTCTGTGTGACTTTGGTATGAGTGTCTTTTGATCAGTTAGATTAGTGTGATCCTGGTGTCGGAATAGAATGAGTTACTTTGATTCTGTACGGGCACCCCGTTGGGATCTGTCCGCCCAGTACCACCTCTCCAGACTGTCTTACACCAAGTGACCTCTTCCCTTACCGTGTGGTGAAGTCATAAGAACGGAACTCTTGGGGTACTTGTCATACTTTTCCGTTTTATTATCCTATGGTTTTCTCCTTGAGGGGTCCAGTAATCCACGGGTTATACGATGACCTCTAGTTACCTCTTTATTGAGGTCTTTCTTACTTCCCTATCTCGGTTTCGTTTTTGTTATGTGGTCTACACTGACCACTGTCTTCGTTCTAGACTACGACATTTCTCGTTATAACGTATCCTTGGACCTTACAGTCCAGGTACTTAGTTCCGTTTAACGTTCACGTTTGTCCTCTACCGTTCCCACTTGCAGTTGTAAGATCCTTAGTCGCTTGATTTTACCTGACCTTACCCACTTAAATTGAGTCTACTGGTAATATAGATGAGGACACCCGTCCTTAGGGAGTCTTCTTTACTTCATCGGTATTACCAGTTGTTTTCTCAGACTTTATGTCATGAACCTACGTTAGAGCTTTTGCTGTCTTACTAGAGACAAGTAGAGGTTCCGTTTGGTAAGTTATAGTGTCAATAGGTTCAGATACGGGGTTGGTCGTTACGACTTCTTTGACTTCAACTTGCCAAAATACTTCTGGATGTTTTGGAAAATCTTGATTGTGGGTTTTTTCTACAGGAAAAGTGATATCCCCTGACCTTACGCTTTCATCCTTCAGTTCTTTGTGGACCTTATTGTCCGTTTAAACCGGAACCTTACGCCTTACTTCGTCCCGTTTCTGATTATCTCAAAACGGTTCTTTTACGTGACCAGTATCGTTTGTGGAAGAAGGTTGTTGTGTTCTCTTCTGTACACATGTGACGACACAAATTTTACCTATTACTCATTCTTGGATGACACCGAAGGGTCCACCACGATCACCATTTCTTAGGTGGAAAGTTATGTCACGTGTTTCCTCTACTACAAAGTTAGGGACCCAGTCCTCCTACGGGGACATCTTCCTTTACCGTTGGGTGAGGTCATGAGAACGGACCTTTTAGGGTACCTGTCTTCTCGGACCTTCTGATGTCAGGTATGACAGTGTTTCGTAACCTGTACTGATTTGGTAACTCGTGTGTGTGTGTGTTATTGGATGACGTACCGTGTCCCTTGACTAGTTATAAGACATTAGCCGATTTATCCTTTTATTAAACTTTTTCTTATCTATGGACTTGACTCTTGTCTGAACAACTGTACCGACCTCCGCCACCCCCCCCGCCACACCCCTTCCTCTCCCACCCTCCATACCTCTCTCGTTGTACCTTTGTATGCAATGGTACACATTCTATCTATCGTTTATCCTTAAACGATATCCTGAGTCCCTTGAGTTTGGTCCTGAGTCATTGTTGGACCTCCACACCGTATCCCTCCCTACAAGTTCACCCTCCCCTGTACCCATTGGGATACCGACAAAGTACGACTACAAACCATCTTTGGTTACGTCATGACATTTCGTTAATAGGAAGACAATTTTTATTTAATTAAATTTTTCTCTCTCTCTTATTTATGGACATGACATATTGACTTAATGAAACGACATGTGGACTTTGATTGTGTTGTAAAATTTAATTGATATGGGGTTATATTTTTTTTTAAAAAAATTTCTTCTTCCTTCTAACCTTTGTCGTTCCAGTGTAATCGGTCTCCGATATCTTTAGATCCTTTTCATTTCTGTTGTTCTCTCGAATCTTAAATAGGTTCAGCGAAGTTTGGGAGGGGGTCATCTAATAAAGGATAACACAACTCTTTCCAACCTCTACTTTAAAACCTTGGTAACCACGGAGTCCCTTTTACCCACCTCCTCAAGTTCCCCGGAACACAATAGGGTAGTTAAAGTAATATAAAATCAAAAAACTTCCTATCAACTACATGTTATAGTATATTCTATGTCCACATGTTATATCACTAAGTATTTAAAACTTCTTTTATGAAGTAAATTTTAATATTTTATAACCGACATAAGGGGTATAACATATTATGTAGGAACATCGAATAAAATATGGACTGTCAAACGTTGAGAATTGCAGGTTGGGGACGTGACCCGGAGGGGGAGGAGAGGGGTGACCAAACAAGAGATATAGACACTCAGACGATGAAAAACAATGTACGTTATCAAACAATATAAAAAATCTAAAGAGTATAATTCACTATAGTATGTCATAAACAGAAACTGAATAAAGTGAATCGTATTAATGGAGGTTCAGATAGGTACAACGATGTTTACCGTTTTAAACTGAGAAAAATAATAACTCATCATAAGGTGACTCACACACACATATGGTGTAGTAGAAATAAGTAGACAGTCACGTGTGAATCCAACGAAGGTACAGAACCGATAACAATTGTTACAAGGATACTTACAACCCCACGTAATCGGGTACATATAACCAATTATATGATATCGATTATATATATATAAATATATATATATAATCGATATGATCGACGACATAGTGACTTAGGGAGATCAGAACCACCGAATTTTAATATGGTTCAACAGAGAGGGAGATTGTGTCAGACGACACCCATCGTACCGGGTCATCAAAAGGTGTAGTTGAAAGTCTTTGGGTCGGGTAAAGGTAGAACTCCGAGATGAGAGACGTACTCGTAGTCTCGAACAGGGTAGGTTGACCTTCTACACTTATCTCTGCTACCCTTTCCATGAGACCGAAGAATTGGTGGAGACGGCTCTTTACCATACAAGTGAAGACCGGTACAGTTAACAGGTCTCGAGTCAGTGTCCCAGTGTGGGCTGACGTCCTCTCGACTCACCACACCAGATCGACACACGGGTTCCCTCTCCCCTTACGTGAACTACATTACTTCGTCTTACGGACTTCAATTGTCTTTGTTTCAGAGGTCTGACGTCACCGTCTGGTTCGAAGTGAGAAGGACCGAAATAAAAGAAAGTTTCTGTCAGACTTGGAAGAACGAAGAAAAGGATAGAAATGAAACCGATGATGTCCCGAATCGACTTCTTGAAATGTCATACACGAGGATACATATTAGAAAATGAAGACTAATTTATAAAGTCAAGAGATAAATAAAGGAGGAAAGAGTCTGAAAAACAGGTAGACTCCTTCTGTCCAAACGTATTTTCATCTATGAAGACCCGGGGACTAAAATTCTACTCGGATTTTGAACCAACTCAGGGTCCCTGCCCCCTCGGACTACCCAACGACAGAGACCCCAGCGTGTCTCAACCTGTGCTGACTTCGCTGAATCGTCGTCGTCGTTTTGAACCAGGTATCAGACCAACAAACGGTTCTTAGAATATTCCCAAACAAGACCCGAGAAAACCCTAAATCAAAACACTTAATTGTCCTTTCCGTAAACGAAATGAAACACAGACCCTCCTATTTCCCCTTTATTTCCTCCTCCCTCTACACACGGGACCACGAATCCCTCTGTCACTCTTTACTACGAGTACCTCACTCATCCCTCCAGACTGGGGTCGGTTCTATGCTCGAAGGTACTCTTATGAATCCCGGGGTCCGAAGTCACTAACCAAGTCCTGTTTGAAATATTTTATATCGTCATTCCACTGTTTTTACCTGAAGGGTCCACCGGGCAGACGGTTTCGTCCTCTGTCTTTTTTGTGACCAAGGTAGGGACCCAGTCCTTCCAGGGGACGTCCTCCCGTACCGTTAACAGAGGTCATAAGAGCGGACCTCTCCGGGTACCTGTCTCCTCGGACCGTCCGATGTCAGGTATCCCTACGTTTCTCAACCTGTGCTGACTTACTGTGTCGGACGTTCACTGTTTCATTGTTGGTCTCCCTCTCTTTCCCGTATTTAGGGAAGGTGTCGGTGTTTGTCACGTCGTTACCTTTACGTCGCTCGGACGTTCACCTCTTATACGAGTCCCACAGTGGTGGAGGTCTCCACCACTCTATACCGAGTCACACCTTGTCCCCGTATTCTCTCGTTCCACACACACACCCCAGGAGGAAGTACCACCCTCTTAGAGAGTCTTTCTCAAGAACCCAAACAGTGACAAACTAAAACTAAACCTCCCCAGGACTCTAAGGGGTATTTGTCTCTCTCTAACGATAACATTAATTTTATAATTACTGTCATATTGAAACTGAGAAAGTATGTTATTCGAACACTGTCCGAACCCTGTACGGTCAAAGTAAGTGACACACACACACACGTGTGTACACGAGTCAGGACAAACTGAGAGACACTGGGGTACCTGACATCGAGTGGTCCAAGGAGACAGGTATCCTAAAGAGTCCGTTCTTATGGTCTCACCTAACGGTAAAAGAAGAGGTACCCTAGAAGGGTTGTGTCTCTAACTTGGGTGCAGAGGGAGTAACCGTCCACCCAAGGAATACTGACTCGGTGGATCCTTCGAAAGTAAGTACAACATTTAGTGAAGTTGGGAAAACTTTTACTCTACCCCGAACAATACTCAACTTAACACAGAGGGGTTTTCTATACAACTTCAGGATTGGGAGTTATGGACACTTGCACTGGAATAAA
Organism: Capra ibex; assembly: GCA_006410555.1. NCBI lineage: Eukaryota > Metazoa > Chordata > Mammalia > Artiodactyla > Bovidae > Capra > Capra ibex. The sequence continues at coordinate 62,093,712 of SJYO01033645.1, forward strand.
CCTTTGTTCCAGAAGTGTCTACATTAGTACAAGTCTACTTCATAAATCTCATTCGGGATTAAGTAATACCGACCACAGGAATACTCTTCTCCTCTTCTCTGTGTTTCTGTGTACGTCCCTTCTTCCGGTACACTCCTACCTGCGTCTCTAAACTCCCTACGTGAGTCTTCGGGTCCTTGTGGTTCCTAACGGTCGTTGGTGGTATTCGATCCTTCTCTTTCCTTTCCTGGGAAGGACACTCGGAAGTCCCTCTCGTACCGGAAACCTGTGACTGGAAATCTTGGTATTCTCCTCCAGAAGTGACCACTATACCACCTATCCTCGGGTGGACGGTTACGTTCCCTGCGCCCAAGCTAATGACCAGACCCTTCTAAGGTGCATGGCACCTCATTGATTTCGAGTGCGTGGTGTTGACGACTTGGGCACTCACATCTTGGACACGAGGTGTTCTCTTCGGTGACGTCACTCTTCGATCTCGTGACGTTGTCTCATCGGGGATGAGTGACGTTGACCTCTTTCGGGCACGTGTCGGTGTTTGTAATTATTTTTAATTTTTTTTTTCTTTCTTAGAATTTTTTTTTTTGACACTCTCCCATGTAAAAACAAAAGTCTATAGGTTAAAAACCGGTAAGCGAGACTACCGATCCTTTGGTTACGTCCCGACAATTATTAATAATTTTACACTTTCATCTTTACGTTGTCCGTATTTATGAACCGTAAAGATAAAATGTTTATGAAAATATAGAGACGAAAGAAAACACGACCATTTATTATCGACTATGCTGGTTTCTTTAGAAAACCAGGAAGTCTCAATTTCCGTAAGAGAAGGGGGTCGTCTGTGTCCGTATAGTTAATGAGTAAGTTGGCGAAATCGGTCAAAGGGGTACGACATTAATTTACTAATTTTTTATTTTTGAGTCCGTTCGAGGAAAGATTTAACCTTCACTTACGAGCATAAAACAAGGAAACTTCAGACCGTACTTTAGAGACGGGAGTTGAACAGACGACGTAAAGTCTATAGTCTCACCCATCCGCTCTACGAAAATATTTAGGTCGTCAATTCTTACTCCAGTAGAGAATAAAGAAGGACATAGAGGTTGTGACACCCCGGACCGTACCACGTTGATGAGATATTAGTACCCCGAGTGAATAGACATGGAGAAAAAGAGAGTGATCTTACACTCAAGGAACTTTCGTTTAAAATAAAATAAAATAAAGTCGAGAACGACGACCACAAAAGAGAGAGGTCGAACGAAAGGAAAGAGGAAAGAGGACCACTCCCCAAGGGAAAGGAAGCCCCTGGAGAAGGAGTGGGGTACACTAGGACCACCCGAAAGTAACTACTATTAAAAGAGGTAAGTCACCCTACCTGTATACTAAGTCCGTCCCAGTTGATATTAAGTCACAAGGAACTTTTGGTGTTATTGAGTGAACCATTTCTTAGGTGGACGTTACGTCCTCTGGGACCAATCTAAGAACCCAACCTTTCTAGACGACCTCTTCCCTATCCGATGGCTGGGGTCATAAGAACCCGAAGGGACCACCGAGTTGACCATTTCCTAGACGGACGTTATTCCCTCTTTGGACCCAAGTTAGGGAGTTACTCCTTCTGGACACAAACTAGGGACCCAACCCTTCTAGGGGACCTCTTCCCTTTCAGATGGTTAAGGTCGTAAGACCGGACATATCAGGTGCTCCAACGTTTCTCAGCCTGCACTGACTCACTGAAAGTGAGCGTTCGTGTACTAAGTCCCAGTTTTTTAAGAGACTTAATCCTCATCCCATTCGGTAAAAAGAACCTAAGACTCTACCTTTCTTACAACGAAACCCCGAAGTCATCGGGAGAAAGGACTATGGTTCCCCTGGATAGACGTCCTTTTTCTCTCCGGTTCTGTGTCCCACTTAGTCTCTGTCCGTCACTTCACGTCTCACTCCTTGAACTCAGGGAATGGACAAAGACCCCTTTCAGAATTGAGAATTTAAAGGAGGAAACTAGGACAATAGGGGGGTCATCGGGACGTTCGAACATTAGGTTACTCAGGATGAAAAAACAATTCGTTCGAACTCGAGTTAAAGACAACGAATGATGGTTTTCTTAGGATTTCATGTGTACCAATATGTGAGTTACGGGTCACTTTTATCATTATACCTTTTGTTAATATATACGAACGATACATGGTCCGTAACACCTTCACGAAATACATATAATATAACTTCACGAATTACATATATATAAATACATATAATTAAACAAGTCTTGATTACGGTAGACCATCCATACCTATAAAAGTAACGGGAAAATCTGCAATCTTTTAGTTCCTTGTCTTTCCGGTCTCTTGATTATTCATCGTTTCAACAATATATTTTGATCCTTCGAACCGAGACCTTACACGAGAAAATTTTTTTATATATATAAAATTTTTTAATTAAATAAAAAATTAACTTCCTATTAATTAACGAAATGTCTTAAAATAACAAAAGACAGTCTGTAGTTGTCTAATATATAAAAATTCTCGACACGATAAAACGAAGAATATTTAGTTTATGAATTGTTATAAGACATCTTCCTTACTCCCGTCTTTTCCTTTACATCCTTCTGGTGTAACGAAACTACCGACATTCCTCCTTGACTACAATACAAGGTGTGTACTTTCGTCTCCTTGTCAAGACGTGAATTTCTTATCTCTTCTGACGGCCCCAGGTCGGGGGCACCTAGGTCCCTTAAGCTTCACACCTGCCGTAACCTCACTCTTTTTGAATAAATAACTAACTATATTCTTTATATTCTAATCTAATCCTTCTTTATCACATCATCCTTTTAATTCACCTCTTTCTCCCGACTTATTGAACCTAATACACCTTCCGGTTATTTTAGGTTCTGTTCCTTAAACGTGGTAGATGCAACCCGGTGGCCGCGAGCGAACTTATAGATTCCCGCGGAGCGGAATCCGAGGGAAAACGGGTCCAGATTTGTAGGTCCCGTTCATTCATCTGAACCGCTCGGAGACGGGGGGTCTACCCTTAAGTCGGACTTCAATTTCATTTCTCCTTTTACTCTCTCTGTGTGACCCCTTTGGTCAGGTCGCTGACCGAGGCAGGAGATAACAAGTCTTCCGGAAAATATGAAAACTATTTTGTACCTCTAGTTACCCATTGTGTTTCAATACGTCGTAATCGTCAGAACTGAGTAGTTTTGGTCCGAAAAGAGAGACGTATGGATTAACATATGTGTTCAGAATCCATTAAATGTAGTAGAAGGTCGGTTTTCCCGGTTAATTGTAAAATGTCGGAAAAAAGACTATTCCTAAACAGTTGGTCTTCTGAATAAACACAACTAGAAGGGTTCCAGACCACGGTGAAAGTCTTTCGTGATTTATTTCAATGTAAGAATGTGTCGTTTCTATGTCGTTGAATATTGTTCATCTCCCTCATGTCACTAAATGTCATTTTCTCTTCGTTAATTGAGTTTTCAGATCACAACGATTGTAGTTTTGATGATACATAGAAAAAGATGTAGGACGGATGTAACTCATTGTAGGAAGGTCCACGGATTTTCTATTTCTTGTACCTCCGGACCGTCGTCAGTAACTCAGTTGTCACTTTTGGGAGATGGTTATATTAAAAATTGAGAAATCTTTTCCGAGACATAGAAATTCTACGAAAGTTCGAAACACGGAGAGCGTCAACCCCCCGACATTCGTTAAGTGTTCGACATTCTCCAGGTCCCTTGGACAATCCGTTCGATCTCTCGTTAGTCTCCCCCAATTGACTTTGTAGGGAAAGTTTACGTCTTCTGATTTCGGGACTCAACTGAAAAAGGTCTCTTATAATCTTTTCACCTTTTCGTCTCGTCTAAGAATAAAAAACCCCCCACCTACGAGTCCTTTAAGGTCCCCCTTTTGGACTCCAGACTAATCGGAACGGTAGTCTCGAGAACGACGTACTGGAAAAGTGACCACCTTAAGGAGTGCGACCGAGGGTCGTCTTCTGGTTTACAGGTAGTTATCTTTGACGTGTGAGATGACAAGTCTATCGTCAGAGATTTATGATAAAGAGACATGACCCTTGGTTCCGAGGAACATTTTTACCGTCAAAGGTTTAGACTCGTCTTTTTAGTTGTTTACCTCAAATCTTGTAGTATAGTATGATCTTATTCCCGTAAATAACTTTTGGTGATAAGAGAAAATTTTTTTTAGTTCTTTATTAAACCTCTCCAAGGGTAACTGATTACTAGTCTCTTGGACTCGTTTCTATTCCTATTATTCATGTTACCTAACTTTGTATAGTTTATCTAAATTTAGGTACTAAAATCATATATATTACATATAATATACACTATAATATAATACAAAATAAAATGTATACATATGGTTGTTTTTGTTGTAAACTAACAGAAACTCGTTACTAGTTTTTAGTTGAATTATTCAACTAAACTTTTAACCGTCTATTTTGTTCTAAAAAAAAAAGGACAGAAAGGAGACCCATTGTTTATCAGTTACTCCCCTTCGAATACATAGTCATTTCTTCCTTTCTCTCTCTTAGATCTCTTGTTCTTCTCTCTTAGTCTTTTGATCTCTTAGTGACAAACGTCGGTAATTAATTACCTAGATCCGTTACTAGTCGTTGTTGACGACTGTAGTGTTTTTCTCTTTGTCGGTCTGAACTACGCTGAGGACTTCCCTCATAGGGTGTGGTGGATATTCCCACAGAACGGTTTTATCAGTCCATACTTACACTAATTCAGAAATCGTGATTGATGGTCAAATATCATTTATGTCCCCTGTTCCTTTGTATAATTCACTGTGGTATTCGTACGTTCGTCGTTTTAGTTTGACACCCTTTGAGATCTCCCGTTTGTAGAACAATAGAAGTTGTTTATTAACGTTCCCCCTTCTTTTTTACTTCCTAGAGTGTTTCTCTTAACACTCTATACTTTTATTTATCATTACTTACATAGTATCAACCTTGGACTAAGTTTGTTTGATATAATTGTTTTTCTCACAACTGTTATGAATAATCCTTAATAATAATTATAAATCAGAACTATTTACAGTAAAAAATTTCTCAGGAATAGAAAATCTCTTTGTGTGACTTTATAAATATTTATTTGAAAACACAAAAGACATTAAAGAAGTTTTATTAGGCACCTCGTTTTCTTCATAGACCCTCATATTCACTTAACTTTTAACGACTTCGATTCCTTACCTATGCACACAGGTAATACGAACGTACGAGTCATCAGGTCAGTGCAGACTAAGAAGCGCTGGGATACCTGATATCGGGTGATACGAGGAGACAGGTACGTCTTCCTTTACCGTCGGGTGAGGACATAAATAAGAACGGACCTTTTAGTGTACCTGTCTCCGCGGACCGTCCGATGTCAGGTAACCCAACGTTTCTCAGTCTGTGCTGACTCGCTGAAGTGAAAGTGATCTCTTCGGGCACCCATGTAGAATGATAAGATAAAGACACAGACAAACTCCAAAAACCTTAAAAGATATTATTTGTTGAAATTTTATCACATTTTGTGTAGTCAGTTCTGCTCGAACTTTTCTGGAGACCCAGGGTTGTCTCCAGAATTCTCCCCCACCTGTAGTCATCCCGACCACCTGGACCTCTTTCACGATCTGGTGCACCTTTGACCCCTAATCGCACCTTTGCCCTAATCGTACCTTTGGACGTAGGACTCCCGAACGGAGTAGAAAAGGAGAATACGAGTATTTAAAGAAGGGTTCGTGGATGCATTGTCAGACGGAGAAGAGGGTCCACGAATGGAAGGGTTCGGTACACAAGACCCTTTCTGACTTCCGTTTTCCTCTTCTTTCGTCGTCTCATACTCTACAAATCTATCATAGTGTCTAAATTACCTGTCCTTAGACTTGTTTAAGACCCTCTATCTGCTCAGACCAAACGATGTCAGATGCCTCAGTGTTTCTCAGTCTGTGTTGGATCACTGACTTGTTGTTGTTGGGAGTGGGTGTTTGAAAGGTAAATGATGACTGAAACAAAAGAGGAGAAAGAGATACGAACTTGCATTTCTACTTCACCATCTAACCGGGTATAATCAAGTTACTAACCTGTCCTATTTTTCACCAAAACTTACCGTAACTCAAGGATCTTGAGTCATTTGGGGGATGACCGTTGCTCCCTGAAAATGAAGGTATAAGGGAGCGTTAAGGATTAGGTCAGGACGTTTAATTCAATCACAAAGTAGATGTTACTAAAATTAGACTGAATTTTCACTGTTAAATTCCCGGGTTATAAAAGATTAAACCGAAATATTGTAAAGGTCAGTTTAGTGAAAAAGGTAACTCACTCCTAATCGAGGACGAGGAGACAAAGTACACCTGATAGAGGTATTTAGGAATATGTCTTCCATGATCTTAAGGTTCCATTCAACTACAAGTCTCCCAACATAGACGTTTAGTTGGACCTCTAATGGTATCTATTTCATATAACAGAAGATAGGACACCGGACCACGGAACTTCACAGAAGATAGTGTTTGACAGATTTGACAAAAAAAAAAAAAAAAAAAAGGACTTTGAAAAGTTACCATGTCTGGTCACCCTATCCCCCTTTTTAGGATGTTTTACCGTCTCATTTAAAAAATTGGTTAACGGAGTAAGTCTAGAGATGGAGAATGGGAGTCAAGAAAGGAGTACCCATATTTCGGAGTAACCTTTCCTACGTCTCTTAGTGAAACGGAAGTCTATTGAAAAGTAAATCTTTATAATTTCTCTGTTTTTTTTTCAGTCTTAATTGAGAAATTCCTAGAAGTCACACGATCCATACTGAAACAAATACTAATACATGTACGTAATAGAGTAAATCATTATGTTCCCAGACCCTGAGACCCTGCAGAGACAATCAGATTACCGATTCTTAGGCAGATAGTAACACCAGGTCCTTCTCAGGTGTACGGTGACCTGTTGACTCTGGTATATGGGGTTGATCATTCGAACGTGCGGATCTCGGACACGAGACGTTGTTCCCTTCGGTGGCTTATTCTTCGGACTTGTGAAGTCGAGGGCCAGTGGTGTCCATCTCTTTTGGACACGTGTCGTTGTTTCTCGGTCGTGTCGGTTTTCATTTACTTATATATAAAATTTATTATTATTAAATTCCCGAATATCTCCTAATTTACCCCTCATTGTGTAAATTTCATGAATCAAACCCGAAGGGCCCATCGAGTTTGTTATTTTTTAGACGGACGTTACCCCCTCTGGACCCAAACTAGGGACCCAACCCTTCTAGGGGACCTCCTCTCGTACCGTTGGGTGAGGTCATAAGAACAGACCTCTTAGGGTACCTGTCTCCTTCGACCGTCCGATGTCAGGCACCTCAACGTTTCCCAACCTGTGTTGACTCACTGATTGTAAAATGAAAGAAAGTTATACACATTTCATGAATCACATCTTCGACCATTTATCTTTTGTGGTTTTTATCATCACAAGGTTTCGTTTATTATTGGATTCTTATTAAAACTCATTATTAATACTTCGTCAATAATGAAAGTAAAATGTCTAGACTCTGGTCTCGAAGTCTCGACAAACGATCAAAAAGATTCCAGTGTGTCTATTACTCAGTGTCCCGACCCGAAAACTGACCCTAAAGATACGAATACGGTCTCAAGTCGGTCTCGTTGTCTTGGTCATCTTCTATATCGCACTCTCTCAATAACGTTCCTTAACTGAATATGTTAACACTTCTGACGGGTCCGTTTAGTTTTGAGATGTTCCGAAAGCCCTGTCCGTACGATTTTAAGATTCGTACTTGACTACGACCTCAGGTGTCCGTTTTAAAGAGAAGGAAGTCCCTTTGGAACCAATATGAATTCAGGAAAGTTGACTAACTTCGTCCGGTTGGGTGTAATAAATCCTTTTATTTGACTAATACCCTGTAATCAATGTAGATGTTTTATACAAACGTTGTTTTGGATCTAATCAAAACCTTATTCATCCCTAATACCCGATCGGTTCAACTTTGAAATTTTCTGTGAGTGTTACAAGATAAACAGGGAACTTAATCAGTAAATCTCGTTCTTCAATGGATCCGTGAATGGTCAAAGTTGAACGTGTAAAATAAATAAATGAAAATGTAATAGGACACGAAGAATAAAAGAAAACAACAAAAACACAAAGAAAATTTAACCTTCTATTAGCGAAGTGTTACAACATAATCAAATACGGTATGTAGTTGTACTTAGTCGGATCTATATATGTACAGGAGAGACAAAACTTGGAGGGAAGGTGGAGGGTAAGATGGGAAGGGGAGTTTCAACAGTGTCTCGTGATTCAAAGTTGTGATACACAGTACGTCGTTTGAGGATAACCGATAGATAAAGTGTATACTATTAGATATACAAAGTCACAATGAGAAAGTTAAGGAGGAAGGGGATAACACAGGTGTTTGGACAAGAGATACCCCTCTCCTTTAACTCCGAGTCTCGACAAGTCACTAAATCGGTTCGAGTGTGCGAATGGTTTCGGATCCGGAAAACCAAGGGGACGTCCCGAGAAAAGTCTCGTAGTTTACTGACTCGAGTAACTCGTTCACAAACGACACAGGTAGGACGTGGAGACTTCGAACTCGATACTGTCTCGTAGTCTCTACAACGTTATCTACACACTTACCACGTGTCACCTCTGGACTTCAATCTTTTATTTAGGGTGGACCGTCCCCTCACACTACTCCTTCCCGGAGTGTCTCTCCCTTTCGACTCTAAACCGTTTTCACGACTACAGCCGGTCCGTCAGTCGTTCCCTCTGTCGTAGTAACTACCTCCTTCGTCACTCTTGTTTCCGGACTTTCGTCGTAAATGTCCTTCACTCTTCTCTTTCTTCTGTAACTTTAAGACGGAAGTTCCCTTCGTGTCCGGAAAGATGTAAATGATACGCTATCAGTCGACTCTCGCGGATTCCCCCGAGGAGACCCAGGGTCTCTACGGTAAAGCTCTTGATAACCGAGTGTTGTTGGTTATCTTTTTCTCCATGAGGACCAAAATTTGTATCTCTTTCTACTCGTTGGGACCGTTCTTATATCGGTCTCAGTAGTTCCGACTTCTTTTTAGGGAAGTAAGAGGTCAAAGTGTCATTTTCATTTCACAATTAGTGAGTCGACACTTGACTCGGGTGATCCCAAACGTTGGTGTACCTTACATCGGGTAGTCCGAGGAGGCAGGTACCCTAAAGGGTCCGTTCTTATGACCTCACCAAAAAGTAAGGGAAGAGGTCCCCTTGAAGGACTGGGTCCCTACCTTGTGTCCTGGAGGACACAACGTCCGTCTAAGAAATGGAGGACTCGGTGGAAGTGTTATTCCTTCTCGGTTTAGAGGTGTCAGGTTGTCGCGTCCCCGTCCAGAGACCCCTAAAGTGAGACGGAACCCGTCACAGACACGGAGACCTTCCCCATAGACTCCCTACCTCCAAGTGCCAAGACAAGGAGCCCTGTGAAGGCGGACCTTCTTTCCTTCAAGAGCTACTGCACCACCTCCCGTAAACGGTGAACGACCGTTTCTCCCCAGTACTTCCGTCAGGGTAACGATGGGTTTACACGTCAGTCGTGAGAAAACTTAGTTCATCTAAAGAACTCCTTTAACGTCGACAAAGTCTGTGACTAAGATGTGTCCTCCGAAGTCCCGTCCTCCTGGACTCGAGAGTCTTAAACCTCTTCCCCCAACAGGGTCACCGTCCTTTTTCCCGTTCACTCCGAGGGTATCCGAACCACACTGTCCCCTCTCAGACCATATATTCAGGGAAAGTGTGTTCGACACCCTGGAGAGACTCGAAGTTCCTTCGACTCTGGTATGTTTTGGGACAGAGAGTCCCAATGACACTTCCGGCACTCTCCTTTGCATTCCCTTGTGTAGGTCGTCTCTTTTACAAATACCCTAAATTTTAGTACCCTGTAGATATAATGTGTGGTGGGGTATTAAGGGGTGTCTATGTATATCAATCTATGTATAATCCTCTTTTAAGTTGTCCCTTAATTAAAAGTTTTAGGAAGGACTTGAATGGGTTAGTAACGGAGAGGTTTATTCAATCAAAAGGGTTTGACCCGTTAGAGTATCCTAAGAACATATAGAGGACAGTATTACGATTTGTCTGAATATTAAAATCCAACCAACGAACTGAAGGGACTATTGGACAGTCGGGACCCTTATGTCCCTGGTATAGGTAGAACAGGGGGTGACATAACGACCTCTGATTATATTCGGACCGCGTACCACCACCACAAGTCAGCGATTCAACACAGACTGAGATACACTGGGGTACCTGACGTCGTGCGGTCCGTCCGAAGGGACAGGAAGTGACAGAGGGTCTCAAACTAGTTTAAGTACAGATAACTCAGTCACTACGGTAGGTTGGTAGAGGAGGAGACGGTGGGAGAAGAGGAAAATGGAAGTTAGAAAGGATTGTAGTCCCGGAAAAGGTTACTCAGTCTAGAAGCGTAGTCCATAAGTTTCATAACCTCGAAGTCGAAATCGTAGTCCATCCACGAGGTATAAACGGTTCCCTTATCTTCTCACATACTCCGTCACCCGTCTAAGGTCACGAAACGAAACCAGAAGACCTGGGGACCCAAACGATGGTCGCAGTATTATAAACCCTTCTTGTTGATTTCGTCGATCTTAGTTCACTACTTTACTGGTATAGGTGGAACCCAGACCCAGTGGATCTTCTGGATCGGTTCGAGGACTGTTCCTCTCCTATTCCTTCCGTAGTAACCTAGTCTCGAAGGGTATTCGTCTAATGTTCACACAACCCTACAAATAGGGAACTCGGACAGACCGTCCCGGATCCTGTCGACTTTGAGTGTACAAACAATGGAGATCAGTCCTTGTCGGATTTCGTAAATACGGTCCATTTCTCAAAATCCGTACTGTATTTTACCTCTTCTTAAACCTTAATAACAAGCTCCACTTATCTTTATACAGGGGACCGGAACCCGTGTTCCTCTGGAAAGGACCCTCCGTGACCCACAAACTTCTAGATGTTCCTGTGAAGTTCCCGTCCCGATTGGTCTCTTCTGACTCAACAGGTCCCTTTTATTACCCATCTTTTTATCCGGGTACCAAAGACAAACACCACGACTTGGTTGAGGGTCGGTCCGACTCGGGTAGAGGAGAGAATAGATTGAAACTAGAGACGATAAAATCAGAACAGAAAAGAGTGACTAGAAAAATTTTTGATTTGTAAAATTACAATAAAGTGAAAATCATGTATAAGTTTATTTTAATCACGATAAAATTATTACGTTTGAAATGTAATTATACATTATGTAACTGACTCCTAAGGTACGTAAAACAACCAAACTAAAAAACTTAACGAAGTACTCATTCACTTCAAAGAAAACTGAACTAATAAACAACCACGAAGGGGTCACCGATTCACCGTTTCTTAGGTGGACGATTTGTCCTCTGTGTCATCTGTACCCAAATTAGGGACTCAACCTTTCTCGGGGACTTCCTCCCGTACTGTTGGGTGAGGTCTAAGAACGGACCTACCTGTCTCCTCGGACCGCCCGATGTTAGACATCCCAACGTTTCTCAACATGTTCTGACTTTGTTGACTCGTACGTGCGTGTGAACAAACGAATTCGACGTCAAACCTTAACTTCTAAGTCATAAACAAATTTCAAAAACCTACGAAAAACGTAATGGTTACAACGACAACATCAAATCAGTGATTCAGTACAGGTCGACAAACGTTGTGGTACCTGACATCGGGTGGTCCGAGGAGACAGGAACCCTAAAAAGTCGTTCTTATGACCTCACCCAACGGTAAAGAAAGAGGTCCCAGAGTGTCTAGAACTTTGTTACTAGGACTGAAGTAAAGTAATTCGGTCAGGTTGGTCAATACCCCTTAAGTATACGCTGAGTAGAGTCTCGTGAATCGTGAGGAAGTCCGTAGAGACGGGAGTCGGTATGTCCTTAGAGTTGAGAGGAGAACTGACGTAGAGGACGATATAGATACCAAATTTTACACGATTGACTTCCGAGTACACTGTGTTTCAGTTCCCTTAAAGACTTGACTCCCCTCCTTCACGTTAACTCGTATATGTGGACACTCGGAGTCAAACTCGAGATTCTTTGTCTTCGGGTCCCCTGAAGGACTACTACGTCACCGATTCTGAGACATGAGGATTCCATTCCCCTGGTCCAAGTTCGGGACACACCCCTTGTTCTAGGGTGTACGGTGCTGATTTATAGGGTGTAGGACGTTGATACTGGACCGTGTCGGTTTATTTATTTGTTTACAAAAAATTTTTTCTTCCTCTTGGGGTCAGGATATACCTAAGACGGTTGAAATCAGTCCTATCCGGTTCAATACGACGTCATTGTTGGGAGGGGGGTGGGGGGTGATGGTTTTAGATGAACAAACTGGTGTCATTTTCAGTTTAAGCACGAGAATCAGAAGTCTTCCGAATGTCTCGACTACAAAATGTACGTAAGTGAATAGTAAGGTCCAACGAGACGAGAATCCCATTGAAGTATGGTTTTATGTGAAAGTATATAACCTTCAACATTGTTCCCTTTTTCCTCTCGAGCACTCAACCGATGATTCTTAATCTACGAAAACAGGTTTTTACTGGTTTAGAGAGAAAAATAACCGATACAGACCGGCTATATCTGTCGGTACAGGTCGAAGTTCCGCCGTTCTTTTGTGTAGGACACATGGATCTCGACAACGACTAGTAACCATAACAAATGGTGTGATAGACCGTACCTCGGAACTACAGTACTTAAAGTTCGGTCTGTGTGTGACAAACTCAGGGACGAGACGGTGACTATACCTGTTCAGTGAAGTAGAGGGACTCAATCAAAAGAAGAGAAACACATTTCACATCTACTGTGGATCAGAAGGACAACTCTAAGTTTACTACATTAACGATCACAAAACTATTGATATTCATAATTAATAAATAGAAATTTTAATTATTTTCGGGAACATTTTAAATTAGTTTCTCCTTCGATACCAAAGATTTATTCCTTTGTTGGTTCGTGTTTTTATGTCCATCCCCTTGGTAAAGATCGTCGACCGTAATCTTTTCCCTAAGTCAAAAGTAACCTATGAATCAGGAGTGACGAAACACGTCGATTAAAAATTTAATAATAACCTCATGTCAACAAAATGTTACAAAACAATTATCCCATCGATAAAATTTATAAAGAATATAAGTGTTTAACAACTAACTGAGAAGGAACTGTATGAATTCCAAACACACACACACGAGTCAGTAATTCAACACAGGTTGAAAAACACTGGGGCACCTGACATTGGGTGGTCCGAGGAGACAGACGTCTTTATAGGTCCGTTCTTATGACCTCGCTCAATGGAAAAGGAGTAGGTTCCTTAGATGGACTGAGTAGAGGATGTAACCGTCAGTCTAAGAAATAGTGACTTGGTGGACCCTTTTCGACAAATCCCGAAGTCAAGTCAAGTCAAGTCATCGAGTCAGCACAGGCTGAGAAACGCTGGGGTACTTAGTGTCGTGCGGTCCGGAGGGACAGGGAGTGGTTGAGGGCCTCAAGTGAGTCCGAGTGCAGGTAACTCAGTCACTACGGTAGGTCGGTAGAGTAGGAGACAGTAGGGGAAGAGGAGGACGGGGGTTAGGTAGGGTCGTAGTCTCAGAAAAAGTTACTCTTGAGAAGCGTACTCCACCGGTTTCATGACCACAAAGTCGAAATCGTAGTCAGGAAGGTTTCTTTAGGGTCCCGAGTAGAGGAAGTCTTACCTGACCAACCTAGAGGAACGTCAGGTTCCCTGAGAGTTTTCAGAAGAGGTTGTGGTGTCAAGTTTTCGTAGTTAAGAAACCGTGAGTCGGAAGAAGTGTCAGGTTAAGAGTGTAGGTATGTACTGATGACCTTTCTGGTATCGGAACTGATCTACCTGGAATCGGCCGTTTCATTACAGAGACGAAAAGTCATACGATAGATCCAACCAGTATTGAAAAGAAGGTTCCTCGTTCGCAGAAAATTAAAGTACCGACGTCAGTGGTGGACGTCACTAAAACCTCGGGGGTTTTATTTCAGACTGTGACAAAGGTGACAAAGGGGTAGATAAACGGTACTTCACTACCCTGGTCTACGGTACTAGAAACAAAAGACTTACAACTCGAAATTCGGTTGAAAAAGTGAGAGGAGAACCACCGTTCTTATGTGTCTTCTTGACATGTTTTTTCTAGAAGTACTGGGTCTATCAGTACTACCACACTAGTGAGTAGATATCGGTCTGTAGGACCTTACACTTCAGTTTACCCGGAATCTTTCGTAGTGATACTTGTTTCGATCACCTCCACTACCTTAAGATCAACTCGATAAAGTTTAGGACTTTCTACTACGACACTTTCACGACGTGAGTTATACGGTCGTTTAAACCTTTTGAGTCGTCACCGGTGTCCTGACCTTTTCCAGTTAAAAGTAAGGTTAGGCTTTCTTTCCGTTAGGGTTTCTTACGAGTTTGATGGTGTGTTAACGTGAGTAGAGTGTACGATCATTTCATTACGAGTTTTAAGAGGTTCGGTCCGAAGTCGTTATGCACTTGGCACTTGAGGGACTACAAGTTCGACCAAAATCTTTTCCGTCTCCTTGGTCTCTAGTTTAACGGTTGTAGGTGACCTAGTACCTTTTTCGTTCTCTCAAGGTCTTTTTTGTAGATAAAGACGAACTAACTGATACGGTTTCGGAAACTGACACACCTAGTGTTATTTGACACCTTTTAAGACTCTCTCTACCCTTATGGTCTGGTGGACTGGAAGGAGAACTCTTTAGACATACGCCCAGTCCTTCGTTGTCAATCTTGACCTGTACCTTGTTGTCTGACCAAATCCCGAATACTCTGTTATTTATCGTGGGAAGAGATGGACTAAAACCTAATCGAATTTTTAGTTTCAGTCCGTGTTCGTTTTATTTCATAACAAAATAATCATTATCCCGAATATGAGAAGACATGTACTTTGTTAACTAAAGAAATATACCTAGGACCTTAATCTGTCTTATTGAGGATTTTCCTCTTCCTTTACCGTTGGGTGAGGTCATAAGAACGGATCTCTTAGGGCACCTGTCTCCTCGGACCACCTGACGACAGGTATTCTAGCGTGTCTCAACCTGTACTGACTTCACTGAATCGTCGTCGTCGTTGAGGATTTTTAGTAAAGTTATATTAGATTTACACAACTTTCTTTATATACGTCCATCACTATTCGTCCCCTTTCCTTTTAATGAAGAGTCGATACACGGTTGACAGTGCACTTCTCTTACTTATCGTGTCTTACGTCCCAGTAGATGTCGACACGTCCATAATGAGGTCCCCATAATAACAGATACACTGAGGAGGATTAGGTCTCACACGTTCCGTGACGGACTTACCAACACGTGTCACGGAGAACATCTTTCTTACTTATTATAAAACCCCTAGATTTGACGAAACTCTTAGACTATCTCATGTCCCTATACTGATAGGGGTCTTTCTGTATGTGCAAATACCATCTCAAGACGTTCATTAAAAACTTCACTGTGTTTGACGGACTTCGGGTAGAGACTTCTCGAGTAGTTCTCAAAGAAACTTTTACTAACAGTTTCAGAATATATCGAACCTAGAAGATATTAAGATCTTGTTTGAAGACTGACCTAACGACCCAAACGGACCTTTGTTGGACCCCTTTTACGTACTTGTTCTTCTGAATCTCTTTTCTTGGTGCATGTTGTTGGGTTCCGTAAGTAATCGTGTCTTACGTTTACTGGGTTCTGACTTTTCGAGTACGTTTTTGGATATTATCGGTTATCCAATCAACAACTTCCTACTTAAACAAAGAGAAAACTGTAAATTTTTAACACCAATAAAAACTTAAATCTCCCCTTTTTCCTCTCTCTATTTGTTGGGGACACCAGAGACACGACAACCGTGTTTAAACTCTTGTCCTAAACAACGACGTCCTCACTCTGGACGGAGTGAATGACCGAACGGAAACGAGAACTGAGAGACCACCACCGACAGTCTGAGTGGGGTCTCTGGACGGGGACTAGGTCATAACGAAGATTTGAGTACACCTCCTCTTTCTGTTCGGTCCGATACATTTCCCGACTGGAACGAACTCTAAACTCCAAAGGAAGGTCTGACACCACCTGTCGGGGGGTGTGGCGGGGGTGTTGCTGTATCTTACCACATATAATTCGAAAGTCAACGAAATAGAGATGTTTGTTTTAACGGAGTGAGGGGAGGGGGGGCGGGGGGACGGCTGGGACGAGTCAATAGCACTTTACTATTACTTTACAGAACTTCGTCTAAAAATTTTCTTTATCACACTTCTTGTCGGAGTTGGAAAACACCTTTCTCTGACTGAAAATAAAGGGTCTTCCACTCCCCCTGTGGACTCTCCCATCTAGGTCTCCCGTGTCCTAGCGACTATAGGGGTTCCTGGGACCTTTTACCTTCCTCTTACACCTGTTCTCTGACTATGAGAGAGGAGACTTCGTGAAAGGAGAAGTTACTCGGAGACTTTTAGTTCTTCCGTCCTACTTTCGTCATCAGTGGACGGCACTCTCGAGGGTTCCTTTAATTGTCAGGGATTAGGAATAGGCAGATCAGTTCCGATACCAAAGAGGTCATCAGTACATACCTACACTCTTAACCTGATATTTCTTTCGATTCGTGTCTTCTTAACTACGAAAACTTGACACCACAACCTCTTGTGAGAACTCTCAGGGAACCTGAAGTTCCTCTAGGTTGGTTGGATAGGATTTCCTTTAGTCAGTACCCACAAGTAACCTTCCTGACTACAACTTCGACTTTGAGGTTATAAAACCGATGGACTACGCTTTTCGACTGAGTAAACTTTTCTGAGACTACAACCCTTTCTAACTTCCGTTCTCCTCTTCACCTGCTGTCTCCTACTCTACCAACCTACTGTAATGGTTGAATTACCTGTACTCAGATCCATTTGAGGCCCTCAACCACTACCTGTCCCTCCGGACCGTACGACGTCAAGTACCTCAGCGTTTCCCAGTCTGTGATGACTCACTGACTTGACTTGACCTGATTAGGAATAGTCGAATCTAACCTGATTTGTCTATAAAATATGTCTACGAATTAAATCGCGGGTTTCACTACGGAAGGTAGGATACGTTACTAAACTTAGTAAACAAGAGTTCGAAGTCCTGGTGGACCTATTACCATTTTTATCAACCAAATCTATCAACCGGGATAAGGACAACGTCTTTGGTCATTAGTTCTTTGGTTCGTGGTGTGAACCTCTCAACCTCTTGAGTCCAAATAATAAGGACACCCGGGTCTCCTCAATTGTGAGATTCGAGACTCGAGACTTGTTTTCCCAATGTCTCAAAAATATCTGTCTGATATCCCCCGTTGTGACCGACTATGATCCGACCAAATTTTATTCCCCAAAACGTGGACGTGTTGTCGTCAGTTCTACCCCTCTCCCTACGGACTGGAAATGTACCTGTCCGTACTAATTCGTCCAAACGTCCCCGACTTGTTAACGTTTCTCGTCCTGTTCCTACTGACTCTATTTGAGGTCAAGGATCATAAAGTTCAGGGGTGAAAGACTCTGATGTACTGGATACACTAGGTCTGAAACGTTCCTCGTTCGACTCAATGTCTCCGTGCTACTCGTCCTCCAATACATTTTAAAATTGAAAAGGAGAAGTGAGGGTCTCAAAAGTTTGGTCACCCATTCCCCTTCCCTGATTCCTAAACGTTAAGATCATTTGAGAGTCTACTACGAAGACGACAACGACCAGGTCTCTAAAATGAAACTGTTGGCAACCAAGTTAACAAGTAAGAGAGTAATAAAAGAGAGGTCCACCTGTTCTCTGATTTCTCCTATGTGTCTATTAGTCCTGTTGACTACGGGTGACCCCTTACCCTCTCTTTCCGACCCTACCTTCTCCACCAACTTCCTCGTCATTGTGTATTACTCCTAGGGTGGAGACCCGAGGTCCTTGTTAGATAACTAACGTAAGTCGTACGTCGTGCTCGATTGGAAGTTTAAGTACAGAAACCGAGATAGAGATATGATGTGAGGCAATAGTGTAGTTAGTTTCGTTCATTTTTATATTCGTTTTTGTCCATCGAGTGATCTGTCTAGTACCTATAACATATTTAATATGGTGTTACGAACAGAATTTCTATAAAGGATCCGTCTTTTCCTCTTCAATGTTCTTCTTACCTTCTACTCCCACAGTGTTAAACCCCTCACCCTCTGTCCCAACACTGCAAAGTTTTTCCTTCCGACGACGACGACGATGATTCAACGAAGTCAGCACAGGCTGAGACACGCTGGGGTATCTGTCTTCGGGTGGTCCGAGGGGACCCTAAGAGATCCGTTGTTGTGACCTCACCCAACGGTAAAGGAAAAGGTTACGTCCTTTCACTTTTCACTTTCACTTCAGCGAGTCAACACAGGCTGAGAATCGCTGGGGTACCTGACGTCGGGTGGTCCGAGGAGGCAGGTACCCTAAAAGGTCCGTTCTCATGACCTCACCCCACGGTAACGGAAGAGGTTTTACCTTCCGTAAATCATCGTTATATTTAAACGACTACTCACTTACCACGTGCGACGACGACGACGACGATTCAGCGAAGTCAGCACAGACTGAGACACGCTGGGGTCTCTACCGTCGGGTGGTCCGAGGGGGAGAGACCCTAAGAGGTCCGTTCTTGTGGCCTCACCCAACGGTAAAGAAAGAGGTTACGTACTTTCAATTTTCACTTTCACTTCAGCGAGTCGTTCACAGACTGACAATCGTTGGGGTACCACGTATCCACCTACATTAAAGTATACATTACCTACATTATCCACGTATCTATACAGTAAAGTGTTACAGTTTAAGTTATAGTAATTCTTCTAAATTCCACGAAAATATTGTACAAAAGACACACAAAAAATTCATTACGTTCGTCTGTCATGCTTTAAATTCATCATGTTTATTATTTTTATTTACAGAGTGTTTTGTTTTGTTTGTCTTTGGGTCTTTTGTTTTGACAAATCTCCTAAATCTTACACCATTTGAGTCAGGATAATTTCCGAGGTTCGAGTAACCAAAAATCTGGTACTCTTAATTATTGGGAAGACCTGGAGACGAGAAATTATACGTTCACCTTCTAACATGGCTCGATATCGTCTTGTAAAACTCTCCGTTGATGTACAAAACACTTAACGTTTTTTCTACTGTCGTGACCTTTTAAAGGATTCGTTCTCCAATGAGTACAGTATCACAAAGTTTACTAATGAAGACTGGTGGTGGACTATCGTACCCAGGTGGACTAGTAGGAGGTGACCAGAGTAGACCTAGGAGTTGAAAGGGAGTTGGAAGTTTCATACTCATGTGAACCTGTGTCTGACATGGGTCCATGTGTACTATAGGGGGAGGTGGTGACCAGAGGTGGACGGGAAGAGAGAGAGAGAGAAAAATTTTGCAAAATAAAATATAACCTCATAACCGTTTCTTAGGAACACGGTTACGTCGTCTGCGTTCTCTGCGTCCAAACTAGGGACCCAGTCCTTCTAAGGGACCTCCTCCCACTTTTCAAGAACGACTTACTTTTCTGTCGGTCCTAAGAACCGGAGGTCTCCTCTTCTTAAGTTAGTCCCAGGTCTCTGCTCCGAACTAGAAAGTCTCGAAACACATTATTTCAAAATAATTTCATAGTTCCTCTATGTCTTTCCAAGACTGTATCCGTAGTCTTCCCCCGTCTTTCTCACGGGGGGACGATCAGAAGTCGACCTACAATATATCAGTGGTCGTCAGACAATTACTTTCTTTCCTCACAGAATTTTGAGTCTTACCGTGGTCCGGGGAGTGGGTATTCTACGTAAAACCCTATTAGAACCGTGGTTTACCAAGTAGGACCCGGTACTTTACTAATTGAACTTAGAACTTCTTCCTGTCTAATAGTATGTTTATCAAAGTAAATGTGTCTAATCCCCTTGTTGTAGACTCATATTGTATGACCAAACAGTTCATCCAAGACTCGGTAATCCTCCTTAGCTGAACTTCTGTTCTCAAACCCCATTTACGTATCATGTAATCGTATCGAATTCTGTTTATAAAGGTATTCTTTTTACGTAACCAATAGAGTTCCAAACTCTTATCAATTGAAGTCCACTTTGGTTCACAGTAATACCCTTGTGTCATAAAATTCTCTTTGGAGGAAAATTTAAACATATCTCTTCCTTTTTTATAGTGATCAAACAAAGGAGGACGACGAATTCTCTATTTTTACAGACTGTGAACGTCGGATAAAGGAGGCAAACCTCTGGGGACCGGAAGGACGTACAGTGGGAGAGTTCGCGTACCGGTGGGTAAGGTGATAAGATCGGACCTCTTAGAGTACCTGTCTCCTAGGACTACCCTGTGTCAGGTACCCCAGTGTGTCACAACCTGTAACTGACTCGTGTATGTGTGTATCGGCTAATTGTTACAACACAATCAAAGTCCACCTGACGTTTTCCTGAGTCAGTATGTATATATAGAAAAGAGGGGAGTTGAGGGGAGGGTAGGTCTGATGGTGTATTGTGACTTGTCTCAAGGAACAAGAAGGACGGGAAGAGAACTGTTCTTCCTCTGACCCTGGACTAGATCCCGTTGAGTCACTAAGACTCTTGTTTTCTCTAACTTTTACAGAAGTGAACAGTTTGTTGAAGTCAAGAAAGGGGACGTTTAGGAAGGATTGAGGACCCTTTTTTGACAAAGACCTATAATATAAGTCAAATACCAACGTATGTAGGATTTCCAACTCTCGAAAATACCGTGGGTCAGAGGAGGTCGAGACCAAGTCTTCTCGGACTTAAAATAGAAGTAGTGTAGGGAAACCACCCAGTGTAAACCCAGAGTTTGTCACTAAAGATACCCGTCAATCCCGAAGTCTCGAAGGATTTTGGGATCCACTTCGTGTCGTTTGAAAAACCTAAACTAAAATCATAAAGTCACAAGTCACCCGAACCAATTGACACGTGTACCCCACAGGTCGACGTTAGGTACAGAGAAGGACTTCGTTTCGTCACGTAGACTTAATTTAGACGACCCTAGACGTTACTCGAAGTTCTGTTTGTAACATCGAAGTTATGTTACGTTCCCTTTTTGACTTGTACATCGATAGGTGTCCCTATTTTTTGTCAAGACACAAACCGATAGCTGAACCTGTATGAGAAAAAAAAAAAAAAAAAAAGAAAATTTCTTAGTCAAAAGAAAGAACCGACGTGGTACACCGGGAACCCTAGAGTCAAGGGGAAGGTTCCTACCTTAGACGTCACCTTCGTACCTAACATTAGTGGTCTGTCGGACCTTTAGGGGGTTTAAACTAAAGAATTTTTTGTAGTACAAGACGGAGCTGTTTTGTTTCGCGTGACGTCCCGAGGTAGACGTCATTCACACCACCTAAGTCGAAACAACCCCTGTACTACCACTACGATTTCAGTAATGACAAGTGACTTTGTTAAGGAGACACGGGTCACTCCAAATGACCCCGACCTTCCCAGTGGATCCATCGAGTAAGTGTTTCCTGACATGTAAATTTGATAACAATACAGGTTTTTACTATATATTTATATTAGTGGCTCTTAGGGACTCTTTTCTAATAAGTAGTACGTACGAACACGGATCAAAGACCTGTGTCTCAGGAGTCTGAGGAACTAAATTATAAAAGGTCTTAAGGATATCAATAGAATATAACATAAAAATATAATTTACACTTTTAGTGACACATATACAATATTAAGAAGGGGTTAAATACATTATAACAAAGTGATAGGTAAAATATAGGTTCATGGAGTTTTTTACCTTACTGAGCTCGGGGAGATCAGGACCTACTCCGGGGACACCCAGGTTCTGTGGACAGTAACAGTAACAAATGAAGAAGAAGAAGAAAAAAAGAAAACCGACATGTCACGGTGAACACCCTAGAATAACGGGACTAGTTTCTACCTTCACCCCGGTCCCTTAGTTTCACGACTCAGGAGTGGTAACCTGACAGTCGTATAAGGACGTAAAGTAGGTAAAAAGTTTCGTTTGGTTTCTATAATCGTATAGTGTTCACTTCTTTACCTTTTGAAAGGGACTTGAATTCGGAAACGATTCACCTCCTTGACGTTGACCTTGAACCCAGATTGAACTTGGACCTTAGGACTACGGGTATTAGTGACGTGGACGACGAAGTCTGTCTTAACAGGTGTAGAGTCCCGACGAGTTGGGAAGGAGTAACGAAAGAAGGTGGTTACTAGTGGTGGTAGGGTAAAAAGAGAACCTAGAACCCACACACTGACGAGGAGGACTGGGTCCAACCCACCGAGTACCTCTTCTTTTGGGTCTCACAGTCGTAAAGAAGTGCGTAGTTCACCCCATCCTCCGAGTGTCGACGTGATCTTGGACCGCTAAGGGCGTCGTTGTCTCGGCTAGTAGTTAGTTGTTCCTCAAGAGTTCATAATCGAATTTGAGTCGGACAGTCGACAAGGACTCTTCACCCTTCTTCCTTTATCTGTTCTTCTATGTCCTGTCGTTCCTCTGTGTACTGTCGACACGACACCCCCAAGGTCCCTTGGAGACACGAGACTCTCCGACCTTCGTCCGACTAAGTCTCCGACTGTCTGTGACGAGACTCGATGGTGAGTGGTGAGACCTGGGGTGTCGGTGACGACAAAGTAACACAAGTTCCTCAGACAGTCCTCGGACTCGTCGAGGACTTATAGATATCTTCTCCATAATCCATCGGTATATCAACCACACCCGTACCCAATTTGAAAACAGGATTTTGACGGAAATTTAACCATAAATTGTCGTATAACGACAACAACAAATCGGTTTTTCAGTAAAGGTTGAGAAATTATTGAGGTACCTGACATCGAGTAGTCCGAGGAGACAGGTACCCTAAAGGGTCCTTTCTTATGATCTCACCCAACGTAAAGAAAGAGATCCTCTAGAAGGACTGGGTCCCCAGTTTGGACGTAGAGAACGACGAGAACGTAACCGTCCACTTAAGACATGGTCACCCGGTGACCTTTTCGAGGATGATTGACACACTTTTACTTTTCGCAATCAGTGAGTCAATACAGACTGAGAAAAGCTGGGGTACCTGATATCGGATGTTCCGAGGAGACACGTACCTTAAGAGGTCCGTTCTTATAACCTCACCCATCGGTAAGGGAAGAGGTCTACTAGAAGGACTGGGTCCCTGACTTGAGTACCGAGGACATACCACCTAAGAAATAACGTCTTGGTGTTCCCTTCGTATAATTGAAACTGAATATAATATATATGTAAATCCCATCGACCCTCTACCTAGATCACTTCTAACACCCCTTAGTTCGGTGGGGGGAGGTGTGTGTGTATTTCATACATACACGTACGAGTAAACGAAGTCAAGACAGACTGAGAAACGTTGTGACACCTGACATCGGACGGTCCGAGGAGACAAACGCCCTCAGAGGTCCTTTCTTATGACGTGACCCAACGGTACGGGAGGAGGTCCCCTAGAAGGGGTGGGACCTTACCTTGGACATAGAGAATGTAGAGGACGTCACCGTCCGTCTAAGAAATTGTGATCACGGTGGACCCTTCGGGGTACACCGGACATAAAAAATTCTATAAAGTTCGAGTATAGTGAGTAACACGGAAGTGACCCCTAAAAGACCCATCCTGTTTCTATTTTTTTCTGAACTCGTATGAGATTCTTTACCACTTAGATTTTTTTTTTTTTTCTTTTCTTTACTACTTAGATTTTGTGAATATTGTTTATATTAAAATTTTAATATATATGATTCTATTAACCTCTTCTTTTACCGTTGGATAAGATCATAAGAACGGACCTTTTAATGTACCTGTCTTCTCGGACCACCCGACGTCAGGTACCCCAATGTGTCAGTCTGTGTCGATTCACACATACACGTGATTCTATTAAGGTAACGTCGAGACTACAGTAGAAGCCAAGGAGACTGGTCCACTACCCATATTAAGAGTCTTCCTTTCCGACAAGGGACGAGAAACCAACGTGAGTGACTGGGTGTCGTCAGGAACCACCGAGTGAGTGTAGGAAGACTGTCCGTAGTGTGGTCGATGTCTCCGTGAAAAGAGGGACATCCACTGTCTCGTGAGTGTTTGACATAAGGGTCCCACAACTGATAAAGACGGTCGTCGACGGTCCGTTTACGGACACAAATTGACCTTGACTCCGTCGTCCTCCTGACCGAGAGTTCCGAAAAACTCGTCTCCTTTATGGACGTCCGAGGACCCCTCCCGTCGAAGATCCTGGTTTGGTGACTTTAAGGTGGTCCCTCAACCTTCACCCCGACCCTTAGACACGAGAGGTTTGTGGGGTTTTCTACGACTTCGGACACCCTGGTGGGGACCCTTTGTGCAGACACGAAGACGGGAAGTTCAGAGTAAGAAAGTTACAATTTACACTCTTCTCCCTGAAGGGAGCACCAGTCCACTAATTTTGGGACGTGAAGGTGACGTCCACCGTTTCTAAGTTAGACTCTAAGTTAGACCAGACTCTTGATTCTAGGGTGTACGACACGTCGGTTTTTAATTTGTCCACTTCTCGAGGAGGGGACCCCTCTAACTGGGAGTCTCAGGGACGTCCGTCAGTCACCGTTTCGCCCTGACGACGTCCTTCCCCCTGGGGAAGGTACCGGGTTTTGACCCGAGAACAGATTGTGAGTCTTTACTTAATAGTCTCCTCTGTGTACACGACTGTTTCGTTCTCTAAAACCCTTTCCCGTGGACCCACTTCTCGTCATCCCATTCCCTTGGGTCCTCTTGACGAGACGACGCACCGAGTATCAGAACCTAAAATACCACTACTCTAATCAAAGACCCACCAGAAACCGATTAGTAAGATTAAGTCTCAGAAAGGGTCACCGCGTACGTAGCGAGTCGGTTCTACCTACGATCGCTCTCCCTAAGACCCTTTACCTACCTGTGTATCACAGAGGAAAGCTGGAAAGGACTTGAGAAGGCCAACCACCACCGAATAATCAAGGCATAAGGAATAGTCCTAGAGGACAGTATTTTGTTAAGTACAATATGTGCAAAGTTACGGTAAGAGGGTTTAGTAGGGTGGGAGCGGGAGAGAGTGTCTCAGGTTTTCTGACAAGATATGTAGACACAGAGAAAACGACAGAACGTATGTCCCAATAACAATGGTAGAACCTACCATGCCCCTCCCTCCTCCCTCCCCCCAAGTGCTAACCCCTTGTACACATATGGACACCACCTAAGCACAACTACATAGCGTTTTGGTTATGTTATAACATTTCATTAATTGGAGGTTAATTTTATTTATTCAAATATATATATATTTTATTTTGTTGAGTACGTTTAACAATGATACCACGGACCGGTCCCACACGCCAAAGTTAGTCATGCGAAGGGGATTGTCCTGACTGTGAGTACAAACGACCGGGTTTTCGGAGTGGGGTAGACCTACCATCTCGTCGAGAACCCGACACCCTTGGTGAGGGGGGGTGGGNGGGTCCAGAGGTCGGTTGTGTCCGGTTCACACCACAACACTTGAGACCTATAATTTTTACTGTATACCCGTCACGAACCACGTCTCTTCCGTAAGTCCTTTATAGGTGCCTTTCCTACTAGTTTATCACTGACAACACCATAGGAAAACTCCCAAGAAAGGGACCGGTCCGGGAGGTGATCAGGAAAACTCAGGACAGGACGTCCGTCCCGGAGTAGCACTAGAGGAGTCACCGGTGAACACACTGTCTCCGGTCGAGAGGAGACGGGTAGAGTCCTTGGTGGTCCCGGGTGCTGTGGGAGTGAGTGGTAAGTCGAAGGGGCAAGGTACAGAGTCGGGAGTAACAAGAGTAGACAACGACACACAAGAGTCAGTGCTGGTTGAGAAACACCGGTGTACCTGGCATCGGACGGTCCGAGGAAACAGGTACCTTAAAAGGTCCGTTCTTATGACGTCACCCAATGGTACAGGATGAGGTTCCAGAGAAGGGTTGGGTCCCTAGTTTCGACACAAAGAACACAGAGGACGTAACCGTCCGTTTAAGAAATGGTACACAGTAGACCTTTCGGTTGTCCCTATTAGTAGGGAGAGAGTCAAAGACAACTTCCTGTGTTACTCTACTGTGGTCACTACACAGTACTCTAGGGGTTTTCCCATGACGATCGAGGAAGTCAGGACAGGGACAATTCCCACCGACAGTGTGGTCGTCGGTAATCGGGGTTCGACTGTTACCCGTTGTGACCACATCCCCCACACTATGGGTCCCTACGAGTCGGAAATCTCGTCCCACCCGTCGGGTCCTTACAGGTAACGTGGGCGAGACCACGACAGAAGACCCACGACACCTTCCTTCACGGGGACTTCTCATGGTCCCTACACAGGAGAGAGTCCGAACCACTTCCTTCGACCTACACACTCACACTCTTCTTACACCCCGTGTCCGGTGTCGTCTACGACCCACCCTCCAGGAGTCTGTGCACACGACAACGACGTCGAGAACTTTGTGGAGCTAGAAGGCCAGGTACCCAGGGTCGTCATAGACTAGAGAGACGGTCTTGTCGGAGGAACGAGGGGAGGAGCCAGGTCGTATCACCTGTCATGTCGTCTCCCGCACCTAAGAGGTAACGACCGAGTAAAGTCTCAACGGTCCTTCCTCAATTTACGTGTAAGGGTCCAGAATGGAGTCTTCAAGAGTAAGTCAACCGTACACCTCTTCGGGCCCTTAGACAGAAACAAAAGGGGGAAAAGAAAAAGTATAACATAAACAAGGTCAAATAACTTTATATTAACTGTCTTTTGTAACATAATCAGGTTCTATGTGTCGTATTACTAAGTAATAGGCATATGTGACACTTTGCTAATGGTGTCCAAATTAATTGTAGTTAGTGAGTGTACCAATGTTTGCTAAAAAGAACACTGTTCTTGTAAATTCTAGATGAGAGATTCTCTAAAAGTTTATATGTTATATCCCAACAACTGACATTAATGGTGCGACATGTGAATATAGGGGTCTCAATAAGTAGAATATTGACCTTCAAAAATGTATAACAGATGGAATGCTAAAGAGAACGGTGGGTGAGTGTCGGGTAGGGGACAGAGACCGTTGATGGTTAGACAAGAGACAAGGATACTCAAACCAGAATTATCCATTTTGCATATTCACTCTCGTATGTCATAAACAGAAAGAGACAGACTCTAAAGCGAATCGTATTACGGGAGTTCCAGGTACGCATCACAGTGTTTACCGTTCTAAAGTAAGAAAAGATACCGACTTATTTCGTTGACTTGTTGTTGTTATAAGGTAAACTGACAGTTACTTGTCAATCACACAAATGTATAGAACATTTATTCTGACTTTACTTGTTAGATCCACAGGTAGTTGTCTATTTATCTATTTGTTCAATACTAAATAGGTATATTACCTTATAATAAGTCGGTACTTTTCCTTGTCTTAACACTATAATTGTGTGTGATGCTATACCTATTTAGAACTTTCGTAATACTATTAACTTTATTCAGACTTTGTTTTCGTGTTTATGGATATACTTTAAGGATCTTATCCGTTTAAGTATCTAATCTCAAATAGTTCTCGATCCTCCTCTCCTGTACCTTACCCCTCGATAACGAATTACCCATGTAGAAATACAAGCCCCACTATTTTTTCCGAAAATTTTATCTGTTACCACTACCAACGGGTCGTAACACTTTCATTAATTACAAAAAAAATTAATATATGGATTGTTACCAATTTAACTCATAAATATACACAAAATGACGTCAACTTTATTAAATTTTCAGTTAAAAGGACAAAGAAAGGAAGTACTTAATTTTAGGTCGTAATCTTCTTAGGGTTTATTTTAGTATTTCTGGATAACTAACGTACTATTTTGTGTGTTTTTTGTTATGACGTTACTTTACCTTCATGTCTATCTATCGAAAAGTTCTCTCACTAAAGTAAAGGAAACCTATACACGGGTCTTCACCTTAAAGACGTAGTATCTCATCAAGATAAAAATTAAAAAACTTTTTTGAAGTATGAGAAAAGATATCACCGTCATGGTTAAATGTAGTGTCCCTGTCACATGTTTACAAGGTACAAAAGGTGTAGGAACGGTTGTGAATGGAACAGAAAAAACTACTATCGGTAAGACTGTCTACACTCCACTATAGAGTAACACCAAAACTAAACGTAAAGGGACTATTGATCACTACAACCCGTAGAAAAGTACACAGACAACCGGTAGACACACAGAAGAAACCTTTTACATAAAAGTCCAGGACACGGGTAAAAAATTCCCTGCACAAACTAAAAACCCATTAATCGACATACTTATTCCTTAGACGGAAAAGTCATCCCGGAGGGTCCACAAGACTACGTCCACAAGGAGTCTGGTGTCAGTCGCGATTGACTGGACCCGAAATCTTAGTCCGTCTGGACCCTAATCTAAGACCGTCACACTGAGACGAAATTGTTGAGGTAAAGGGTCAGACACTTTCCATGTTTGGACGAACGATTGCATATTATTCCCTGTTTAATCATTCAAATCTAAGTCAGGAGATCTGGCCACGGATGGTTCCGTCCGCGAATCGTCTTCGAGAGAAAGGACCCGTCCTGAAAGGAGTGGCCGGAGTTTGGACGTAGGGTGGTGGGGCAGGGTGGGGCACTGAGATACCCCCCAACACACAGACAACGGGTCGACGACCGAGTGGGACCGTCAACGTCCTTCTGTCTCCGCCGGACCCTTTCTCCACTCGATTCCTCTCTACCTCGGCCCGGGTGAGGAAAAGTTACACTTGGTACCGACATGTGAAAGGGGAAAGAGTAGAAAGGAGACGGGAGCGTCCGGGGACTGACCTTACGATGTCTACAAGGCGTAAGACATAGACCATTCACTCCGTGGCCCGGTCTGAGTCAGAGAGGACACTTGAAAGGAAGAGACACAAGGACATGTTATACAGTTCCCACATAATGTCGGGTAGGGTGGAGGGTTGGAAACTCTCGAAAACAGTCCTACAAACCCTGAACTGGAGTGTAAGACGGAGACATAAAGATCAAGTACACGGGATTTCTCGTCCCTGACCCAGACTGACTGGGACCATAGACGATGTCACCTCACACATTGTGCTGACAAGTCATTTCTTCCCTTTCTTTCAACGGTCCGACTAAGGTGAGGTTCTTGGAGTCCGAAGTGAAAAGTTTCGTCTCCTAACCGAACTTGCAGAGACCACTCGGGTCCCAATTCTCATACGAAGACCCCCGGCCAGGATTCTACCGTCTTCTTATCCTGCCCCTCTGGTGAAAGACGGAGTGTTTAAGTAGTTTTCTTGTAAAGTTGTGACTCATTTAAGGTGTTTTGTTGAAGACTTACGACCGTCTCCTGTAGTCCGTGGGTCTTTTCGTCTAGTAACAGAAGTTTTTGTCAGTAGTAGACGGACTCTTCCCTGCGGTCATCATGTGGGTCTTTTGACTCGTCGTCCCTGACCTTTCCACTATTCAGCGTCGCTGACGCGAGCAGTTTGTGGACTCGATGAACCTGGACCCTTCCCGTGTTTTGTGTCCGGGTCGACTTAGACGCGGAGACTCCCGATGGACTCACGGTTCGGACTCACCGAATCTGGTCCCTCCACGTACGTCGGATCCCGGTCGGAGTCTGACAAGGGCCACCTCGTTGTATCTCGGACTCACCACACGTGGCACTCGTCCCCGTCCGGGTCGCATCGACTCTGTGACGCTCGTGTGTGGTCACAATAAACAAACGTCGTAGGGAGGGAGGGGTGTCGCACTGACTTGTTTACTCGGAATTTTTTTTTTTCACAGGTGGTGGCGGGGGGAACACAGTCCCGTCTTTAGTCTGTGACTTCTCTGGTCGTTTGTCTTCTACGATTTGTCTCCCTTGACGGAACCTTCACTGGGGTGTGACGGGTGTTGTGGTCTCTTTCAGGGTCTATATAGAAATGATAAAAATACTAGAAAAACAACAACAACAACAACTACTACAACGACACACTAACAAAAAAGAAGAAGAAAAATTTGAAAAATTTTTAAAATTCAGGAGATAAAGAGAAAATTAAAAATAAAAATATTGGATGATAATGAAAAGTTTTTTTTTTTTCTGGGATAAAAATTTCGTGTACGACATATGTATAAAAAACACCAACACCAACAACAAAAAATTATTAAGAACACCGAAAAAAGAAGAAGAAGAAGAAAAGAAATTATAACATAAAAACTTTTAGGTTGGAGATGAGATCTAAAAATTAGAAACGAAAAACCATCAACAACAGTTAAAACATGTAAATTTTTGGGTTAGAAGTCATGTGTTAAAATGGACTATCGCTCTAATGACCGAACTGGTGAGAGAGGAGGAAACCTGAGAGTAAAAAGAGGTGGTCCACCGGAGACAGAGAAGGGAGGGGGAAGAGAAGAGATGGGTTGAGACACTTAGAGACACACAAGGTCTGCCACCTCTTGTGAATCCCTTGACCAATGACCGACGTAGACAGAGAGAGGAAAAGTAAAGGGAGAAAATAGGAGCACCGGTGGTGAAGGAGGGAGAGGAGAAGGGACATATTGAGACACTTGTAGAGACTCGCCAGGTCTGACACCTCGTGGGTATTCCTTCACTAATGACCGATCGAACGAGAGAGGAGAAAACTAGGGTGGAGTAGAGTAAGGTCAGTGGAGATTGATGGAGGAGGGAGAAGAGAAGAGGTACATTGAGTCACTTGGAGAGACCCACAGGGAGTTACACCTCTTTGAAGGGTAGAAATTGGATCTACAAAATAGTAACCACGACATATCTACCTCTTCAGAACTCCGATGACATTTTTATTCTGACTTTTGGTCTCTGTCCTCCGAATTCAGGTTTAGGACTCTGGTAGTCTCTTGAGGACTTAGGTCCCTTGTAATTAGTTATCCTCGAGTAGTTTGCGGAGGTATGGATGTGACTTTGGTTCGTGGTGGGTTCCCGGTTGTTCAAGGTCTCGTTCTGTATTGTGAGTTTAAGAGGTCGTTGTGTCCTTGTGTGGGGACTCGAAGTTATATGTCCGTCGAGTTTCAATGAGGTTTTGGTGACTGTAGAGTCTTGAGTAATGACCTGTGAAGTAACGTGAGGTCTCTCTTCTTTAGGTCGAGGTAGGTGGTCTTGAGGATGTGTTCGAAGGGATTGGTTCTTTGGAACCGTTCGGTGACTATGTTAGGGTGGGTGTGACTCCTTTGAGATATTATTTCTCTTGAGGTGTTTAAGGGTCTTACGTCTTTCCGGTGGGGTTTACGTCGTTATATTGGTTCTACTTCTCTGTCTCCCTATGGGTCGTCCATTTCCTTGTCCTCTTTACGGGTGGTTTGGTTTGTTTTCTCCTTCTCTATTCCTTAGATGGACTCTTTCTTAAGACTTATAACTATCACTTATACTAGGTTTTAGAACTTTAATTTTACCTTAGTGTCTATTTATCGGACCTCTGTTCCTAACTCTTCTACGTTCTTTCCAAATTGTTCCTGGATCTTCTTTATTTTTTCTCAGTTATATATTACTTATTACGTTATTTACTCTAGTCTTTGTGAGACCTCAGTTGTTTATCTTATTGCCCCCGTCTTCTATCCTAATCACTTATCTTCTATCTTACCATCTTTATTTACTTAGTCTCTCCTTTTTTCTTTTTGTTTATTTTTTCTTTACTCCTGTTAGAGTCTCTGGAGGTCCTGTTGTACTTTGCGAGGTTGTAAGCTTTATATCCTCAGGGTCTTCTTCTGTTTTTATTTCTGGTACTCTTTTAGGAACTCCTCCATTATCAACTTTTGAAGGGATTTTACCCCTTCCTTTATTAGTGGGTTCAGGTTCTTTGGGTCTCTCAAGGTTTGTCCTATTTGGGTTCCGCTTTGTGGGGTTCTGTGTATAATTAGTTTAATTGTTTCTAGTTTGTGTTTCTTGTTTATAATTTTCGTCGTTCCCCCTTTTTTTTGGTGTTTATTGTGTGTTCCCCTAAGGGTATTCCTATTGACGTCTAGAAAGTTATCTTTGAGAAGTCCGGTCTTTCCTTACCGTTCTGTATGAATTTCACTACTTTCGTTTATTGGATGTCGGGTCTAATGACATGGGTCGTTCCTAGCGAAAGTTTATACTTCCTCTTTAGTTTTCGAAATGTCTGTTCGTTTTCGACTTTCTTAAGTTGTGGTGGTTTGATCGAGAGGTTGTTTACGATTTCCTATAAGAGATCTGTCCTTTGTGTTTTTCCCACGTATTTGGGATTGGGTTTTGTTATTTCATTTACCGTTGTCCTAGTATAAATAATTATTAATGGAATTTGCATTTACCCAACTTACGGTGTTGGTTTACCGTTTCTGACCGACTTACCTATGTTTTTGTTCTAGGGATATATACGACGGATGTTCTCTGGGTGGAGTTTTGTTCCCTGTGTTTGTCTAACTTTCACTTCCCGACCTTTTTCTATAAGGTGCGTGTCTCTTGTTTTCTTTCGTCCTCATCATTAGAGTATAGTCTATTTTATCTGAAATTTTGTTTCCGACACTTTTCTCCGTTTCTTCCGGTGATGTATTACTAGTTTCCTAGTTAGGTTCTTCTTCTATATTGTTAATGTTTATATATACGTGGGTTGTATCCCCGTGGCGTTATACATTCTGTTTACGATTGTTCATACTTTCCCCTTTAATTGTTAATGTGTTATTATCACCCTCTGAAATTATGGGGTGAGTGTGGATACCTGTCTAGTTGATTTCTCTTTTAATTGTTTCTTTACGTTTGAAATTTACTATGTTATCCGGTCAATCTGGATTAACTATAGATATCCTGTAAAGTGGGGTTTTGTTACTTAAAGTGGAAAAAGAGTTCACGAGTATCTTGGAAGAGGTCCTATCTAGTGTGGGACCCGGTATTTAGATTGGAACTATTTAACTTTTTTTTAACTTTAGTAAGGTTCGCAGAAAAGAGTGGTATTACGTAATTCTAATCTGGAGTTAATGTCCTCTTTTTAATAATATTTAAGGTTGTATACCCCCGACTTGTTGTGCGAAGACTTATTGGTTGTTTAGTGTCTTCTTTATACGTATCTTTACTTACTTTTACTTTTGTGTTGTTGGGTTTTGGACACCCTGTGATATTTTCGTCACGATTCTCCTTTCAAGTATCGTTATGTCCGTATGGAGTTCTTTGTTCTTTTTTCAGTTTATTTATTGGATTGACATGTGGATTTCGTTGATCTTTTCCTCCTTTACCTCTTGGGGTCTCAATCATCTTCCTTTCTTTAGAATTTTTAATCCCGTCTGTATTTACGTTTTCTTTGTTTTCTCTGGTATCGTTTGTTTTCGGTTGTCGATAAAGAAACTTTCCTATTTATTTTAACTGTTTGGTAATCGGTCTGAGTAGTTCTTTGTTTCTCTCTTTTGAGTTTACTTATTTTAATCTTTACTTTTACCTCTCTAGTGTTGTCTGTTGTGTCTTTATGTTTCCTAGTACTCTGCTGATAGTCGTTAATATACGGTTATTTTACCTGTTGCACCTTCTTTACCTGTTTAAGAATCTTTTTATGTTGAAAGGTTTTGACTTGGTCCTTCTTTATCTTTTAGAATTGTCTGGGTAGTGTTCGTGCCTTTAACTTTGACATTAGTCTTTGGAAGGTCGTTTGTTTTCGGGTCCCGGTCTACCGAAGTGTCGACTTAAGATGGTTTTTCAATCTCTTCTCGATTGTGGATAGAATGAGTTTGAGAAGGTCTTTTAACGTCTCCTTCGATTTGAAGGTTTGAGTAAGATACTCCAGTGGTAGTGGGATTATGGCTTTGGACTGTTTCTACGGTGTTTTTTTCTTTTGACGTCCGGTTATAGTGACTACTTGTATCTACGTTTTTAGGAGTTGTTTTAAGATCGTTAGTCTCAGGTTGTTGTGTAATTTTCCAGTATGTGGTACTAGTTCACCCGAAATAGTGTCCCTACGTTCCTAAGAAGTTATAGGCGTTTAGTTAGTTACATTAAGTGGTGTAATTGTTTAACTTTTTATTTTCGGTATACTAATAGAGTTATCTACGTCTCTTCCGGAAACTGTTTTAGTTTGTAGGTAAATACTATTTTTGAGAGGTCTTTCGTCCTTATCTTCCTTGTATGGAGTTGTATTATTTTCGATATATACTGTTTGGGTGTCGTTTGTAATAGGAGTTACCACTTGTTGACTTTCGTAAAGGGGATTTCAGTCCTTCTTCTGTTCCCACGGCTGAAAGTGGTGATGATAAGTTGTATCAAGACCTTCAAAACCGGTGTCGTTAGTCTCGTCTTTTCCTTTATTTTCCTTAGGTTTGACCTTTTCTTCTTCATTTTGAGAGTGACAAACGTCTACTGAACTAGGAGATGTATCTTTTGGGATTTCTGAGGTGGGCTTTTAATAATCTCGATTAGTTACTTCTCCTGTGATTATCTACATCTTTATATAGTGCAAGTACCTAACCTTCTTAGTTATATCACTTATACTTATATGATGGGTTTCGTTAGATATCTAAGTTACGTTAGGGATAACTCGAAGGTCGCCATAAAAAGTGTCTCGATCTTGTTTATTAAAGCGTTAAACATACCTTTATGTTTTTTGGAGCTTATCGGTTTCGTTGGAACTCTTTCTTCTTACCTCGACCTCCTTAGTTGAACGGACTGAAGTCCACAATGATGTTTCGGTGTCAGTAGTTCTGTCATACCATGACCGTGTTTCTGTCTGTATATCTAGTTACCTTTTTTTATCTTTCGGGTCTCTATTTAGGTGTGTGGATGCCTGTGGAATAGAAACTGTTTCCTCCGTTCTTATATGTTACCTGATTTCTGTTAGAGAAATTGTGCACCACGACCTTTTGACCAGTTGGTGAACATTTTCTTACTTTGATCTTGTGAAAGATTGTGGTACGTGTTTTTATTTGAGTTTACCTAATTTCTAGATTTACTTTCTGGTCTTTGATATTTTGAGGATCTCCTCTTGTATCCTTTTTGTGAGAGACTGTATGTAGTGTCGTCCTAGGAGATACTAGGTGGAGGGTCTTATGACCTTTATTTTCGTTTTTATTTGTTTACCCTAGATTAATTTTAATTTTCGAAAACGTGTTGTTTCCTTTCATATTCGTTCCACTTTTCTATCGGAAGACTTACCCTCTTTTATTATCGTTTACTTCGTTGACTGTTTGTTGATTAGAGTTTTCATATGTTCGTTGAATACGTCGAGTTAAGGTCTTTTTATTTGCTGGGTTAGTTTTTTATCCGGTTTCTCGATTTGTCTGTAAAGAGGTTTCTACTGTATGCCTACCGATTGTTTGTGTACTTTTCTACGAGTTGTAGTGAGTAATAGTCTCTTTACGTTTAGTTTTGGTGTTACTCCATGGTAAAGTGTGGTCGGTCTTACCGACGCTAGGTTTTCAGACGTTCGTTATTTACGACCTCTCCCACACCTCTTTACTCTTGGGAGACTGTGACAACCACCCTTACGTTTGATCATGTCGGTGATACCTCTTGTCACACCACTAAGGAATTTTTTAACGTTTATCTTGACTGAATACTGGGTCGTTAGGGTGACGACCCGTATGTGTGGCTCCTTTGGTCTTAACTTTCTCTGTGTACATGGGGTTACAAGTAACGTCGTGACAAATATTATCGGTCCTGCACCTTTGTCGGATCTGAAGGTAGTCATCTACTTACCTACTCTTTCGACACCATGTATATGTGTTACCTCATAATGAGTCGGTAATTTTTCTTATGTAAACTTAATCAAGATTACTCCACCTATTTTGACCTCGACTAATAGGTCTCACTTCATTCGGTCTTTCTTTTTGTGGTTATACTATATAATTGTGTATACATACCTTAAATCTTTCTGTCATTCTATTGGGACATACGTTCTGTCGTTTTCTCTGTGTCTACACATCTTGCCTGAAAACCTGAGACTCCCTCTTCCTCTCCCACCCTACTAAACCCTTTTACCGTAACTTTGTACATATGATAGTACATTCTTTGCTTAGTGGTCAGATACAAGCTACGTTCTATGTCCTACAAACCCCGACCACGTGCCCCTACTAGGTCTCTCTACTATACCCCTCCCTCCACCCTCCCTCTAAGTCCTAACCCTTGAGTACATGTGGGCACCACCTAAGTACAGTCACATACCGTTTTGGTTATGTCATAACATTTCATTTTATTTCATTTTTTTTTTTTTTTTTCACGCGAAGACCATGAAGGGACCCCGGGTCACAATTAGGTAGACGATTATGTCCCCTGTACCAAGTCAGGGACGAGACCCTTGTAAGGTGTACGACACCTTGTTGATTTGAACACACGGAGTCGGTGACTTTGGACTTCTAAGATCTCGACCACGAGGTGTCGTTCTCTTCGGTGACGTTCCTCTTCGGGTATACGACGTCGATCTCTCATCGAGGGAGAGAGGTGTTGATCTCTTTCAGGTACACACCGTTCCTTCTAGGTCGTGTCGGTTTATTATTTATATCGTTCACACAGGTACAGTTTTTTTGAATTACTTCGGAACAACTTAATTTTTTGTTGTTGTTGACACGAAGGTTACGACCCCCACACCCAGACTATAGACCAGTCCCTGTATTCCAGGGTGTACGACACATCACACCATTTTTTTTTTTTTTTTTTTTTTCTAGTCGGACCGTATTACAATTCTTGTGTCGGAAACTTTGGGTCTAAGTTAAAGAGGAAGCTTTCGACAAACCCAACCTCACTTACTTAGAGAAATACGAAGGAAAGGGTGTAGATGTATTGACCCTACTTGTCATACAGAGAGTTCACGATTACCCATAACACAGTCCTCCTGGTCGACCGAAACGAGAGTTCACTGAGGAGAAGAAAGTGTGACTTGTGAAATGAAGACTGAAGACACCAGTGGTGTGCGTACCCAAACAAAGGGTATGGTTGTTCGTTCAGAGACGTTGTGGCTGACCCACAGGATGTTAATTGAGTTGAGTGTGATAGATGGACCTTCATAGTCTAGGGTGTCCAATTCCCAAGTTAGGGCACACTGACAGGGGAGGTGTGAAGTCCACGGTTAGTGTTTATTTTCCAGGGGTCCGATAGGTCTTGAAGACAAGTGGAACCATATTTAGTCTCTAAAAGTACTGGAGGAAAAAGGACCTAAACCAATAAACGACCCCGCCAAGTCTCTTGAGTCTCATAAATGAATACAAATGTTCAAATAATTTCCTATAATATTTCCCATGTCCATATGTTGGTCTACTTCTCTATGTATCCCACCTCAAACCCTCCCATGGGTCACATCCCCGAAGACAAGGATACCTCAACCCCGTTTAGTGGGAAGGTCAAGTACCTGCACAAGTGGGTGGACCTTCAAGAGTTTTGGGACATAATAACTCTAAAAATGACTCCGAAGGAGTACATCCGTACTAGATAATGATTGAGGTAAAGATGGAGGTAATAGGAGAGACCTCCTACCTCTCTCCCCGACTTTTAAGATTCGAAGATTAGTACCGAACTAAAAAGGTTGCTAGTCCAGAGTAGGTCCTCGATAGGTTCTCGGTTGGGTATCAGTAGAGTAATCTTGTTTTCTGTGAAGATAGTGGGTCCTTCAATGTTCCCAAAGTCCTTACGTCACAGTTCTTGACCCCCCTCTGGATATATATACAGTAGGTATGTACTATATACAGTGTATATACCGTATATATGTAAAGGACATATATGTATATACAGTATATATACGGTATATTTTATTTCCTATGTCTGTTTGTCAGTTCTGTTGATCTACTTCTCTATGTATCCCACTCCAGGCCCTTCCAGAGGTCACATCCTTTGTATATTATATAGGATAATTACAGGGTCCGTAGTTTACTCAGGTACGGATATTACATTAACCGTATCACATACTTCTTAGGGGTTATTTATGGTTGTAGACAGTGAGAACAGTTTACTGGACCAGTTCGGTATGTGTAATTCAACTAAAAATAAAACATAAAACACACATGAGAGGTTTAAGGGGGGGCACTTTTATATAATGATAGGATCACCCCTTTGTGTGTACGCGGAGGACCATTCGGACGGGTGGTCTGGGATGAGGAAAACCGAAGTAGTCCACAAATTTAAGTGGTCCGAGTAAACCTATGAGATTCAACCAACCTAAGTATAACACTCCACTAGTGATTTCTAGACTTTTACGATGTTTTCTAACATACTCTACCCTCTTAAAGGACAATCAGGTCACCAATACTAAAGAGCGAAAGTCACGACCCCCGGGTTCAAGTTAGGACCCAGTTCCTTGATTGTAAGACACTCGGTACGGTCCCTCGGCCTTTTCTTTCCCTCATGATGGACTCTCAATTTACAATGTCGTTTATGCTACTTAAGATTAGTTTTTTCCCCAGGATTTTAATCCGAAGGAGACTCGGTCCCATATCCAGAGGGTGTACTATGGAGTAAAGTAGGAGTGTGCAGAAGTCTCCTTCTACGATGGTAGGGGTACAAGGTTTACGTGAAATTCAACATTCCTCCAACTTCTCGAACGAGTTCAGTACCCCGTTTTGGGGTTGGACCTCGGTCCGACGGGCGGAAGTCATGGGTGGAGAAGTGCGGGAAATTTAGGTGAACTCTTTCTTAGGAGGTCTGGGTCTCAGTCCATTGCGAACTGATTTTATTAAATAACCAACTTTTTATATGCACAAGGTTTTACCACTGTTAGAAGGGAGAGAACCTGCTAAGTCAGGATCGGAGTAATTCACCTATCTCGTCTCGTTCACGAGTACCCCTCTGTACCGACCGACTCCGTGGAACGTGAGTACTTCGTCCACCTCCGTCTTCCTGTCTGTGGGACCGAACCTTGTCCCTCCCCTCTTCACGTCCGTCCTGAGGACGAGGTATGTAAAGGTAGAACAGACTAAAAGAAAAACTTTACGTATACATTAGTACCTATCGGACGAAGTAGAAATAAAAAAAAAAAAACATTAATTTTTATTTCTTTGTCACTCTTTTTTCGTCATCTTCGACTCTCGTCGGTGTTCTCTACTCTCGGTGTGAACCTCGACCCCCATGACTCCGGTCTAGACCCTGTACTCCGGAACCAGAGGGATCACGGGTGAGTCGGTCCGAACCCTACCACGACCCAAGGGACGTACCGAAGAGGTCGGAGGTGAAGTTTACGAGACCCCAAGTGTGGGTGTCCCGGGTAGACCGACGAGAAGTCCCCGAGAGACTGAGTCCCGATAAGGACTCATCAAAACTTTTATGGGTGCAGTGAGAGTCTTGGAGGGGACAGAAACGACGGTGACCGTCCCCCGGGTCGGTGTTTTAGGTCCCCATTTCCCGTCCCGCACGCTCACGAAAACCTTTTTCACCTCGAAAACCACAAATCACAGTAGAAAGGTCCACGAAAGGGTCAGTTTACAGGGTGGTGACCGACAGTACTTCTTTGACCCTCACTAGGAAACGTGACTCGACAACACTCACCCAAAGAGTCGATGATAAACAGATCGAGGAGACCTCAAAGTCCACGTAACAGAGTAACTTAGGAGTGTCGTCGGGACTTTTCATCTGTCACCATGTCTCTTTTGTGAAATTTAGTGAAAGGGTGGTACAGGAGAACCTAGTCTCCAGTTCACGGTTTGGTCTAAAAGACTAGATTTGGATTTAACTTGACAAGGTCATACGTTACCTACTAACGTACCCCTAAAGACGATATCAGGTTATCAAGTCTTAAAAGATCAAAAGTTTGTTCTAAGTGAAACGTTTGTTTCTTTTACGACAATCTGAAGTGGAGTATCCTTTAAACATAGATCCCCTTTTGGGTAGAAAAAACCGAGGGTAAAAACCGAGGTACGGGGTTGTTTAAACACGAACCCTTACTGAGTGTGTAACCGTTCCTCGGATCAAGGGGGGTGACTACATGACTTCTTTCTAGAGAGATCCCGGTTCTCCCCCTAACCGGTCGACTGTATCGGACACCAGACCTTCGTCCGTGTCTTGTTACGATTCTCGAGACCCGAGTCGTAGGGCCTGGATCCCAGAATATTAGAGTCGGAGGAGGGGAGAGACCCGGAATGAGAGGAACCGAGATTTTCCTTCCTCACCTGATCCTACGTGAGACTGGTATGCCAAATAGGTCTTCTTTCCATTTGTTCCACCTCACATTAAGGACGTGGGACCCCTAACGACCACAGGTAAAAGTCGTTCCAGAGTCTTAGTCGGGGCCTTTATTCTGGATTGTAAATGACTTAGAAGACAATCACTAAACGACCAAACACGAGAAGAATGTGATAAGACACCCCAGAAGTTTATTCAAACACGTTTTAACAACAACAAGTCAGTGATTCAGCACAAACTGAGACACACTAAGGTACCTGACGTCGTACGGTCCGAAGGGACAGGAGGTGGTAGGGGACCTCAAACGAGTTTGAGTACAGGTAACTTAGTCGCTACGGTAGGTTTATAGAGTAGGAGACAGTGGGTGAAAAGGAGGACGGGAGTTAGAAAGGGTCGTTGTCCCTTTCCCCATACAAAAGTTTCCCCAGTTAAGACGTAGTCTATCGGTTTGATAACCTCGAAATCGAAGTCGTAGGAAGGTTACTTATAAGTTTCAACTAAAGGACATCTTAAGTGACTAAACTAGAAGAACGACAGGTTCCCTGAAAGTTCTCGGAAGAGGTCGACATGTTAAGTCTTCGTAGTTAAAGAAGCCGTAAGTCGGAAGAAATACCAGGCTGAGAGTATAGACATGTACTGATGACCTTTTTGGCATCGAAACTGATCTACCTGGAAATAACCGTTTCTCAACAGAGACAAAAATTTATGCGACAGATCCAACTAGTATCGAAAAGAAACACTTCTTATGAGAAGTCGTTATTTTTCCTTGTTCAATAACTATGTACATTGTTGAACCTACTAGAACACGACTCACCCTTTTTTTATCCAGTAAAGTTTTCTAACATACAACACACTTGTTTCTTACGGTCGTCGGTGAAGTCATTTGTTTCCTACAGGACCGGTATTTCTGACTTCGACGAGGACCCACACGGGACCCCACTTAAGTCCTACCTCTTTTTGTCCTATGACAAGGATCTATCGATTCCTCTTATCGTTTCCTTACTAAAGATACTCGGACCTTTGGGTGAGGTGAGAAGTACGGACCTCTTAGAGTACCTGTCTCCTCGGACCGTCCAATATCAGATATCCCATCGTTTCTCAACCTGTACTGACTTCGCTAATTCGTGTGTATGCTTGAGAATGTAGAAGGGTATGTATCTCTTCATGATTTTAGTGATTGAACTCTACAGATACGAAACACTAATCGTTATTAGAGACTACAAAATGATAAAAAAAAAATAAAAAAACAAAACAAAGGGTCTTTTTTTTTTTTTTTTTTTGAAAATACATAGGACCAAGGAGGAAGTAAAGAAGCTTTGTCAAGGAGTCTCAATAGACTGTGCGACAGAAGGTCCGACATCATTATAGGAGTTTATTTTGTATTAAGAGTTGTAAATCCAACACGTAAAAAAAAAGAAAGAAGAAGAAGAAGAAAAAAAAAAAAGAACCACCCGTCGACACAACAAAGTAAATATATCGTAAGACCCTTACTGTTTTAATATCTCTTGACTAATCACTAACGGTCTCTAACTCCTACCTAGTAACCGGTATTTCCCCGTCGTACTTACTCAAAAGAACATCAGTACCTTGATGAATTGAACATAGAACGGACACCACCCCCAGTATGTATAGATATATACGTTACTTTAACGTATCTTGATACACACGGCTGTGTGTGTCCTCATGTACATTTTGACCAATTTCAGATATCATTACATAGTTACAGTTAAAGGACCGAAACAACAATATAACATTAATACATTCTATAATGGTAATCCCTTTCGATCCACTTCTTCTCCCCTAGAGAAACAGGGGGGGGGGAAAAAAAAAAAAAAAAACGTTAAAAGTCAGCAAGATAAGTCAAGTCAAGTCAAGTCAGTGAGTCAGCACAGGCTGAGAAAGACTGGGGTACTTAGCGTCGTGCGGTCCGGAGGGACAGGTATTGGTTGAGGGCCTCAAGTGAGTTTGAGTGTAGGTAGCTCAGCCACTACGGTAGGTCGGTAACGTAGGAGACAGCAGGGGAAAAGGAGGACGAGGGTTAGGGAGGGTCGTAGTCTCAGAAAAGGTTACTCAGTTGAGAAACGTACTCCACCGGTTTCATGACCTTGAAGTAGAAATCGTAGTAAGGAAGGTTTCTTGTTGGTCCCGACTAGAGGAAGTCTTACCTGACCAACCTAGAGAAATTTCAGGTTCCCTGAGAGTCCTCAGAAGAGGTTGTGGTGTCAAGTCTTCGTAGTTAAGAAGCCACGAGTCGAAAGAAGTGTCAGGTTGAGAGTGTAGGTATGTACTGGTGGCCTTTTTGGTATCGGAACTGATCTGCCTGTAAACAACCATTTCATTGCAGAGACGAAAACTTATACGATAGATCCAACCAGTATTGAAAAGAAGGTTCCACATTCACAGAAAATTAAAGTACCGACGTCAGTCCACCAAGATATTAATACAGGTTTGATTTTCAAATTTTCTTTCGGACACTCCGTAAGGATAGGGTAAGATATCTACTTTTTGGACTCCGAGGGACTCCAGTATATTACAACTCGTCCTTTCATTTCTAAGCTAAGGTGAAGAGAAGACTGGGGTCTCAACGTTCGAAGAAGAGGTGGTGTCCCGAAACTCACACGCTCCTATCGACAAGTCTTCAACAAGAGGTCAAGGTTCAATGAGAGGTGAAGTCTCCAAGGAGACACCTCCTGTGTGTCTCCAAAGTCACAGACTATAACGGTTCTCTTGTCTACTTCATAAGTAAAGAGGGTGGACCCTTCACTCTCGGACACTAAATCAATCGAGTAAACACCCTCTTACCCCATCGTTTCTCAGTCTGTACTGACTCGTTGAAGAGAGAGAGAGAGAAAACCTCCCCGAGATGGTACACGAGAATAATATGAAGGAAGGGAGGTAGTAATTCCGTAACCAACTTCCTTCTTACTGAGACTCGGGGACGTCAAAGTAGCCCGAGTCTTCTCATTTTGCGTATATTACAGAAGTGGGTGTGTACAGGAAAGAAAGG
Source organism: Capra ibex (assembly GCA_006410555.1). Lineage (NCBI taxonomy): Eukaryota > Metazoa > Chordata > Mammalia > Artiodactyla > Bovidae > Capra > Capra ibex. The sequence goes on from SJYO01033645.1 coordinate 62,136,789, forward strand.
GAGGGTAGAGTGAAGTAGACCGAGACTTGAGTCCGAGTCGACGGGCTTCGACTATTTGGTTGTAAGATAACGTCCTTTTTCACCCATTACTCTTCTACCAGTGTAGGGTCCAGTGCAGACTCAAGGACCCTACCGACGGTTCATACCCGAAAACCGAAACACATCCTGTCTAAAGCTCTCGATCGGTATAACTTCACTTTCCTCCAAATAAATCCCTCTTTGTGTAAGGTATCTGTCTCAACCCAGTAGAGTCTTCTGTTCTCTCCGTGGTCCCACACCCGACAGGTAAAAATGTCCCCACCTACGAAAGGATCCGATTACTCATCCTCCTCCTAAGGTCGATAAACCCTGTCCCCACTCCTGAAGGTCCTTGACCCACTGATAGGTTAACAACTGGAAATACCAGTCGGAACCTTGGTAGAACCGTCAACACTCGCACAGTAAATCAAACGATTACACAATGTCACTCGGATATGACTCCGAGGTCCAAATTACCTTCAGTCGAACCTGGAGAAACCAAGATTAGTCGGATACAACAGAGGAACCGAATACAGTAAGAAAATTTACAACACGGGACGGAGAAAAGACAAAGTTGAACTCTGTTTACGACCATTCTTTCCTTTTCAACGAAATAAGTCCTCCGACCGTTGGACTCCTCTTCCATCTGAGTACAGGTTTTTGGTCAAGGTACTTTCCAAAAGTTCCATCCTAGTGATCCCAGTCTCAGAAGTAATAGAAGATAGGAGATGGACGTACCCCCGGAATCAAGGATGTCTTGAGTTTCCATAAAACAGTACTATATAAGGGACTCCGTCTTGGTCCTGAGACGGGTTACCGACGTGATGACTGACAGGAGGAAACAAAGACGTAAGGAAGAGAAGGGACTAATTGTTGACAAACTTAGACAGGAAACCTTGAGTCTCTTTCAGTTCCTCCGACTTACTTCGGATAAAGGATGTTTGTTCTTCACCCTCTGTGTCTTCCCAAAAATGGACCCTCCCTGAGTATTCCAGGACGAGACAAAGTGATACTTCTGTGATTTTGTTCTATGTACTTAAATCGTCTCTGAAGTGGGACAGATTCTTCTTGTTTCTGTTCATCATTTGTTATTTGTCTTGTTGTTAGTTACGTTCTCGTGTAAGTCCAACACCCTCGTCAGTGCTAAGAATGAGGTCTAATTTCGATGACGTATATAGGTGAAAAAAATTTTTAAGATAAAGGTTTCTCATATATACATATACATACTGACTAAGTGGTATCTAGTTTAACGATTGTAGACGACCCAGTAACTTTTTCGTTCTCTTAAGGTCTTTTTGTAGATAAAGACGAAATAACTGATACGGTTTCGGAAACTGATACACCCAGTGTTATTTGACACCTTTTAAGACTTTATCTACCCTTATGGTCTGGTGGACTGGACGGAGAACTCTTTGGATATACGTCCAGTGCTTCGTTGTCAATCTTGACCTGTACCTTGTTGTCTGACCAAGGTTTATCCTTTTCCTCATGCAGTTCCGACATATAACAGTGGGACGAATAAATTGAAGGTACGTCTCAGGTAGTACTCTTTGCGACCCGACCTTCTTCGTGTTCGACCTTAGTTCTAACGACCCACTTTATAGTTATTGGACTCCATACGTCTACTGTGGTGGGAATACCGTCTTTCACTTCTCCTTGATTTTTCGGAGAACTGTTTTCACTTTCTCCTCTCACTTTTTCAACCGAATTTCGAGTTGTAAGTCTTTTGTTTCTAGTACCGTAGACCAGGGTAGTGAAGTACCCTTTATCTACCCCTTTGTCACCTTTGTCACAGTCTGAAGTAAAAAAACCCGAGGTTTTAGTGACGTCTACCACTGACGTCGGTACTTTAATTTTCTGTGAATGAGGAACCTTCCTTTCAATACTGGTTGGATCTATCGTATAACTTTTCGTCTCCGTAATGAAACGGTTGTTTCCAGGTAGATCAGTTCCGATACCAAAAAGGTCACCAGTACATACCTACACTCTCAACCTGACACTTCTTTCGACTCGCGGTTTTTTAACTACGAAAACTTGACACCACAACCTCTTCTGAGAACTCTCAGGGAACCTGACGTTCCTCTAGGTTTGTCAGGTAAGATTTCCTCTAGTCAGGACCCACAAGTAACCTTCCTGACTACGACTTCGACTTCGAGGTTATGAAACCTGTGGAGTACGTTTCTCAACTGAGTAACCTTTTCTGGGACTACGATCCTCTCTAACCCCCATCCTCCTCTTCCCCTGCCGTCTCCTACTCTACCGACCTACCGTAGTGACTGAGCTACCTGTACTCAAACTCACTTGAGGCCCTCATCCACTACCTGTCCCTCCCTCCGGACCGCACGACGCTAAGTACCCCAGTCTTTCTCAGCCTGTGCTGACTCCCTGACTTGACTTGACTTGACTTGACTGAGTGAAACGACATATCGTCTTTGATTGTCTTAGAACATTTAGTTGATATGGGGTTATTTTTAATTGATTTATTTTTCTATTTTATTTTTCGTTAAATTGTAATTTTTTTGTTCGACAACGTTTCCATCCTACATAAATTACACGTAGAGGACCACTCGTTCACCATACATGAGTATCCGGACAACACAAAGTCTCTTGTCTCTTACACGTGGGTCAAGAAAGACCACTTGGTCTGTCTATTATAAAGTCTTTTCTCAACCTGAAATTCTAGGACTCCGGTTTTCTTTCTGTAACCGTTACCGTATTCTGTAATTCCAAGTACAATAGTTCACACTCACCTGTACAATCCCCTTTGTGACTGACTTTGGTGGACGGGACCGGTCCGTGGTATCATTAGTAAACGTACTCAACAAATACCGTCCTCTAGGACCATTTCTTAACCCTTATTATTCGGTGGTGGTTGGTCTTCTCAAATCCTTTCCAGTTTTCCTCTACGGTGGAGGGTCTTAGGAGTGACCGTAAGTAGAACCGACTTGTTCTGCACGTGGGTTCAATCTTACTAACCGGTTTCTGTTGGGACTTTGATTAGGGCAGTGGTATTTGGACTCTGACACTCGGTGTACCGTCTCGTCAGGAGGACCCAAGGGAATGGGATAACGAGAGGTGGGTCCACGGGAAAGGGTTATTTCAGAGGACGAAACAGTCGTACACACAGAGGAACCTGTTAAGTAAAGACTTACAATCCGTTCTCGGGTGAGAGTCTGAGATCTTTCCTAGGGGGAAGGACGTTGTCTACACCCCCTCTGTTCCACAAAACTGGACGAGACTGGTTATACCATTGGTGACTACACTGAAGACTCGTGGAACTTACTACGATCAGACTTTACTTTACACGACCTCAGGTCTTTTATACGTTATAGAGACATAAAGAAAATAACTAATGTATACCTTTATTACTCTTAAACTTATGTAACCCAATCGATTTTATTAAAAATTGTAACTATATAGGACAAAGTAAAATGACAAAAATACGTCGATCATCTTTCAACATTTAAATACACCGACAGTAGTATAAGACAACCCGTCGGGAGATCTGGTCGGAATAAGACAGATTACGAATGAGAAAACAACCAAGGGTAAACGTCGTCGGTATCAAACCCCGTTAAATAAGAAAAAAGAATTTTTTACATCGGAGGGACTAGAGTTCCCACTATTAAATAATTCATGAAACTTTCTACCCCATCTCAGAGTTCCCGGAGACACGAATTGTTATGAAGGAAACGTTGTTTGTTCAAACCATAAGTTTTACTTGGTTACGTACTTACAATTTTAGAGCCTCAGAGAAATGAAGACTTTAATGGTAGTCTTGTAAAGAAAAGTACAGAGACTTAAAAGGTATCTTCGAGTCCGAGACAGACTGAGGAGTGAAGGACTCCATCACTCTTAATATAAAGACCCCTAAACCTTCACTAAAAAATGTCGTAAAACCAAAGAGACTAAAAAGAAAAGGAAACAGACTCTTTTCTGTGTGACTTCGTAACTTTGTCCGGAGAACCCTTTACCTAAAACTAAAAGGAACTAAATGTCCGAAACTGAACGAAGACGAAAGGAACTCCTCAGATGTTAGAGATCTCTTGGTGTTTCCTCGTGAATAAACAAGGAAAAGAAAAAAGTAAATATATATATAAACCGAGACAACCCAGAATCAACACCGTGAACCCTAAAAAACAACGTCGTGTACCTGAGAGGTTGACACCATGGTGTCCGAGGTCTCGGCAACCCGAAGTCTTCAAGGGGGTGTGTCCAAATCAACGAGGTACCATGTACCCCAGAATCGAGAGGTTGGTCCCTAGCTTAGACTCAGGGGACGTGACGGTTCACCTAAAAATTGGTGACCTGGTGGTCCCGTCAGGGAGTAGAGTGAAAGTTCTTCCCTTGGTCTTGTGACTACAATAGACTTTCCCTTTCTCCATCCTAATCTTAGTTACTTAAGAGGTAAGATAATTCAATGTCGTTAAACCAAAATAGTCCACTTTGTGTCTTAACGACCGGGCTCAGTCGCCGTAGGTCGTAGATAGGAATACACGACGACAGTTGAACCCACCACCACCTCCACCGTATCCCCTTCTTCGCATCTGAGTCGGAGAAAGGACCGACCCGTGTTGAGTCTTTATCTTCCACAATCAGAATGAGGAGTCGTAGTCACAGATTTATCCGCTACATCCAATCTGGAGATGTATGCCAGTCCGGTGAGTTTTACCGACAAGAGAACGGCAGACTTATATGGGACGAACTGATAAGGGACGGAGTGGGTGTCGGATGAATGGACTGACTGGAAGTGAGAATTAGTCTCTCGGACTGGTCACGACCAAGATTAGAAGTCTCGTCTTAATAAAAGAGTCCATTGGACTACAGTCAAGGGACACATTGACCATTGAAGGGAGAAGGGAGTCATCGTTTCGGACGAGGATCCAGGACGGCCAGTAGACCACGTGTTCCAACCCACAGTGATGTCCCGGAACGAAGTCTGTACATTCGAGAGGGACAACGTCCTTCCCACTAGGGAAGGCCCCGGTCTCTCACCCGAGAACTGGTTGTAAGTACAGAGAGTCTTCACTTAACAGACTCTCTGTGACAATATTGGTGCACAAGACCCTTTGTTTAAGTGAGTCTTCCTGTTACGTCTATCACCTCGCGTCACATAATATGACCGTCCGGGTTCCGTCTTAGAGGAGAATCAGTTCCTGGGTCTGTCACTACACTTTTGAATATGTTGGATTCACATACACGAGTATGAGTGGAGGGGTTCAAGAGACTTTGATCAGACTTGTTTCCTTTTTCTAATTTTTCAATTTTTTCCTTTTCTTTCTTATTTTCAATTGGGTACTAAGTATACGGAATTCGAATCCATCAATTGTCACCTGTCAATAATTATCCGGACACCAGTATGGGATTATTCGCATTATCTTAAATACTAAGACAAACCAATGTGTCTAATAATCCCAAGAAAATCCAATACCTCTCAGATCCAAAGTCGGGACCCCGAGAAGGTACCACCCCCACCCCACCCCACACAAAGACCAAAAGGTCAACAAAGGTGTCTATGACCCGTATATCGAGTTTCAGGTATCAGGTCGAGTTCTACCTCAGGACGAAAGTTCTACCTCGGATAACGCAGACAAAGGAGGAAGTTGTGTACGTGACTGTTTCACTTCTCTAAAATGACCCTTCCCCACGGACCCGTCTCTAGTCGGCCCACTCCTTTGGGTCCTCCTGACGAGACAGTACACCGACCGTCAGAGCCCAAAATACAACTACCCCAATCAAAGACCCAACAATACCCTCGGACCTGATTATGTATAGGTCTTCACCTTAACGACCTAGTATATCCTTACTATACGAAGAAAAAAAAAAAAAACTTTTGGACGGTATGACTAAGGGTATCACCGACATGGTAGACGTAAGGGTGGTTGGACCTCGACTGACACTATTTTTAATTCTCCCTGACCTCTGTCTCTTCTCGTGGATTCTTTCGTCTCTCCTGAACTTCCTTGTTATGTACAACGGTACAACACCCTAGGTCTCAGCGTTTTGTGTGGAGTCTCCGGTGAGTTAAGTCACCTCATGACAAAGAATACGGTCACCCAGGTTCCCCTTAGTCAAGGGTCGTTCCTGGGACTACAAAGACTCTCAAAATATGGGAGGTGATGTACTGACCAATCTACGGTGGTTGCAGAAACGACATATACTGACTCAAAATGTTGTTTATCCACGATCCTCTTGTTTGTTAATTCTAATTTCGCCCCCCTGTTAGTAATATGTTATTCCCATCTACAGAGATACGAATTAAGTTGTCCCCGTCGGACTGGAGTTGATGTCAGAGGCAAACAGTAGACATCCCTCCCTTCAGAGGTCCTCTGGGTCAAAAGTAATCGTTATCAAAGGAGTGAGAACCCGTTCCAAGTACGGGTCAAGTACAGAACAAAAATTCTACCTACTGTCTGAAGTTCTACTTCAGAGAGAACGAAAAAAGTGAGACCAAGGTTGTCGGAGTAGTTTTTCTCCTCCCTACAACCCCTACTTGGACTTCGTCACCCGTCCTCCACCCGGAGATTTCAAACGAGGAATACGACTTTAGGTTCCTCTCCACCTCTTAAATTTTCACCATTACCCCCACACACCCCTCCCAACCGTATTCTCTAACCAAAAGGTTCTTTAGGTGACTGTCCCCACACCTTCTACACAATCTGTACCGTTCAGGTACTCTCGTGAAGGTCCTTCGTCTCTGTTCTCGGACTTCTTGACACGAGTCCGACCTACCTCCTGAACCTTCCCACACCTCCTCGGATATGGTGTCCCATCCTCCGTCTCTACAACACTAAGTCCTATTGAAGGGGACCTCATCCGATATGGTGTCCCAGTCTCAGTCTCTACGACGCTAAGTCCTATTGAAGGACACCCGTCTGGGATTCCATCGGGGCACTAAGGGACTACAAGTACGGGACACATTAGAGGGGCTCACTCCGTCAAGAACACTGAGTGAAGATCTGTTGTTCCGTTTTCGTTTACCTAAAACGTCTATTTTAAGTCGACATTTCGTCAAGTAATACTCAGGTAGTTCTCCCTCTCATAGGACTCCCCGGACTAAATTTTTGGGAATTTTCTCCCTGACCCGGGAAAGGTCAACTCTCTCTCACGACAACTACGTCCCTCTTCAACTAAGACTGAGGTACAACTTTGAGAAAGAAACTGAACAAAAGGTAACGAAAACAATAATATTAGTATGTATTACCGGACGAAGTCTCCTGGGACGGGGATACGGACCGACAATTTCACGGAACAAGTCTTGGGATGGGTGGACGTCTACCGTCCTTCCTTCTTTGATTGTGAAGGGGGACGGACTCCGAACGGTAAGATCCTCTATAAACGTTCTAATTGCAGGAAAAAATGAAACAAAGGACTGGAGGGGGAGTAGAGACTGGGTTTTTTCTTTGACCGTAGGTCTGGGACTGATCTACTAATAAAACTCTACGATCAGACGGTAGAAGAGCCAGTCGACCAAAAGCCTCATTTCAGTATAAGGAACGGAGTTGGGGAGCAGAGAGTCTAAGTAACTGGATAGGACACCGCTCGTCTGGCTCGTACCCGACCACTGTGATACCCGAACTACTACACTCGTCAGTACGATCTCTTTGGGTGTGTAGTCCTGGACACTCGTCGGAGGTCAGTTACTTTTCCGTCAGTATGTTAGGGTTCTTTTACTTTAGACAATTGTTGAGTCCGGTCCCCCACCCCACCCCCCGAACCTTCACCAAGGAAGGTGTCATCTCGGAGGCCTAATGTCGTGTCCACGTTGGGTGTGGAACTAACGTCGGAACAGTCTGGGACCCGTCCCCTGGGTCGAGTCGGTACAAGTCTAAGGATTGGGTCTTTTGACGGTCTATTATTATACACAACGAAATTCGACGTTACCAACATCATTTTACCTTGTCATCTGATTGTGTTGGAGGTTCGAGGGACCCCCCACGGGAGGAGCCCTTGTCACCCCGACACCCTCCTCGACTACTGTCAATGTCGATCGTGAATGTCCGGAGTGATACCCCGTCCGTGACATAATTCTAAAGTCCGTCGACTAAATGATGGATGTTATAGTTAACACGATTAACTGGTAACATGTTCTCTCAGGGAAAGAACTCTCTCCCTGAGAGAGAGAGTGACCTCGTCCGTTTGGACACAAATCGTCGTGTTTCGGAGGCAAGGAAGGAGAGGTGCGGGTCCGTTTGTTAAGGGTTAGTCTTTCGTACACTAGAGACGAAATCTTTAAGGTCTTAGACACCCGGGAATTAGTTCCTGAAAAAAGGTAATCAATCACGGTCGACCTAAAAGCACACACGGTACTTCGGATGACTTAGAGTCCATAGGTCGTTTCCTTGTCCAGAGTTCTGTAAAGTCCTGAGTAGAAGACGGTGTAGAAGGGACTTCTCTTCTGTTCTTTGTAATTCCGTGTAAAAAGTAATCTTTTCTTCAAAATAAATCCATCTGTGTTGTCACGTCTTTTTTTTGTATCAAAGTGAAAATACATATCTGTGTCGTCGGTACCACAAGTCGGAAAGTTGAGAGGAATTATAGTCGTACCAGTCTTCCATCCCGTACCTGACCACTGAATACACCTTTATACTTTATCTTACCACTATTGGTGGGTTTACGTCTCAAAAGTTCCGAGAACCAAAAATTGTCAGTAAAAGATTCTGACATTAAACAAGGGTAGGAAGTTAGACACACCTTATATTGGTTTAGTAAGAATGATTTACTGTACCTTTCTTTTTTCTTTTTTTTTTGTGTACAAAAAGAAATTTTCTAAACTTCTTTACATCAGTAATTTTTCTTACACTTAATACGGATCTCGTGGTGAAATATCTTATGGTAATTTAACAGTAATACCACAAAAATTTTATCGGTCGAACAATTTCTCCTCGACTACCGAAGTCAAAAATATCTTTTGGGAACCCTGTAACGTCTTAAGAGAAAAGGAGAAGACCACTCCGTATCTCTTTTGTGAGTTCCGTACTCTTTGAAAATGTTGAAAGTCCTTGTTACTGACTAGTTCGGTGTCCGAAATTCACTGTTCATAAAAATGTCGTCTTTCTCTTGGGGGTTTGTGTTATGTAAAGTAGATTTCCTCCGTCCTGTTTGGTTAGTACCTACTTACAGATAATGTAAGGTATTTACTGTGTTACAGTAGAAGCGGTTGGAAAAAGTTTCCAAAATGAAATGAACACTTTTGTCCTGTTTTTACGGTTACTGACGGGTCCTCCTCGGTGAAGTAGGGTCATGGACGTCTACTTTGGAGTTAATGAGTCTTAACCTGTAAAGTCGGTTGTAGGCAAAAGTTCTTTAGTAATACCCTTTAATGTCTCTGGTCTTGGAAATATTGAAGTTAACACGATTAGTGACCCTCCGTTGTGACTTTGAACATAACTTGTACCTTTCCTAACGTTAAATGAGGTTTTATTTTTTGATTCTCGACAGTGATGAATGTACGTCTTTAGATAGGTAAACGTCTTGACCAGGAGAGAGGTGGTTCTCCAATTGATTCGGAGGGGAGGGGACTGGACGTCTCCTGGTAAACAGAAAATTTTAGTTTAGGATCAACAAGTGTTTGATCCTAAATAATATTGTCGTACAAGAAAACAAGTTTATAAATGTCTTACGGATAAGGTACGGTTAGTAACAAGAGGACCTCGAACACCATATCACTACCCAAATTTTGAGGGTGAGAGGATCTAGAAACTAAATAGAACTTTTATTCGTTTTCTTTGGTTGTGCGTACGTAAAATTTTCGACACGTTGGTAGGTGGAGATTCTCAAGTTGTCAAGAGTCCCAGTTGTCAGGAGTCCCAGTTGTCAAGTTGTTCCAGTCACGGACGTCACGGGACGACGGACGGCGACAGGGTCGAATCGAGTAGGAACCTTTCCTCTTTTTCTTCGAGTCTTGTTCTTCAGAGGTGTTTTCTTTGTGCTTGTGGGTTATCCTGGACGGTATGTTACTCCCTGTAAAGAGGTTTTTACGAATGCTTCATCCTGTTTCGTAGAATGCCCAGTCCCCATACGGGTGGAAGGGACGACGGGTCACTCCGACCGACGTCCCCTGCTACGGTACCAGACCTCCGACTCGCCTGGGAACTAGTCCGACCCGATGACGGGCGAGGGGCGAGAGAATTACCTGAGAAAGTCAGACTGAACTCCTCTGCTACAGTCAATGAGTTCCCCTATCGAGTAAGATTCACACGTTTGTGATTCGTCTACTTGTCGACTCTGAATGACAACCCTCGCCACCGAAAGGTGTTCGCGATGTCCTTAGAGGGAAGGTTCACCGAACCAGGGGTCGGTAATCTCGGGTCGAAGAATTGGACTCCACATACCTGGTGTTTTTGGGGACTTCCTATAAATCTCAACTTACACACAGACTCCTCTCCCAGGGATCGAAATCTTTTATATAAATGTTCTCCCGAACATTGGAGAGTTCTTCAATTCTCGGAGACAGAGTCTCTCACAGACAGACAGTAAACCACTTTAATTTCCTCCTCGGTCTGTGACGACACTCTTGTCACCCAGTCTAGCGTCTGGGTTGTGACTACGATGTTCGGACCCAATCTCCTGCACACCACCAAATAATCCTTCTGTAACCGTCCTTTGTTTCAATCGACGAGGACCGTCACCAGTGAATCCTAGATAAACGAGGGAAAACATTTTGTTACTAGCTAAGGTGTAGGAACCCTTCCATCAGGAGGTGGATTCGGTCGTCACCTACCTCCTTAATAGAAAGGATTATTGTGAAAAAGAGTTCAGTTTTACATACCGGTCTACAGGGGTAATCGGAGAATAGTGGTACTAACGAGTACCTGTCGTAGTACATGGGGGTCCGAACACAAGGGGTACAGGACGTTCCATTGCATGTTTCTCGCTGACATCGAGAAAGACAAGTCTTGGTGACAGACACAATAACAAAACAAGTTCGAAGTCGGACCCCCTATGTACCGATTTCTTGAAGACCCTTTTCACCATTGGTCTGTGATAGTCGATGTCTTTACTACCCTTTCTCTTTTTGTCATAACACAGGGGGTTCTTGTGTCGTAAACGACCCTCAAAAGATCTTCCGGGAAGTAACACCAATAACGAGAAGGAGAACCATGGACGTAGACAGAGTGACAGAAAATGAGTAGAGACTTAAGGAGCTTCCACCCGTAGACGGAATAAGTGTAGGTGTGTCGGTCAGTGATCGACTGGAGACCCTGTAGTGTCTACGATAACCTTGAGTCTCTCATCCCTACCCCCCTACGTGTCTGCAATTCCCGAGATGAATTTCTTAACGTACGTTGTCCCGACTCTCTCAAGGACTAGAGGATTTTATTGTATAGGTGAAGTTTGATATTTAATCCCCGTCAGAGTTCTTAGACTCCGAAACCCCTTTTTTTAGTACAGTATCTTCTGATATAAAGTCTTTTAAAAGTTTAATATGTTTCTTTGTCCACCTCTCTTGATATTATTTTGTGGAGTCTATGTTACTATATATTTTCGTCGTTTTAGCTACTAAATCTAATGACTGTAAAGATTCAGTGTGATAATAAGTTCCCATTATCTATAATACGTTATTTTATTAAATTTTGTGACTAACGTAGGACCTATAAATAGTAATCGAAAGGTAGAGTCTTTGACAGTATCTTCGTGTTTATTTTAGACGAAGACACTTATAAAACTTTCCATTTCTCGTCGAATACATTAATCTATTCTATTTGTCGCCAGGGATTCTCGGTGTGTATTTGAAACTCCGAGGACTCATAATAAGTCATCGTTACATAATTAAAATTGAAAGGTTATCCTTTTTGTCCCTCCAGTTACCTACATTAAAAACTCTTAAAACATTTTTTACATTTGTATTAACCCTAGTTAAATGTACTGATCTTCACCCTTTTCCAAAAACTATAAGAGTCAGTCCGAACTTACAAATACTTTATTACGAACAAACTATGTGTTATATGGGTAGACTTTGTGAATAATACATTAAGGGGTAGTTATGATCTTGCAAACAGGGTTTACCGAAGTTAAGACTATAGTATGTTAAGATTTTAATTTACTAAAAAAGTTTCTGTAAAAATTTATATTTATTCAACGTTTCAACAAGACCGAGACTCGTGTAGGTATATCGTTTACAGTAAATATACAAGACTAGGATTATCCGTTTTTTCCAGGGAGTGAACTTCGGAAGAGACAAGACACTCAAACGGAGTCATTTGAAGGACAGAGTTTACGAAAACTATTGTCTCCTTACGAGACGTCTGTAGGAAAAGGTTTCACTGACCTAATTGAACAAGATATGCACGGTGAAAGGGGTGGCCCAAGTAAATCTTCGTAAGAAAGGACATACCTTCAGTGTTAATTTGTAGGAAAACTGAGATGGAATAATTGTTTCAAGAGTCGGTCTCGTCGTGAATCCAGGTGACGGGAAACGTCACGTCCCGTGATGTACCACCAATCTCCCAGAGTCGACCGGTGCCCACTGTCTGTCGTCCCGCGTCTCGGACCAATACTCTTACCTTCGTGGTCGTTGAGAGGGTCTCATCCCGTGGTGGTCCTTCTTTGGGGGTACCCAGGTCTCAGTCAGTCACTTATAAAAAGAACAGGTTGTCAGCAACCCTGTATCTTCTCTAAGTATAATTTAATTTGGGACTATAATAATAGGGTATGGCGTTTTGTTTTTTTGAGGGGTTCAGGAACGACAGACATCAAGTCTCCGAGAAACGTGGTAGACGTGTCTTTCCGTAAAACAAACGTCGTGATTTCGCGATGAGGAGAACGACCATAATCGGAATGGTGAAAGGTAGACTACTCCTGTAAGTACAGCTGTATGACACCGAATGAACAGAGGTACAACAGACCATCCTTCAAGTACTTGGTGGGAGACGTTACGAACGACTGGTAGCAAAGGTGGTCCCTGAGACAATTCTGAGCGAGTCATGGAGACGGCTCTTGGTACATGACGGTCAGTAGACCCACGGACGGTCTCTACGATGTCGGTTTTACTTAGGGTCCAGTTTCCGTGGCTAGACTTCCAGTGTCCTGTTTTTAGTGGTCGTTCTTCACAGGACTTCAGAGATAGTCCGTAAGAAGAGAAATAATAAATAAAAACAAAGTGACACATGTAAGTTTAGAGGGTTGAGGACCGTAGGAGTCAAGTCAAGTCAAGTCAGGGATTCAGTACAGGCTGAGAAACGTTGGGGTACTTAGTGTCGTGTGGTCCATAGGGACAGGTAGTGGTTGAGGGCCTCAAGTGAATTTGAGTACAGGTAGCTCAACCACTATGGTAGGTCGGTAGAGTAGGAGACGGCAGGGGAAGAAGAGGACGGGGGTTAGGGAGGATCGTAGTCCCAGAAAAGGTTACTCAGTCGAGAAGAGCATTCCACAAGTTTCATAACCTCAAAGTCGAAGTCGTAGTCAGGAAGGTTACTTGTGGGTCCTGACTAGAGGAAATCTTACCTGACAAACCTAGAGGAACGTCAGGTTCCCTGAGAGTTCTCAGAAGAGGTTGTGGTGTGAAGTTTTGGTAGTTAAGAAGTCACGAGTTGAAAGAAGTGTCAGGTTAAGAGTGTAGGTATGTACTGTTAATCTTTTTGGTATCGGAACTGACCTGCCTTGAAACAACCGTTTCATTACAGAGGCGAAAACTTATATGATAGATCCAACAAGTATTGAAAGGAAGACTCCTCATTCGTAGAAAATTAAAGTACCGACGTTAGTGGTAGACGTCACTAAAACCTCGGGGGTTTTTACTTCAGACTGTAAAAAAGGTGTCAAAAGGATAGATAAAGGGTGCTTCACTACCCTGGTCTACGGTACTAGAATCAAAAGACTTACAACTCGAAATCTGGTTGGAAAAGTGAGAGGAGAAAGTGAAAGTAGTTCTCCGAAAAATCAAGAAGAATTGAAAAACGGTATTCCCACCATGGTAAACGTATAGACTCCAATAACTATAAAGAGGACCTTTAGAACTAAGGTCGAACACGAAGAAGGTCCGGTCACAAAGAGTACTACATGAAACGTTCATTCAATTTATTCGTCCCACTGTTATATGTCGGAACTGCATGAGGAAAAGGATAAACCTTGGTCACACAAAAAAGGTGTAGACCAAGATTGACAACGAAGGACTGGACGTATATCCAAAGAGTTCTCCGTCCAGTCCACGAAACCATAAGGGTAGAGAAACTCCTAGAAGGTGTCAACTGACACTAGGTGTGTAGGACCGTAGGATCACTGACCATTTACAAACAATGTATTTAAACTAACATGAATAAGTTGACGACAAAAAAATTTGATATTAAAAGGTAAGTTCACACATCTTATTTCTGTTAAAAAGATCGTATCGATCTTGTGTAAACGGAGGATATCCGGTCGTTACCCTCCGTCTACCGACTCTACCACACCCAAATCGGACACTCGATTTGGACCAGGACCGAAGTCCAGAGGGTGAATACCGATGTACTGTCACAAAAGTTGACCGACCCCTCTCCCCACCCTCCGTCACTCCCCTATTTATTTACGTCAATAGATGTTACTACAAAACTGATAATTTACTCTATTACATGAAACCTTTTGAGTCGTCACAGACTCGATATCATTAATGAAAAATTTTATTTACGGGACACGAGTCAACACAGACTACGGAATGTCAGGGTACTTGACATTAGACGGTCTGAGGAGACGGGTACCTTAATAGGTCCGTCTTTATGACCTGACCCCACGATAAAGGATGAGGTTCCCTAGAAAGGTTGGGTCCTTACCTTGGGTGCAGAGAACCTAGAGGACATAACTGTCCGTCTAAGAAATGGTGATCACGGTGGACCCTTCTGGTTTTACTCTGGATGATTATAATAATAACGATAACAGTTATGATTTTTGGTTTCCTTCTTCCAATTTTTTTTTTCGTTCCACGAAGGATGAACAAGGAATCAAGGAAGTGTAGGTAACAGACACAGGTCCTCGGAGTGTTTGAAGGCACGAAGAGGTACTTCCCCCTCCAGTTTCGTTGAGTGGGACGTGAACTCTTGTACTTTCTCACTACGAAGTGAGGTGTTCCCTTCCTGAACTCCACTCCTGACGACGACTCTGTCTGTCCGTCCCACTCTAGATCCGTCCCGCCCGGAAGGATCGAGGGGGGTCCACAGTGCTCCACCTACCGTCAGGGGGTGTATGACCATCACTCTTGGGCTTCGGGTCTACCTGTCCTCTTCCCGTCGTTTGAGTATGAGGGTTTAGGACTACCCGACCCCCGACTCAATGTAAACGGGGTACAAGAGTAATTGAAGACCGAGACCCGTCCGTAGTAGAGAGTTCAGTTCCAGTACGTACGAGAAACGCCGAAATTAACGTAACAACATTTGAAACAGTTCAAGAAGGTGCTATTTAAAATTTAGACTCGTTTGTACTCCTCGTCGACACTTTACGGTCTTGTCCCTCCCGTCCGTGTCGTTCTACCGGTGGTCGTCGTCCTACATCCCCTTTTTGACTTTTTGTCCCCTCGTCTAGTACGTTAGTAATCTTCGGGGGGGGGGGGGGTCGGGGGTGACTTCATTGGTACGGTTCGTTACAATCACCAAAAGAGTAAAATTGTGATTTCACGTAGGCGTGTAACGAACACTTTTAGTCCGAGGAATGGGTCATCGATACAGAATACTGATTTAAGTGGACAGGTCCATTATGAACTGTGATCATTGAGGGAAGGGGGAGAGGGGGTTGAAACGATCTGAAGTTAAACTTTATTAACCGTTCATGTAGTACTGTGTACTACAGAGATGAGATTAGTTTCTTTGTTTTTTATTTTAATAAGGGGCCAGAAAATTTTATTAGGAAGTCGTTTTAGTGTTAATTCCTTCTGCAATTACAGTGTGACCGGAGACCCAAGAAAAAAATTAGTGATACCAAAATCCTCCAGCACTTCCGAAAACCTTGAGACAAAAAGAGGAAGAGACCTTAGACCCTCTTACTGTGTCTTTATGTGTTGAAACAAGTTTTGTTTAATCTTTTTACAACCAAAGTCACTGGGTCATTTGTGAGGTCCTTTGTCTTCTTTATTCGTTCATTTTAGGTGTTTCACGTCTTACCTGGAAGACATCTCCCTGTCTGGTACTCCTGGTGTTTTGTAGGAGTAAAATGTCGGTCCATTAGCGTTCAGACCTCTTCGGTTGGTATTACCTGTTGTCAGTACCCCCTGGTAGGGTTGGACCTACGACACGTTTTGGTTACTTTCTCCTAAGTCTTCAGTCTCCCTTCTCGTAGGACATTGGTTCAAGGGACCCCTTCCCTCCTTTCCGAATCGGAGTTTCTTCTGTCTCCTTCGACGTCGGTTGTGTCTACACTTCAGTTTGAGTCCGTCACAGGAACCGTCATTCCAACGACTCGGAGACTGGAGTCAAAAGGATAGATACTTTACCAGCACATTGTGTCCACAATACTTCTAATTTGATCTACGGAATACTTTTTACGAAGCGTATCACGGACCGTACAGTGTCCGTACTTTTGTGTGGTCGATCTTAGTTCTTACCGGTGCAATTGGAGTTAAGAGTGTTACTGAGACCGTTTCGGTAATGAATGCCCGAGTGAAACGTTTCTCCTTCTCCAACGGGTCTCGTTAAAGACCGGTACCTCGTGTTTCGACCACTGTCTCTGTCTTATGTTTCGACCTGAAAAGACTAGGGTCTTAGTACGGAGAAGGTGGTATTATGTAACGTCTAATAAAATGAAAAGACCTTTTGCATAGGGAGGGAAACCTGACCAGAGAGAGGTATCGAGGAGTCTCGACATTGTCTTTCTCCGATACTTCCGGAGCTTAACTGTGTTTTGGGGGTGGGGCTGTAGAGACCTTCGACCGTCGTCTGGGTCACTCTCACACTGAGAGTGATATCTAACACACACACACGAATCAGCGAGTCGACACAGGTCCAGAAAGACCAGGATACCTGTCATCGGGCGGTCCGTGGAGACAGGTACCTTAAAAGGGCTGTTCTTATGATCTCACCCAACCGTACGGGAGGAGGTCCCATAGAAGGGTTGGGTCCCTAGTTTGTGTTCAGATAATACAGAGGATATAACCGTCCGTCAAAGAAATAGTGATCACGGTGACCCCTTCGGACCCTTCGGTGATATCTAATAATTATCTACATGTCTTTTCAACGTTTCTACCAGGTCTCACAAGAGCTTACTGGGAGTAAGTCAAACGGGGTGACGACTGGGACCTGTAGAGGTACCATGGGAACAATTCTCCTTCTTTGGAAACAACTATGTAATGGTAATCGAAAGTAAAGTCCGAAACTAAACCTAAAGAGGTCACAAGGGCAATTACGGAAGAAAAACAAAGTTCTAGATCCCATGGGTGATATAAAACGACAGTGCAGAGGGATCTTCGAAACCAAGACACTGTAAAGGAGTCAAACGGAACAAAAAGTACTTCTTAACACAAAAACTTACGAATTTTACTGTGTTTAGGTGTTTGCTTTACCTACTGTACCTATATGTCGATAGTGTTGTAATTTTCTGTTTAAACATATACGAAGAAATAATCGTGTAAACTACCCTAGATTGTCTACCGGGTTGTTGTGTCATTGAACCTTCACTGCTTCTCATTCTTCATGAAGTTCTGTCTACTCTAAAGATACTCACTGTCAGTGTCCACCATGATTATGGTGAAGTCTAAGAATTGATGAATGTCTACACCAAATGTTACAATTCAAATCAACCTTCATCTATCTTTTATTTCGACGGGATACAAAAGAATAGGGTCAAGCACCTGAGGGACTGTGATAGTACCTCGGGTATAATTCTTAGGGATGGGGTCCCCGTTTTCTTTATCGTCATTACCGAGTCTTTGAGGTGTTTCAGAACCCTCAAGACCGTACCCTACCGTAGGAGTTTTAATGATTGGGTCAAATGTTTCTCGACGATGTGTTACTGTGCACGTCGTCAGACACTAATCGACGTAAAACCGGTGTACTAAATAACAACCGATATCACTCTACGTCAAGGAAGTGAGGATCAGTAGGACTTCCCACGGGTAATCATATTTTTACTCAAACACAACGAAGGTATTGGTCTTCTTTGTCCCTAAAGGAAACTCTTGGTACCTCCCTTGTGACAAAGATTGAACCCCGATACCTTATACACAAATTCAGTGAAAACAAAGTTTCGATAAACTTATTATTGTAAAATGGAGGGTCATAAGAAAACTTAACTTTTCATTGATAAATGTGAGACACTATTGAAAAGATTGTACGGTTGTGGTACACTATTAATCGTGGTTACTTATCAAGTTGTGGTGAGTGACGTTAATTTTTTTACTTACAAATTTCCACAATGTATAGTTCACGAACGAAAGAAGATTTTATAGGAACCTGAAACTAGTGGAGATCGATAAAGTTTAGGACTTTCTACTACGACACTTTCACGACGTGAGTTATACGGTCGTGTAAACCTTTTGAGTCGTCACCGGTGTCCTGACCTTTTCCAGTCAAAAGTAAAGTTAGGGTTTCTTTCCGTCACGGTTTCTTACGAGTTTGATGGCGTGTTAACGTGAGTAGAGTGTACGATCATTTCATTACGAGTTTTAAGAGGTTCGGTCCGAAGTCGTTATGTACTTGGCACTTGAAGGACTACAAGTTTCACCAAAATCTTTTCCGTCTCCTTTTTTTTTTTGTTTTTGCTTTTCCGTCTCCTTGGTCTCTAGTTTAACGGTTGTAGGCGACCTAGTACCTTTTTCGTTCTCTCAAGGTCTCTTTGTAGATGAAGACGAACTAACTGATACGGTTTCGGAAACTGACAGACCTAGTGTTATTTGACACCTTTTAAGACTCTCTCTACCCTTATGGTCTGGTGGACTGGACGGAGAACTCTTTAGACATACGTCGAGTCCTTCGTTGTCAATCTTCACCTGTACCTTGTTGTCTGACCAAGGTTTATCCTTTTCCTCATGCAGTTCCGACATATAACAGTGGGACGAATAAATTGAATATACATCTCATGTAGTACTCTTTACGACCCGACCTTCTTTGTGGTCGACCTTAGTTCTAACGGTCCTCTTTATAGTTATTGGAGTCTATACGTCTGCTGTGTTGGGAATACCGTCTTTCACTTCTCCTTGATTTTTCGGAGAACTACTTTCACTTTCTCCTCTCACTTTTTCAACCGAATTTCGAGTTGTAAGTCTTTTGCTTCTAGTACCGTAGACCAGGGTAGTGAAGTACCGTTTATCTACCCCTTTGTCACCTTTGTCACAGTCTGAAATAAAAAAACCCGAGGTTTTAGTGACGTCTACCACTAACGTCGGTACTTTAATTTTCTGTGAATGAGGAACCTTCTTTTCAATACTGGTTGGATCTATCGTATAAGTTTTCGTCTCTGTAATGAAACAGCTGATTCCAGACACATCAATTCTGACACCAAAAAGGTCACCAGTACTTACCTACACTCTCAACCTGACACTTCTTCCGACTCGTGACTTCTTAACTACGAAAACTTGACACCACAACCTCTTCTGAGCGCCCAGGGAACATGACGTTCCTCTAGGTTGAGCAGGTAAGACTTCCTCTAGTCGGGACCCTAAAGAAACCTTCCTGACTACGATTTCGACTTTGAGGTCATCAAACCGGTGGAGTACACTTATCAATTGAGTAA
The DNA here is from genome assembly GCA_006410555.1 of Capra ibex. Taxonomy (NCBI): domain Eukaryota; kingdom Metazoa; phylum Chordata; class Mammalia; order Artiodactyla; family Bovidae; genus Capra; species Capra ibex. Next base: position 62,156,436 of record SJYO01033645.1, read on the forward strand.
CCTTTTCTGAGACAACGACCCTCCCTAACCCCCGTCCTCCTCTTCGTCTGCTGGCTCCTACTTTACAGACCTACCGTAGTGACTGAGCTACCCGTACTCAGACTAACTTGAGGCCCTCAACCACTCCCTGTCCTTCCGGACCGTACGACACTAAGTACCCCAGCGTTTGTCAGCCTGTGTTGACTCACTCACTTGACTTCACTTGACACACCTTACATCTCCTTACAGGGTAAAGAATCAAAAAGAAGTATCAATTTGGACGAAAAAGAAAAGGTAGTCTTTCTTTTTCTACTAAAAGTTACTTTGACATCGTTCCACCAAAATTTTAATTAAGGTGACTTTATCCTTATTTTTTTTCCGGTATTTTAATATAAGAAATTTTAGGAAAACAGGTTTATTCCTCGTACCTTTTTGATGGTCCGAAAGCTCACGTAGAGGATCTCCCCTTTCCGAAACAAGGATTCGAGAAAGATGAGGGTCAATCAAGACTCCAGAGTCGTAGAAAGTTTCAGTACTCACGTACTAAGACATACTACAAGTACAATAAGTCACGACTGAGAAGGTTTCAACCACTTCGAAGAATTTCGTTCCACTTTGGTTCCATTCTACGACCATGTGAAAAGTCAGATAAACGAAATTTTAAAACAAAACAATGACCCTTCTCGACATCAATCTTGTCGTCTAGGAGGTCTCTCTTCCTTGGAACCTCCTCTAGACTGGGTCGGAGAGAGGTACAAGTTCACGGGAGATAGAGTAGATTCCGTTTTTTTCGTAGCCTAATTCTGACTGCTGAGGAGGACGCTTTACATACACTAGTACAGAATATCGTAATTTACGTCTACCTATTTAAGTAAGTTCTTGTAGAGGGTCCGTGGAGTATCCACGGTCCGTCACCCGGCCCTCGTGTCGAGTGTCTCCTGTACGTGTCCTAGTGTACCCGGACCACCCTTATGGTCTTTTATCAATTTACTAGGTTTGCATTTTCACTACTAGTGTTTTATACATCCATGGTACATGACTCCCCTATCTTTACAGGAACTCCTCCAGTCCTTTCCGAAACATTTTCTCTATTGTAGACTCGACACAAAATTTCATGTCACTCCGTTTTGTTGTTATTGTTGTTATTTTTTTTTTGGGTATTTCGTAATGATACAATTCTAAGTCGAGAGACACCGGGAGGACTGTAAGGTAGAGGAGACGGATCTTAAGAAAGAGGAACAGAAGGGTCACTTAAAAGTGGGTGGGTCCCGTGGTTTCATTTACTCGTTTGGGTGTCGACTCTTTCATCATTCTTGACTCCAGTCTTCCTACACTTGGTCCAACTTTTTGAGTACAGGTGGGTCTTGGACTCTTACGTTGTGAGAAACCTGTATCTCAAGAACGTCTACATTCATCACTTCTACTCCAGTATGATTGAATTGTAACGTACGAGTCAACACAGACTGAGAAACACTAGGGTACCTGACGTCGGGTGGTCTGAGGAGACAGGTACCTTAAATGGTCCGTTCTTATAACCTCACCCAACGGTAAAAGAGGAAGTACCCTAGAAAGGTTGGGTCTTTAGTTTGGGCGTAGAGGACATAGAGAGTGTGACCGTTCACCTAAGAAATGGTGACTCGGTGGACCCTTCGGACAGTATGATCGAATCAACGATAACAAGTCAGTACGGACTGAGAAACACTACGGTACCTGACGTAGTACGATCCGAGGGGACAGGAAATGGTAGAGGGTCTCAAATGAGTTTAAGTACAGGTGACTCAACCACTACGGTAGGTTCGTAAAGTAGGAGACAACAGGGGAAGAGGAGGGTGGTGGAAGTTAGAAAGGGTCGTAATCCCAGAAAAGGTCACTCAGCCGAACAGTGTAGTCCACCGGTTTAATAACCTCGAAGTCGAAGTCGTAGTCAGGAAGGTTACTTATAAGTCCCAACTAAAGGAAGTCCTAACTGACCAAAAAGAGGAACGACAGGTTCCCTGACAATTCTCAGAAAAGGTTGTGGTGTCAAGATTTCGTAGTTAAAAACCCGTGAGTCGGAAAAAATACCAGGTTGAAAGTGTAGGTGTGTACTGATGACCTTTTTGGTATCGAAACTGATGTACCTGGAAACAACCGGTTCATTACAGAGACGAAAAAATTATACAACAGATCCAAACAGTATCGCAAAGAAGGTTCCTCGTTCGATTGATTGAATTTCACACGAGATTAGGTCACTGACCATAAGGAGATTCGTCCGGTATTCTTCTGTGTCTCTGTGGATCCCATCTTCGATACACTTCTACCTCCATCTCTGATCTCACAATATGGATGTTCTGTTCCTTGGCGGTCGGTACTGGTCTCTCTGTGGTCGCCTAAGAGGGCGACTCGGGGTTTCTTCCCTGGCTGAGACGACTGTAGGACTAAAGGTTTATACCCTCTCTCCTTTAAAACCAACAAAATTCAATGACTCACACACCAGTGAACAGTATCGTCAGGGTCCTTTAAGGGTGTTTCCCCTTTGTGCTTGACTTAATACTTCGAGGGTGTCATACCCTTCCGTGACCACCTTTAAATAAAATCTTTCTAATAATCTCGGTACTGCTTTCCTACTATGCCCTCTCCTCTGTCGCAAGTTCTCCAATGACGTCGTCTCTTTCCGTCACTGATCATGATTGTTCCATCGTCGTCGCACCTCTTCTTCTGTCTAAATTCTCGATAACCCAGTCGGTTTTAAACAAACCCAAAAAGACAATGTAGAATACCTTTTTAGACTTACTTGGAAAACCGGTTGAGTTATGTGTCTCCCTTTTTGTATAGAAGACCACGGGTTGACCTTCACTACCTTCCTTTTCCCCTTCTTGATCCCGATTATTAGAGTCCAAAGGTCGAATACACTCCCGTACCCACCATCACGGTAGTCAACTTTATTTCTTTGTACCTCCTTGTCTGAGTCTCGTCTCTCCTCACCCCACCCTCTGTCGACCCTTCTTTCAGACTTGTGCTCTGTGGTGTCAGTTCTCATCGGACCACCTCTGCACATCGTCTATTGATTTTTATTTTCTTTGACTGGCAGAAAGGTTAAAGTCTAAAACATCGTATCAGTTTCTTCGGTTCTCGTACCATTCCTAGGTTCGTCTGACACATCCTTTTCTGTTCTCGTGGTACCTCCTACACTGTGGGATTATGAAGTCCTAGTCAATCGTCCTTAGTTCAATTAGTTCTTGTTTAAGGTATCCCCTACTCTGTATATTCCAAGTGTTTAATACAAACAAGGGCCTACGAACAACGAACCTGTCATTGTGTGAATTTCTATTGAAGTTAATATACTTCGGGTCACTCACTTCCCGAGGGGACTTTCTGATTACGTAATGTAGTCGTCAAATGTCTCCTCTGTCCTCTTTCCACCATACAGTAAGATAAGACGTCAGTTTCCTTCTGTGGGTTCCGTCGTCCGAAGTACGACCCACTGTAAGACCCTCCCTGGATTGTCCTTCTCTCTGAACCTTTTCTCTTCTACCGTTTACCTTGTAAACACATACTTTCTTCTTTTTTGAGGATAATTATCTTAATCTTGGTTCAGTGTTCCTTCGTTCCTTTTTGAAAGGATTTCTAGACATGTTTGTACCTTACCTGACAAGATACTCCACCCCTGAAGACAAAGTGACCTAGTAGACCCTCCCGAATTCTCGAGACCTAGACTCCACCCTTGGAAAAAGGACGTTGTCTGGTCTCTCCTTTACAAACACTCGGTATACCGGAGACAGTGTTGATCCACTAAGACAGTATCATGTTTTCGTCTGTGTCCATTACACATGTCCTTACCCGTACCGACATAAACGTCTTCACCCACTACCCGACCTAGACCGACCTCGTACGTACAGTCAGAAGGTCGGAACAGACCCTAGAAACGAAACGTTAGTCACTAGGTGTCTGTTCATGGGAGTCTTAGTGGACCCTCGAACAATCTTTACGTCTTATACCCGGGGGTAGTCCGGATGACTTAGACTCAGATATAACGTCGTCGAGACCTAAGATCTAAGACTAGGGAGGAAGTAGGTTCTAACAAAACAATAAACGAAAAAACAAATCATTGGATATACCGACCCGATGTTATATAAGAGTTGCTGCAGGTCAAAAGTTGTTCTTTTTGTTGGTGGTAATGTTTTACTCTGCACCCTTCTTTATACTTTCAGACTTAGATTTAAAGTTGTTCTAGAGGTCCACTAGACACACGTGTGTCTCAAACCCTCTGTGACCAAATCTACTGACCAAATCTACCAAATCTACTTGTAATCCAAGTCTACCTTGGATTAGACCGGATCGTCTTCGTTTGACAGTACTTTTCACCTATTTTTAGTGTAAGGCCCGGAATTGGGGTGTCCAAAGTTTGGGTGTCAACAGTTGAATCATCAGACTGACCCCGGGTCCCAGGACAAAAAAGTGTACCTATTACGGTTCCAAACTTTTGGAGACCAGACCATCGGAGTCTCTTGGGGAGGTTTATTCAAAGAAACTTAGGTGAATTTCCTTCGTATCGTTCTAGCCTGTTAAGACAATTAAAATAAAAGAACAAGAACACAAAACAGACAAACGAAAAGTCAGTTTTTGACCAAAAAGACAAAGTCTTTCTTTAACACGGATTACCAACGGATGAAATACTTGAACTTGTTTCTCTTCTTTTGTGAGTTTTTTTTTTTTTCTGGTCAATAGTTTGTCAGGATCTTACGGTGGACGACCAGGAAACTCACATGGGTGTAAAAGTGGTCTCTGTTGAGTCCATGCTCTCAGTGGTCTTTATTTACCTCACCCTCTCTTTCTCTCCTCCTTTTCCCGTTCTCTGTACTTTTTTCATCCACACCTCCTTCCTGTCGTACTTAATATGGTAACGGTGTTTAATGCGGGTACGTGTGAAGTCACGAGGTGACTCATTGAAGAATTCCCCCTCAAACCCAGAAGAAAAACAAAGCCGACGTAGTCCAGAATCAACACAGTACACCCTAGAAAACACCACCACGTGCCCGAATCAACGGGACACCGTACACCCTAAAATCAAGGGGGTGGTACCTAACTTGGACTCAGGGGACGTAACGTTGTATCTAAGAGTTTGTGACCTGGTGGTCCCTTCAGGGACCCAGAAGACCGAAATTGAGACCGTAGTCTTGACTCAACTCTTCACAAGTGTATTTGAAGATTGGGGAGTTGTACTCGTGATCAGTCTTGCACGAACCTCTTGGTACAGACGAAGACTAGTCCTGAACGTCGGTGGAGTAAGGAGTGGTGGAGTAAGGAGGGTAGGTGTACACACAAGACTCCTGGGTGTGACCCGTCACGTATCAGGAGCCCATGTCCCCACTTGTTCTGTTCAGTACCAGAGACGGACGTACCTTGAATCTCAGAACCTTCATTTCTTAATCAACTCTTCTTAATTCCGTTCATTAATTCCGTTCGTAGTCCACCGTGATCATCATTTCTTGGGTGGACGGGTAAGTTCTCTGTATGCCCAAACTAGGACCCTTCTAGGGGACCTCCTCCCGTATCGTTGGGTGAGGTCATAAGAACGGACCTCTTAGGGTACCCGTCTCCTCGAACTTCCCTATATCAGGTACCCCAACGTTTCTCAGTCTGTACTGACTTCGCTGAATCGTACGTTCCGTTCATTTCTGGTATAGGGTCCCACTAAGGTCCTTTTCCGTCCGACGAGACCCTTGTGTGTTGGTTCGTTGTGTCTGGTCCCACCCCCATGTCTACTGTAAGACGAACCGACGACGGGGTAAAGATCCAGACTTACAGACTCAATCCCGCACACCAGATGACAGATGAGTCGACAGGGTGTCAGAATAAGGACCTTCAAAGTGTAAGTGGGTGGACCGGGAACTTCGTCAAACTTGACCGTTGTTGGGAGTCAGATCTCCAAGTCCCCTTCGAAGATCCACCTTTACTGTAAATTCGACTCTGATCTTTTGGTTTAATCCTCAAGGGGTCTAAGTCCCCAGCTCCATTGTCCCTTCCGAGAATTTTCATCTTACACTCACTTTATTGGTTCTTCGTACTCTGATAGTCCTTCAGTCCCGGGGTCCCCAGTCCCCCGTCCTCACTCCGACCCAGACCTCCACTCCGTCCCCCCTTCCAAGTGTCCAGGTCTCCCTCCTGGTTTTATAAAAAGGAAAATTTCTTTGTCTCTGTAAAGTATTCCTGTAATCTCCACAAACAAATCCCTTTACTGACCTCACCCATCGTAAAGGGAAGAGGTCCCGTAGAAGGGTTGGGCTCCTAGCTTGGACCCAGAGGACGTAGTCCAAGAAATGGTTGACTCGATAGCCCCTTCGGTCCCTTTACTGTTAGTCCGGTTTCTCTCGGGGACAATAGTGTACCTTCCTCTCACCCCACTCTCGTCATGGTACCCATTCCACTGTCCGCCGCCAGACCCCCAACCTGGTTCCCCACTTCCTGAGTCTCGACGAATTCCTTTGTCTAGACTACCCCGAGCTACTACCTGTCCTACACCCCTCCCTCTGTCTCAGTGTCCCCGGGAGTCTAGACACCGACTAGATTGTCCCACCGACCACAGTACTTGGCTCGATTTCTAGTGTCACGCCTGTCTGTCCCATACCGTCCAGTCGAAACTTCGACACGACCTCCACGTTCGGTCTGGAAGACCCCAAGTTCGAGTCCCAAGTCACTTAACACACCTAGACCTCGAGTCCTCTCTTCCGACCCGACTCCCACTTCTGGATTCACAGTTACCGGGTGTCTTCCTTTCTCCTTGGTCCCGGACCCTGTCAGGACCCTCCCCACGGTTCCTCCACGGGACCCTCTCTTGGGGTCGAAGAGTCCCTGTCCGTTTCCCACTGAGACGGGACTCTCTGTTCTATCGTGGACGTCTTCCCACACCGGACGTCCCGACCTACGGTCTCTTCGGTTCGTCGTATTCGGGATATTCACTCTTCATTGACTCGTTGTTCCTCCCGCATCCACTGGAACCGTTCTGGTGTGTAACGTCTCTACCTGAACGATTTTGCAGTTACCCTTCTCTCGGGAACCCTTCCCTTCCCAACACCTACGTCTTCTATTTCTGACCCTCTCCACAGGGATATTGGACCCTCCCCCTAAGTTTTGTGTCCACCCAGTGTATCCCCAGACCGAAACCAGTCCTCTTCCCCGAGGAGGTAAGTAGTTTTCCTTCCTCAACCACGACGAACCCTTGTGACCCGTCCGTGTTACCGTTCCCCGACTCCCACAAGAGTACCAACCTCCCAGACAAAGGTCAAGACCCTAAAGAGGACATGAGACCGATGAAAACTAACTCACGACTTGTAGTGTACACTTTTTGAACTCGCTCCTAGACTCCGAAAAGGAGGTCACTTCTGACCGAATAAAAACGAAGACTGACCGTCCATCTGTTCTCTGTGGCTGTTAGGGTTTTGGGGAAGTAAATTAACCACGATTTTACGAAACTTGGTCCTGAGATCTGGGATACTCCCTACCGACTTGTGACCTAATAGGGGAGTGAGACTGTCGTTACCGGAAAGTTCGGATCCCAAAACTGGTCCCAGGAAGATTGAACCGTACAAGTTAAAAACAGAGGTCAGACACTTAGACCTTTCTGGAGACGAGTCTCAAAGTTGGTTTGAAGATGGTTTTGTTCGGTCTGATGGTAGTGGTCTTTTTCTCGAGGAGGTAGAAAGTGATTGTAATTTTTGAATACCGAACCGGTGAGTGTGGAGAGATGTTCTGAAGGGGTTGGGACGTCTTCGTTTTCCTCGGATCTCTGGACTAAAAGTGGAATGTCGGTCGTTGATCAAGACACTGAAGACCTGCACTGGAGGATTCGACGGGAATAGGAGTGTATATTTTACTTAGAACTAGTCTTAGAAACTTACAGAAGGACGAGATGTTCAAAACGTCAGAGATTGTAGGGACGGATCTCTTTCGTTACCGTGGGGTGAGGTCATGAGAACGGACCTTTTAGGGTACCTACCACCTCGGACTATCCGACGTCAGGTACCCCAACGATTCTCAGTCTGTACCGACTCACTGAAGTGAAAGTGAAAAGTGACAGTACGTAACCTCTTCCTTTACCGTTGGGTGAGGTCACAAGAACGGACCTCTTAGGGTCCCTGCCCCCTCGGACCAACCGAAGACAGATACCCCAGCGTGTCTCAGTCTGTGCTGACTTCGTTGAATCGTCGTCGTCGTCGTTGTTGTCGTTGTAGGAACGGTTGAGAATGTGACCTGTTAGGGTCTTATATGTAAGAAGACACCTAGATAGTCGCGGGTCGGGTCGGTGACTAGTGTTGAAAGATAAGAGTCTTCTGCTAATTTTGTTTACCTGAATTTGATGATGTTGTCTCGAAACGTCCGCTACACCCAAACTAGGGACCCAGTCCTTCTACAGGACCTCTTTCTTTACCGTTAGTGAGGTCATAAGAACGGACCCTTTAGGGTACCTATCTTCTCCTACCACCGATGTCGAGTACCCCAGTGTTCTCAGTATGTGTTGTACCACTGATTTCGTGGTGGTTCGATGTTGTCGTACGGAAATCTACACGTTCGTTTCTGCAAGTCAAAGATTTTGACACGGGTAAGTACACCTTCTAGGAGTAATAGATGACGGGACCGATGATTCAATACGTTTCACCTACTCCTGGGTTAGTTGTGGTTCCGTCTTTCAGTCTCTTTTAGACTCGGGACTTCTTCCCTCAGTCACCTCGAGGTTTCTTCTTCCCTCAGTCACCTCTCGTAGTAACACGGTTCACCGTGCACTATGGGTCTGTACTCCCCTGTTTAGACTCAAAGTCGTTTAATAAATGTAACAAGAAAAAAATTTTTCTTCCTACGATACACGAGTTCCGTCCTTTCGGAGTTTACAGTCGGAGACCGAAAAATCTTCGATTGTATGGTACGAAAGGAACCACCTACTCTGCAGGGTTCTATGTGTTTGTAAGATGAACAAAAGTACCACCTGTTTTTCTGGTCACCAACTTTTATTTCTGTTCAACTTTATTTCAATGAAAGTACTCGTGTCTCTTCTGGGTTACCTCGGTAAAGTAATACGTCTCTTGTAAGAGGACGTGTTTGGATCACCGAGACCGGGTTCGAGGTGTGACGCTTCGGCGACACATGGGACGGGGGTGTGAGGGGACCGGTACCTCGAGGACCGGACGAGGAGAAGAGACGTCCTGTGACGATAGAGGGTTCATCGTTAGAGGGGAAGGAACGTCGTACACCTGGGTAACTTTTCGTTTACTCACATACGATTTTCGACACAACGTTGGTTGTGGGGGTCTACTCAAGAAAGGACCCGAAGAATTACCACCTCATTATGTGTCCGACCTTCGATGACTGGACATCCAACCAGGAATGAAAAAGGTTCTTCAGGGTGCACACCACCTTATCCTCGACCACCTTCGAGACTCAGGGTCGAGACGACAAAAGATTGTTTCGAGGGACTCCGTATTTTTTACCGTACTTTAGAATACCAAGTCTGTAGTGACCCTTAGTTCCCATCTTTCCACTAATTCTGTGTACTCCACGGTCGGTGATGTCTCGATTTTAGTTTCTCCCGGAGTTAAAGGATAGACGATTTCCTTCCACGACCTATTTCATTAGAAACTCCCAGGAAGATTAAAATTTCACGATACCGAAATGCTAGACTCAATGTCGGGACCAACCGGCGTACGTCGACACCTGACGACGGAGAAGAGACCTGAAGTCAAAGGTACAGACGTTTCGTTTCTCCTCTCTAGACGTTATAAGGAACAATGGAATACGTCTGTGATCCCTTTCAATGGTCTCAGTGGACCGTTCCTCAGGAAGACAACCTACCGACGGTTCGCTATCCTCAGGCACTTCCTTCGGACTACGGTGCTCTTTCTTGACCCCCTCTTCGTCGAATTGACCCATGTATTCTTCGTTCTTGTCTCACAAAGTTCAGTCACACTCACGTCCACACACCTGGGAAGGACGGGGTGGGTGGGGAGGGGTGACCGGAGTCCGAACGCTCACAAACGATTCAGTGGTTCGTGGTGTTGTCCTCACTCCGGTCGTGGTTTTTGTTTGACTTCAAACGCCATTTCGACTGATGAACACTCGAAATGCCGGTTGAGACCTGTATTGTCGTCGAACCCGAGTCAACCCCTTCTTGGGAACTTTCTTCACAGTAGTTTTTTTTTTTTTTTTCACAGTAGTAGTGTTTTTATTTTTAACTTCTGAAGGGAACACCAGGTCACCTATTACTACGTCACACAAAAGGACTGACCAATCTCCGACGTTGATAGGTCGAAAGTGTTCCCCCTATATGACTAAAACGGTATAACGGACGTAAAGGTCGAAGTTCTATTGTACAAAGGGACGTATAACTCTCGACACACCTCTGTTAGGATCACCTGTCTGTGACATGGTAACCGACTCTTTTCCATAATCACCTCTCACGGCACTCTTACACCTACCGGTTCCGACAACAATAGGACTATTCCACTTTGCATGACAGTCTACTGGAGTGTCGTTCTTCACCTTTCGTCGGAGTAAGTACTCTTCACTTTACCGAGTCAATACACATTGAGAAACTCTGAACTTCCTGACATCGGATATTTCGAGGAGACAGGTACCTTAACCTCTCCGTTCTCATGACCTCACCCAACGGTAAAGGAAGAGGTCCTCTAGAAGGACTGGACCCCTAACTTGGGTCCAGAAGGTATCACGTCCGTCTGCTAAATGGGTAACTAGGTGGTCCCTTCGGGTGGACTAAGTAACTTTTGAGTTGAAGACTTGATTTCGACAAGTTCCTAACTTCTCATCTTACTTGGACACACAAAAAACCCGTCCAACCTACGACGTTGATATGTCCAAAGTGTCACCTTTACTGCAGTATGTGGTAAAGATCCAAGTGTTTTCGTGAAGAGGGACGTCAAAGTTTCGACACATTTAAGTAAAGATCCTGTGTTACATGTTAGGCACTTACAACGGAAGGTATAGAAAAATACGACTAGTCGATTTTCACAAGACAGTCTCTTGAAAGGTCGTTCTTTACCGTTCGTCACATAAAGAGAGTCTTTCGTTTGTATAAAAAAAAAGCAATAAAATTAAAAACAAAAATGAAATAAAATGAAATGTTTTAACATAACCAAAACGGTATGTAACTGTACTTAGGTGGTGCCCACATGTACGCTAGGGTTTGTACTTGGGGGGAGGGTAGAGGGAGGGGTGTTGTAGGGAGACCCAGTAGGGGCACGTGGTCGGGGTTCGTACGACATAGGACGTAGCCTGTATCTGACCACTAAGCTAAGAATGTACTATCATATGTACAAAGTTACGGTAAGAGGGTTTAGTAGGGTGGGAGAGGGAGAGGGAGACTCAGGGTTTCAGACGATATGTGTAGACACAGAAAAAACGACAGATCTTTCGTTTGTATAAACTACTTTGAACGATAGTATATTTCTTCCCTTTTTACATAGACATAAAAAGGGAGTACAAACTCTGACGTTCATAAGACCAAAACAATCCGTTTTTACGACGAAGGAGGAGTTCCGGGACTCAAGATCCACATCTTTTTTTCAAAACAGTGTTCAAGTCTTGTCACGTTACTGTGAGGATCTTATATGGCATGGGAATCTTTTCTCAAGTCCCTTCTCACAAGACACTCACGAAGACCGTATGGACAACAATAGGACTCATCCACTTTAATGTGACAGTCCACTAAACCATCGTAATTATTAGTTCACGGATACGAAAGTCTTTTACGTCTATGAAGTCGTTTCGACGCCGACATTCCTTCTCTTTTTACTTGGGTACACGAAAAGAAAGCCCAAATTCTGTCGTTCGTGGGACGTCAGTATACTTCTTTACGACGAAGACGGTAACCCGAGGTTTGGGGTACACATGTTTTTGTTTACAGGGGCATCAATCTTTCGACAGATTCTCTCAGGTTCCTGTCTAACGTGGTAAGGTACTCATTTCTGAAGTTACCCCTCATAATACTCAAGTCACCCCTCACAAGACACTCACAAGGAACAGTATGGACAACAGACTGTCGGACTAAACCACTTTGACCTGACCACTACGGAAGAGCCATTCTTCACCGTCGTCGTACAAGGAAAACTTTTGAGTTTGTTACCTGATTTCGACAACAGTATTACGTGTCTTTTTACTGGGTCACACGAATGGACCGACCTAACTCCGACATTGAGAAGACGAAAGTGTCCTCCTTATATGACTAAAACGGTATACCGGACCTTAAGGTCGAAACTCTATTTTACAAAGGACCGTGTAAATCTCGACACATTTCTGTCAGGATCACGTGTCTGTGACAGGGTAAACTCTTCGGTTCTATAGACACCTCTCACAAGACACTTACACCTACCGGTTCGGACCAAAATGAGACTAATCAACTTTGCATGACAGTCTACTGGAGTCTCTTTCTTCACGGTTCGTCGGGCTAAGTCTTTACTTCAACGAGTCAAGTGAGAAACGTTAAGGAAACTACCATCGGTTGGTCCGAGGAGACAGGTACCATAAAACATCCGTTCTTATGACCTACCCGGCGGTAAAGGAAGAGGTCCCTTCGAAGGACTGTACCCCTAGTTTGGATCCAACGGACTTAACGTCTGTCTACGAAATAGGAGATTCGGTGGTCCCTCCGGGTGGACTAAGGAACTTTTCAGTCGATGAATTTCTTCGACAAGATCCTAACTTCTCATCTTACTCGGATACACACAAAGGTCATCCAACGTACGATGTTGAGATGTCTAAAGTGTCCCGGTTACTGACTAAAAACTGTAGTATGGAGTTAAGGTCCAAGTGTTTTGTGCAGAGGGACACCAAAGTTTCAAAACATTTAAGTAAGGATCCTGATTTTGATACTAGGTACATACAACAGTCTCCTGAAGGGTCGTTCTTTATCTTTCGTGGTAAAAAAGAGAGTCTTTTGTCTTTATGAACTTTGAACAGTAATTCTTCCCTTTTTACGTGGTCGCACAAAGGACAGTCCAACCTCTGACGTTCATAAGACCTAAGCAATCCACTTTTACGACGAAAGAGAAGTCCGTGGTTCAAGATACAAGTCTTTTTACAAAGGGGTGTCCAAGACTCGACACGTTTCCGTGTGGATTTAGTGTGACGTGGTAAGGGAATTTTTTCTTAAGTCTCTTCACTTCTTAGTTTCGATGAGGTAAAACATTCAAAGACCCTTTTCTCGGAAACCTTTAGGGGACTGGAGTGGGGTGGTGGACGCTTAGTTAGTCTTGGGAACCGGTCGGACCCTTTAAGCTTAGTTCGGACCCTTTCCTCTTGGTTAGTCTTGAGTTGTGGATTGGGAAGTGGTCTTCCACTGGTTAGTCTGGGCCTCTGAGGGCAAAAAACTTTAAAAGTGCACTATTATGGGATATATTCGTTACATTGGGTCGCGAGTCCCGAGGAGGGATATCGACGACGCAGTCATAACCACCCTCGGGGTCGAGCTCGAACCATTATTTTTGAGAGAACGAAAACGTAGTCTATAACCGAGGGACCACCAGTAACCCTCTAAAGCGTTGAACCCGTATTGTAAACCCCCGAGCAGACCCTAGAGGGTGACCGAGGTACCCTTCTGACTAGGCCTCTCAGTAGACGTCGGCCATTCGAAAAAAAGACATAAAGAAAAGTGAGGACCATCCCGGACCATAGACTCTGGCCATATGCTGAGTCCGCACGACCTCTCAGTGACCACCCCCAGCAACCCTCTACAGGGGCTGGGGCCGCACCCCCTGCCTCACGGGGACAAGAGACATCTGTTATCGTCCAGCGAGGACGACTTGCTGACCTCCGGCAGCAACAAGCCAAAATGGAGACTTGAGGGCCTCCACATAAAGAGAACAGAGAGACAGACAGACACACCGACAAACATAACAGACACAATTAAATGGTTGTAGACTGACTAGGTCCCTACTACCCCGTTGCGGTAAGATCGGGGTGTGGAGATAGGAACCAATGACTATTAAAATTCCTCCAGTTCTACACGCGAGTACTGGAATCACATCTTTAATTTTCCTTATTTAATTAGTGAAAAACGTTGTATCTTACCGACTGGAAAGTACATCCGACCGGGAGTCTTCCGTGGAGACTGAGCCCTTGACATGTGGCTCAGGCTCTATAGTAGAAAACTGGCGCCTAGCCTTTGGGACTGGTTCAAGGGAAACAGTCGTGTACACAGAGGAGTCTGTTAAGTAAAGGCTCACAATCTGTTCTCGGGTCAAAGTCCGGGACCTTCCCCAGGGAGAAGGACGTTGTTTACCACTGAGACCGCCCCTGAGAAAAAACGGCTCTGACTGTAGGACTGGTGAGCCCCATGAGTCCCCGGTCGAACGGACGGTTACCTGGTCTGGGTCACCGACGTTGACCTTGGGAAATCAGGGACCAGAGGAGGACTGCACCTGTTGACCGGTCTCACGGGGCTGGTCATTCCTTGTTCTCTGAAATAACTAGAGAGAGGGGAAGGGAGAGACAGAGGAGAGGAATTGGGAAGGATAGGAAGGGACAAAAAGATCAGGGGACCAGGACCTACGTCTTTAGACCAGTTTCCCGGGAGTCGGACTCGACTCCTAACCTCTGACTAGTGGAGGAGAAGTGTCTCTTGAGCTTAAGACCAAGACTAAAGACCATCCCGGCTCAAGGTCAGGAGGGAAGAGACCTCCGGGTCCCTTTTCAGGGCATTACGGACCCATAGACATCCACCGTCCTCTGCAGACATTCCGGTGGGGAAAACGGGGGGGAGAGGACGGAGGAGAGGGAAGAAAAAGTTGGACCGAAGGAAAGGAAGGAACTTTAGAAACCACAATCATGAACCTAGACTTCAAGACACAGAGATATCCTCCAAAAGACTCTCTGACATAAAAACATAAATTCCCGAAGAGACCACCTCACAATTTCACAGACGGACGTTATACCCTCTGGACCCAAGTTAGGGACCCAGCTCTTCTAGGGACCATTTCCTTTAAAACGAAACAGACCGTTGGTACACCAAATCTGGACGGCGGTAAAACAATTTTGAACTAAAAGAAAGGGACACGGAACTCTGGTCCAGAGAGTCCTTGTGAATAGATCTGGTAGAAATTGAGGACTGTGACTCCTTTTTTTTTTTTTTTTTTTTCTGAACTTCGATCTAGAATGCGACACAGACAGATTTATACAGAACCATTATAAAAACATATACTCGAGATAAATAAACCGAATTTTTTTCCATTCGCGAATGTTTAGTTCATTAAGATTTAATTTGTTATTTAAGGTTCAAATACACTTGACCCTTTATAAGTCACAATTTATGGACTATAATTACAAACAAACAACTGGATAAATTATATCTGTACAGAATCTCATGAATTGCAATTCATTTTATAAAAGTAACATGGATCCAAATTATACTCAATTTATAATATAGACAATGTTCAAACAGTTGTTCTTTTAATGGAGTTCAATTTTTTTTTTTTTTTGAAGATGTTTTACATTTACTCTATACTCGAAAATATATTTGAGATAATTCTTATTAATAAGAAATTTTTATAGGCAGATTTTATCAGAGAGGTCTAACCACATTGAATTTTAGACTGGTTTACAAGATTTGTGAAAATTAACTAGAGAAACTATTTTGAAGGATTTATCTTGACAAAACTTCAAGAAAACTAGAGATCGATTGAAACCCTACAAAGTCTCCCGGGGACCTTGTAGGGTTTCTCTCTATAATTTGACACGAATAAACCAACCAATTTAATGTACCTTTTCTAATAGTCTACTCACATTATTTAGGTGAGTCCAATATTACATACCATTTTAATGATTATGTCTATAGGATTTTTAATATACCTCAAAAATTGTAAGACTATACAAGACCATAAAATTACCTTTTGGACTACTGAAGTGTTTTCAATCGTTTTCCTGACTTACTTGGTCACTTATACGAATATTGAAAATACCAAAGACAGACTTTTTAATACCCCAACTTAGAATACAAAAGTCCCTCTTCCCCTTTAGAAGGAGAGTTCGATTAATACTGTTATGAAACCATTTTAATTTGTAATATTTGTTTTGTTAATATAAAAGATAGACTGAGGAGGTTTTTAACCTTCAAGAATCCAAAGGTCATTCAAATAGTTTACTCAATCCTTCCAATAGAGTGCCTATGTTTTTAGAGTTTTTTAAAAACTCTGGAATCTTTCCCTTCTTAAGTGGATCTAAACAATCCGTTTTAGACACTATTCTGAAACCACACTCAAAGGGTCGGGACAAAATAAAATTTTCAAGTCAGACTCTGAGATATTTACAAAGTCGTTTTATTTTTCGGATATTAATTAATACCAATATTTTTAGTAGTCTGGTTTTAGTCACTCTTGTCTGGATAAAACGTTTGTTTGCTCGGAATTAAACCAATATAAATTATTTTTATTCCCATTGAAATTCCTCTTTTTCTATAAAGTTTTATAATTTATAGTCAAACAATTACCTCCAGACGTAGATCATTCTGAGTAGAGAATCTATCAAGAAACTACAATACACTACAATTACATTTTAAATTAACTTAAGAATTTCTTGTGGGGTTCAAACAAAGACTGCGAATAGAGTCATTACATAGAAACCTACTTCTAGTCTACGGAGTACTGGACGTTGGTCCTGACCTTTTTCTGTATTAAATTCCCTGACAGAGGTTGTACCTACCTTCCTGAAAAAAATAGTCCTTTTTGATACGATGTGGTTCTACTCTTCTGCTGCTGTAGTTCCATCTGTCGAAGGAGTTCTACGACCTGGACTACGCATACTAGTAAATACAAAAGAACCGAAGAATCTGGAAACGTATATTCAGTTTACGAAAAGATAGTATCCGGACTAGGATACGATCAAAATTTTTTAGTTAGGTTAACAACCCAAACACCGGTTATTGGACACAGATCAAGACCTAATGGAACCATTTAAAGAGATAATGGTCTGAGATTGACCAACCGGGACTCTTTTAAATGAATTTTTTAATTTAGTATGATTTCTATTAGTCAGATCACTGTGATCTTTTGACCCGAGACACGGAATATCTACCACGGTTATATATTAAAGGGACCTTCTATTTCTAAGATGTCCCGTCTGATTCAGTCTATTGGACTTCTATATGACCCGATGTAGATTACCTTCAAGAGTTGTATTCAGAATGAACACCGAAATGATTATGACGACCGATACAATAAACATAAAGTGGACAAAATGTTTTAACGACAAAGAATGTGACATACACACACTCCGGAGATTATCTTATTATATATCAGGGTATACTCTAGCTACTACCATTGTCACATTGAGATCTATACCGTTCTTCGTTGTTCTCCCTTATAAAAGGACCTGGTTTTTCGATCATTCTGTCCACCAGGTCTCTTAAAATCTATGATAAAATACCGGATCAGGTCATTGTCGTGTAACTCACCGGACAAATGGACTCTTACCTGTGAAGGTCGTGGTACCCTATTTACCAGTACTTCACGGAGGGAGTATTAGTACCAGTTCAAATACTCGTTTTTCCCCGAGACGGTTGACTTCTGACTGTGAGCGGTAGACGTAGATGTTTCTAATTTAGTACCGGCGACGTTGACGACTGAAAGTTACGGGGACTTTCCTCAAGTCCCACTTTTAGTCTTTACTCCGTGAGACACGAGACTCTTTTTGACCGTCTTGTCCGGAAGTCTATCAATCTAGAAAAGTCCTTTTCTAAAATACTCAGGGTTAAGAACGTAGAAGAGTATGGATCTCTTTGTGACTACACTAATTGCCACTTTAGACGAAACCGATAATTCCTTTTCAAATGTTAATTTTCAGTTTTATCTCATCGATACCAAGTCTATAGGACCCTTTATTGATCCACTACGATACCCACATGAAAGTCTAATCTGGAACATAACGATTTGTGAACTCAAAAGACTCAGTACAGTCCGAATCTACGGTGGTAAAAGTTTTGTTACAGACGACCTTCGATCATTTGAATGAAAAATATTTTGATCCGTTGACCGATGTACCGATGTTCAGAGGGACTTCACGGTCCAGGTCTGACCCAAAGTCTGGATAAGAAGATTTTTCTTTACTCTAATCCTAAAATTAGTATGTTCTGAGTCTAGATTTTGAACCTTGAGTCTTTATGAAGGTTGAGTCACAGATATGAGGTTCGACCCCGTCAGGATACGGGGTAAAACTGTCCTTCAATAGTGTCAGTATCAACGGATCAAGGGAGTTTAATTTTGACTCGCCCTGAGACACCCCGAGACCCCACGTCTAGACAAGACACAAGAGGTAAAGAGTAGACATCCTATATCTGAAACAAGTCGGAGGAACTGGAAGGGACTTAAGGTTTCGTACCTAAGTTTGTTAACGATTAGTCCCTTCCCTCTCCTATGTTTTTGTCTTTGTTAGTTTCCAACCATGTCGGAGGTCTGTCTCAGGACCAAGGATGAGTTTCTTTATACGCATTGTTACAGAAACTCGGGGGTGGGTCCACCTTCTACCATTGAAGTCTGACCTGTGTTCTAAGGATCTCGTGTCGAGACAACGGAGTGGTGGTTGCGTAGTCTTCCCCAGTGTTTCGGACGTTGGGAGTGGGGTGTACAACGGAAGACAAAGGTCCCTGGTCTCTACTGGTAGGACAATCCAGAGGACAAACCGGGAACAGATAAAGTAGAGACTTTTCCCGGTTGATTTAACGACAATGATGTTTCCATCTTCGACCAAAGTCTACACCTTTTGGGGTTGAATCTAGTCCATCTCTCTCTGGAGACGAGATAATCCGTCCGGATGCGGGTACGTGTCGTCCTTCTTCAATGTCTTCTTTCTCTGGAGGCGGGCTTAAGGGTTTTTCATAGAACTCATACTTCAGAGAGTCTCCCGGATACACGACGCAATCCCCTTCTTACAACAAAAAGACACTGAGTGAGTCCCCATCAGTTCCTCAGGGACCGGTTCTATTCTTTTCCCGACTAAGTTTTTTTGTTTTTTTCTTTTTACAGAGTTTTAACCAAACTTAGGACCAAGTTGAGTAGGGGGACCAAGTGTCGAGAGCATAGGAGGAACCACCCCGGGGACTAACAGAACAATGACGGTGAGTGGGAGTCCGGTACGACTGATTTGATTGATCACCGGAAGTAATTTTTGACGTAGTTGTGCCACGTCGAGTACCATGAGTCTAGGGTTATACGCCGGGACGGTTGCCAGGGGAGTCGTCCTCTGTTATATCTCGACTGAAGTCTCGGTACTAACCCAGACAGGACCTAGGATCTCTTCCCTCCTTACTTCTTAGTTTCGATGAGGTAAAACATTCAAAGGCCCTTTTCTCGGAAACCTTTAGGGGACTGGAGTGGGGTGGTGGACGCTTAGTTAGTCTTGGGAACCGGTCGGGCCCTTTAAGCTTAGTTCGGGCCCTTTCCTCTTGGTTAGTCTTGAGTTGTGGATTGGGAAGTGGTCTTCCACTGGTTAGTCGGGGCCTCTGAGGGCAAAAAACTTAAAAAACGTGCTATTATGGGATATATTCGTGACATTGGGTCTCGAGTCCCGAGAAGGGATATTGACGACGCAGCCATAGTCACCCTCGGGGTCGAGCTCGAACCATTAATTTTGAGAGAACGAAAACGTAGCCTATAACCGAGGGACCACCAGAAACCCTCTAAAACGCTGAACCCGTATTGTTCTTCTTACAAGGCACTCCCGAAGAGGACATGAAAAACAATGGGACTCACCCACTTTAATGTGACAGTCTACTGAAACATCGTAATAATTCGTTCCTGGACACGAAAGTCTTTTACGTCTATGAATTCGTTTCGACACCCGAATTCCCTCTCTCTTTACTTGAGTACACGTAAATAAAGTCCACAGTCTCACGTTGGTGGTCGTCAGTGTACTTCTTTACGACGAAGACGAAAATCGGAGGTTTAGGGTACGATTGTTTTTGTATACAGGGACATCAGTCTTTCGACAAATTCTTTTGGGTTTTCGTCTAACATGGTGAGGTACTCATCTCAAGTCACCCCTCATGAGACTATTAAGTCACCCCCTCACAAGACACTCACGACCGACGGTATTGACAATCGGATTAAACCACTTTGACCTGACCCAGAACGAAGGGGTCATTCTTCACCGGTCGTCGTACAAGGAAAGTCTTTTGAGTTTTTACCTGGTTTCGACAACAGTATTACGGGTCTTTTTACTGGGTCACATAAAAGGACCGACCAAACTCATACGTTCAGATGACTAAAGTGTCCTCCTTATATGACTAAAACTGTATAACGGACCTTAAGGTCGAAGTTCTATTGTGTAAAGGGACGTGTAAATCTTGACGTATTTCTGTGACGATTACGTGTCTGTACCAGAGTAAACTCTTCGGTTCCATAGACACCTCTCACGACACACTTAGACCTGCCCGTTCGGATAATCCACTTTACATGACAGGACTGGAACGTCTTTCTTCACGGTTCGTCGGACTAAGTCCTCTTCACTTCAACGAGTCAGCACATTCTGAGAAACACTAAGGAGAGTGACATCGGTAGGTCCGAGGAAACAGGTACCTTAAAACGTCGTTCTCATGACCTCACCCGACGGGAAAGGAAGAGGTCCCCTTGATGGGTTGTGCCCGTAGCTTGGGTCTAGAGGACGTACCGTCCGTCTGCGAAATAGGAGACTCGGTGGTCTCTCCGGGACTAAAAAACCTTTCAGTTGATGAATTTCTTCACCAAGATCCTAACTTCTCATCTTACTCGGACACATACAAAGGCTGTCCAACGTACGACGTTGAGATATCCAAAGTGTCCCATTTACTGACTAAAACCTATAGTATGGAGTTAAGGTCCAAGTGTTTTGAGTAGAGAGACATCAAAGTTTCGAGACATTTAATTAAGGATCCTGAGTTCCATACTAGGTACATACTACTGTAGATCTAGACAAAAATGGGACAAACCGATTTTCACATGACAGTCTCCTGAAGAGTCGTTCTTTACCGTTCGTCGAACAAAAAGAGTCTTTTGTGTTTATGAACTACTTTGAACAACAGTATTTCTTCCCCTTTTACGTGGTTACACAAAGGGTAATCCAACCTTTAACGTTCATAAGATCTAAACAATACACTTTTACTATGAAAGAGAAGTCTATGTCTCAAGATCCAAGTCTTTTTACAAAAGGGTGTCCAAGACTCGACACGTCTCCGTGAGGATCTAGTGTGATGTGGTAAGGGAATCTTTTCTTAAGTCCTTTCTTACAAGGTACTCCCGAAGACGACCTGGACAAAAATGAGGTTCACCCACTTTAATGTGACAGTCTACTGAAACATCGTAATTATTCGTTCTCGGACACGAAATCATTTACGTCTATGAATTCACTTTAATCCCCGTATTTCTTCTCTCTTTACTCGAGTACACGTAAATAAAGTCCGTAGTCTCACGTTTGGGGACCGTCAGTGTCCTTCTTTACGGAAACCGTGAGAGAAAAGAACGGAAAGTAAGTAACTTCCTTACATACAAAGGGTCGTAAGACACTACTCACGTTGGGTTATAAACATTTAAAAACGGACCTCCAGTAAAAAATTCATTTTTAAAGAGGAGTACCAACAGTGTCATCCCTTCTTATCACATTAATGTCCCTTTTGTTTGTTTGTTTTTTTGGGTAAAGTAGTTACAAAGAGACATCCTTCCTAACTCACTAGGATCAAGACAGACCTTTTAAGAACCTATGATGTCCCTTTGTATGACTCACACTTTGACCTATAACCTGGAACAACCGTTTTAATCGTAAAAGAGATTTTTCCACACCCGACCGTCGACGGACTATTAGGTTGGTTAACTACAAAAGGATGAATTACTGTAGTTATCCAAACCAGTTTGGAAAGGTTAAAGACTAAACTCATCCGCCGAACTTTGAGGAACCCCGTTCTAGTAAAGGTAATCTGACAGTTGATTAGATCCATTGTTGTCATACCGTGAGTCACGAGAATCTATTAAAGGGTTCGGACAAAGGAGTACCCGTCTGGGTTATACTCGATCCTTACCCAAGTGTTCCGAGCCTTTCACGTCCCTTTGCATGACCGATACTCAGACCTTTAATCCCGGAGACATGTTTGGACCTCAAGAGTATAGAATCTTAGATCTGAAGGACTATTTATCTACGGGGGGTTTGTGAGAAAAAAATACGGAAAGTAAGTAGCTTCCTCGTATTGAAAGGGTCGTAAGACACACGACTCTCATTGTATGACAAACTTTTACGAATGAACCTCCAGTAAAAAGTCATTATTAAAGGGAACTGACACAGTGGTATCCCTTCCGGGAGTGGGAGTGTCCCTTTTCGTTTGTTTGTAGGTTTGAAGACAAGGTAGTTCAAAAGAGACATCTTCTCCAGGTCACTGGGATGCAGACAGACCTTTTAAGAACCTATTACGTCTCTGTGTTTAACTCACATTTGGACCTAGGACCTGGAACAACCGTTTTAATCGTAAAAGAGAGTCAACCAGGATCTTGCCGCACCGGATCATTGAAGGACTTTTAGATAGGTTAACGAGAAAAGAATGGACACTGTTATATAAACCAGTTTGGAAGCCATAAAGACTTCGTTCGTCCACCGAACGTTAAGGAATGACGATCTAGTAAAGGTCACCGTACAGTTGAGTAAACCATAGTTGTGATCTACCGTGAGTCGTAAGAGTCTGTGTAAGGATGTCGGACAAAGGAGTACCCGTCAGTGTCATACTGGATCCTCATTCAAGTACTCCGAACCTTTTACGTCCCTTTATAGGACCGACACTGAGACCTTTAATCTAGGAGACACCTTTGTACCGTAAGAGTGTAGAATCTTAGATCTGTCAACGACTTTCTATATACGGACTTTTTGTGAGATAAATAACGGTAAGTAAGTTGCTTCCTTGTATCCAAAAAGTCGTAACACAAACGACTCTGATTGGGTGATGAACTTTTAAAAGTAGGTTTCACTCCTACTCTCAGTCCGTGATCACTCCTACTCTCAGTTCGGAATCACACCTAGTGTCAGCCGTACATCACTCCTGGTCTTAGTCACGAGTCATTCTAGGTCTCAGTCGGAGAGCACTCCTGTTCACAGTCCTACGTCTCACGAAACGGAGTGTGAAACACTTTCTGAGACGAAGAGTGTCCCGGGACACAACCAAGGAGTGACCCTGGACACAGACCTAGGAGTGACCCTGGACGGAGTAAGACTAGGAGTTATACCGGACTGAGACCAGGAGTGACGTACAACTGTGACAAGGAATGACCCGGGACTTTACCGGAGTTGATATTAGATTGAGACCAGGTACGATACCTACGAAGAGAAGGAGTTGTCCCGGACTAGAAGTACGAGTGAATCCGGGATCACTCCTGGTCTTAGTCCTGTATCACTCCTGGTATGAGTCCGATCCACTACAGGTCGTAGTCCCGGGTACTTCCTGGTGACAGGAGGACCACTCCGTCTCAGTCCGATATCACTCGGTTTCACAGTCCGGTATCTCTCCTGGTCTCAGTCCCGGATGTCTCCTGGTCTAAGTCTTACATCTGTCTTGCTCTCAGTTCGACATCTCGTCTAGTCGTCGTCTCGGGACACTCTTTTCTCAGTCACGAATCACTTTTGGTCTGTGTCCCACATGACACCACTCTGAGTACAGGATCACTCATACTCTCAGTCCGGGATGACTCAAGTACGGTATCACTCCTGTTCTCAGTCTGACATTACTCCTGGTTTTAGTCTTGGGTCACTCCTCGTCACGGTCAGAGGTCACTCCTGTTCTAAGTACTGAGTCACTCCGTTTCTCAGTGCTCTATCACTTGCTTTCACAGTCCGGTATCTCATGTCTACCCCCTGACCTTACGTTTTCATCCTTCAGTTCTTTGTGGACCTCATTGTCCGTTTATACCGGAACCTCATGTCTTTCTTCGTCCTGTTTCCCATCATCTCAAAACGGTTCTCTTGTGTGACCAGTATCGTTTGTGGGAGAAGATTGTTGTGTTCTCTTCTGAGATGTGTACCTGTAATGGTCTACCAGTTGTGGCTTTAGTCTAACTAATATAAAAAACGTCGGTTTCTACCTCTTCGAGATATGTCAGTCGTTTTTGTTCTGGTCTTCGACTGACACCGGGTTTAGTACTTAAAGTATAACGGTTTAAGTCTGAATTTAACTTCTTTCACCCTTTTTGGTGATCTGTTAAGTCCATACTGGATTTAGTTTAGGGAATACTAATATGTCACCTTCACTCTTTATCTAAATTCCCTGATCTAGACTATCTGTCTCACGGACTACTTGATACCCGCCTTCAAGTACTGTAACATGTCCTCTGTCCATAGTTCTGGTAGGGGTACCTTTTCTTTACGTTTTTTCGTTTTACCGACAGACTCCTCCGGAATTTTTGTCGACACTTTTCTTCTCTTCTCTTTTCGTTTCCTCTTTTCCTTTCTATGTTCGTAGACTCACGTCTTAAGGTTTCTTATCTTTCCTCTTTTTTCTTTCGGAAGAAGTCGCTAGTTACGTTTCTTTATCTCCCTTTCTTGTCTTACCCTTTCTGATCTCTAGAGAAGTTCTTTTAATCTCTATGGTTCCCTTGTAAAGTACGTTTCTACCCGAGGTATTTCCTGTCTTTACCATACCTGGATTGTCTTCGTCTGCTATACTTCTTCTCCACCGTTCCTATGTGTCTTCTTGACATGTTTTTTTCTCGAAGTAGTGGTTCTATTAGTTCTACAACATTAGTGAGCAGATCTCGGTCTGTAGGACCTTACGCTTCAGTTCACCCAGAATCTTTCGTAGTGATGTGTCGATCACCTCCACTACCTTAAGGTCAACTCGATAAAGTTTAGGACTTTCTACTACGACACTTTCACGACGTGAGATATACGGTCGTTTAAACCTTTTGAGTCGTCATCGGTGTCCCAACCTTTTCCACAAAAGTAAGGTTAAGGTTTCTTTCCGTTACGGTTTCGTACGAGTTTGATGGTGTGTTAACGTGAGTAGAGTGTACGATCATTTCATTACGAGTTTTAAGAGGTTCGGTCCGAAGTTGTTATGCACTTGGTACTTTAAGGTCTACAAGTTAGACCAAAATCTTTTCCGTCTCCTTGGTCTCTAGTTTAACGGTTGTAGACGACCTAGTAACTTTTTCGTTCTCTCAAGGTCTTTTTGTTGATAAAGACGAAATAACTGATACAGTTTCGGAAACTGACAGACCTAGTGTTATTTGACACCTTTTAAGACTTTCTCTACCCGTATGGTCTTGTGGATTGGACGGAGAACTCTTTGGGTATACGTCTAGTCCTTCGTTGTCAATCTTGACCTGTACCTTGTTGTCTGACCAAGGTTTATTCTTTTCCTCACTCAGTTTCGACACATAACAGTGGGACAAATAAATTGAATATACGTCTCATGTAGTACTCTTTGCGACCCGACCTTCTTCGTGTTCGACCTTAGTTCTAATGACCCTCTTTATAGTTATTGGAGTCTATACGTCTACTGTGGTGAGAATACCGTCTTTCACTACTCCTCGATATCGGAGAACTACTTTCACTTTCTCCTCTCACTTTTTCAACCGAATTTCGAGTTCTAAGTCTTTTGCTTCTAGTACCGTAGACCAGGGTAGTGAAGTACCGTTTATCTACCCCTTTGTCTCTTTTGTCACAGTCTGGAGTAAAACCCCCCGAGGTTTTAGTGACGTCTACCACTAACGTCGGTACTAAAATTTACTGCGAATGAGGAGTCTTCCTTTCAATACTGGTTGGATCTGACGTATAAGTTTTCGTCTCTATAATGAAACGGTTGTTTCCAGGTAGATCGGTTCCGATACCAAAAAGACCACCAGTACATACCTACACTCTCAACCTGACACTTCTTTCGACTCGCGGTTTCTTAAATACGAAAACTTGATACCACAACCTCTTCTGAGAATTCTCAGGGAACCTGACGTTCCTCTAGGTTGGTTAAGTAGGATTTCCTCTAGTCAGGACCTACATGTAACATTCCTGACTACGACTTCGACTTTGAGGTTATGAAACCTGTTGAATACTCTTCTTAACAGAGTAACCTTTTCTGGGACTACGACCCTCCCTAACCCCCGTCCTCCTCTTCCCCTGCTGACCGCACGACACTAAGTACCCCAACGTTTCTCAGTTTGTGCTGACTCGCTGACTTGACTTGACTCGACTTGACTTCCTACTCAGTCCGTCTTCACTCCTACTCTCAGATAACGATGACTTCTACTCTCAATCCGGTTACACTCCTACTCTCAGACCGGGATAATCTTTGTTCCAAGTTCGGGATCACTACTACTCCTAGTACGACGTTACTCCTTTCTTAGTTAGTCACACTACTGGTCTTAGTCCCGGATTACTCCTGGTGTCAGTTTCACTCCGTTACACGGTCCGGAATCTCTACTGGTTCAGTCCGGTATCTCTTCTGATCTCACTTCCCGGTGAATCCTGGTCCCAGTCCATCACTCCTTGTCTAAGTCGCGACTCACTCATCGTCACAGTCACAGGACACTTCTGTTCTAAATACTCTCACTCCGTTTCTCAATCCAGCACCACTGGGTTTCAGAGTCCGGAATCTTCTGTCTCAGTCCGGTACCACTTTTACTGTCAATCCGGTTTGACTGATGCTCTCAGTCCGGTATCACTCCTAGTCTCAGTTCTACATCACACCTAGTCTTAGTCCCAGGTCACTCCTACTCTGAGTCCCGTGTAACTCCAGGTCCTAGTCTATATCAATCCTGCTCACCGTCCTACATCCGTTCTGTTGTCAGTCCGGGATCATCATACTCTGAGTCTGACATTACTTCTGGACTTAGTCCTGTAGTCAAGTCAAGTCAAGTCAGTGAGTCAGCACAGACTGAGAAACGCTGGGGTACTTAGTGTAGTGTGGTCCGGAGGGACAGGTAGTGGTTGAGGACTTCAAGTGAGTTTGAGTACAGGTAGCTCAACCACTACGGTAGGTCGGTAGAGTAGGAGACAGTAAGGGAAGAGGAGGACGGGAGTTAGGGAGGGTCGTAGTCCCAGAAAAGGTTACTCAGTTGAGAAACGTACTCCACA
Source organism: Capra ibex (assembly GCA_006410555.1). Classification (NCBI taxonomy): domain Eukaryota; kingdom Metazoa; phylum Chordata; class Mammalia; order Artiodactyla; family Bovidae; genus Capra; species Capra ibex. The sequence goes on from SJYO01033645.1 coordinate 62,183,460, forward strand.
GATTTCATAACCTCAAAGTCGAAGTCGTAGTCAGGAAGGTTACTTTTGGGCCCTTACTAGAGGAAATCCTACCTGACCAACCTAGAGGAACGTCAGGTTCACTAAGAGTTCTCAGAAGAGGTTGTGGTGTCAAGTTTTGACTCCCGGTATAATTCCGACGTCACTACAGGTCGTAGTCCCGGGTGACTCCTGGTCACAGTCAAGGGTCACTCCGTTTCTCAGTCCCATAACACTCCTGGTTTCAGTCTGGGCCACTTTGTTTTACGGTCCATTACCACTCCGTTTCTCAACCCGACAGTCTTCTGTTCAGTGTGACATATCTCCTGGTCTAAGTCCTACATCTTTCCTGGTCTAAGTTCGGTATCTCACCGGGTCCTTCTCTTAGCCACGGATCTCTCCTTCTCTCAATCCCACATCTCGTGTTCTTAGTCCAGGAACACTCGTACTGTTAGTCCGGGATAACTTTATTCAGAACTGTACCAGTCCTAGTCTCAATCAGACATCACTCCTGGGTCTAGTCTCGGGTCACTCCTCGTCACAGACAGAGATCCCTCCTGCTCAAAGTACCGGGTCACTTCGTTACTCAGTCCTTCATCACTGTGTCTCACAGTCCGTCTCCTGTCTCAGTCCGGGACAACTCGTGTTCTCAGTCCTGTTTCACTCCTTCTCACAGTCCGGGATCACTCCTGGTATTAGTCCTGGTCAATCCTGGTCTGAGTCCCGCGTCACTTTTGGACTCAGTCTGTGATTACTCCTCTTCTAAGTCCTCCACCTCTCCTGTTCTCAGTCTTTTTTTCACTCCTGCTCTCAGTCCGGGATCACTCCTGATTGCAGTCCGTTATCACTCCCGGTCTCGGTCCGACATCACTTCTGATCGTAGTCTCGGGTCACTCCTGGTCTTAGTCCCGGGTCACTCCTGTTCTCAGTCCGATATCCGTCCTGGTCTAACTCTGGTGTTACTCCTACTCTTAGTCCGGTGTCACTCCTGGTTTCAGTCCATCATCAATTCTTGTCTCACTCCGGTATCTCTACTGGTTACCCTCCTGGTCTCACTACGGTCTCTCTTGGGCTCACTCTGATCACACTCCTGCATCACTCCTGTACACACTCCGGTATCACTCCTACTTTAGTCAGGGAGTACTCCTTTAGTCAGGGATCAGTCCGGGATCATCTGTGCTGAAAACCGGGATCACTACTACTCTTACCACGACATTTACTCCGTCCTAGTCAGACATCGCTCTTGGTCTTAGTCCCGGATTACTCCTGGTCTTACTCCGGGTCACTCCTTTACCCGGTCCAACGTCTGTCCATCTCCGAATCCGGTATCTTTCGTGGTCTCAGTCCGGGGTCATTCCTAGTCTCAGTCCCAGGTCCCTTCTTGTCTCAGTTAGAGGTCACTACTGTTTTAAGTGTTTGGTCACTCAGTCTCAGTCCAGTACCACTGTGTTTCATAGTCCAGTATTCCTGTCTCAGTCCGGTACCACTCCTGTTCTCAACCGGAATGACTTCTACTCTTAGTCCGGGATCACTAGTCCGGGATCACCTAGTCTCCTGAATCACTCCTGGTCTCACTCCGGTCTCACTCCTATATAGACTCCGGTACCACTTCTACTTTCAGTCCGGGAACATCTTCACTTAAAGTCCGGGATAACTATTACTCCTAGTACGAAATCACTTCTGTCTCAGTGACATCACTCCTTCTCTAGTCCCGGATCTCTTCTGGTCTCAGTCCTGAACACTCAGGTACATAGACCGGTAATTTCCTGGTCTCAGTCCGATATCTCTCCCGGTCTCAGTCCAGTTTCACTCCTGGGCTCAGTCCCGGGTAAGTGGTGTGAGCACCGGATCCTCCTGGTCACAGTCCGATATCCCTCCTGGTTTCAGTCCAGGGTCACTCCTGGTTTGAGTCTCGGATAACTACTGGTCTCAATGCGTGACAATTCTGTTTTTAGTCGTACATCACTTCTTTTCACAGTCCGTGCAGTCCCTGTCTCAATTCGGTATTTCTCCTATTCTCAATCAGACAACACTCCTGTGTTGTCGACATCTCTCCTGAAATCAGTCCTGGGTCACTTCTTTTCTGAGTCCCAGGTCACTCTTGGACTAATTAACGGGTCACTCCTGTCTCAGTCCATGGTGACTCCTGTCTGACCTCGTCAGGTCTCTCCTCTCAATCCAGGATCACTTTTGGCTCAGTCCGGGATCACTCCTGTCTCAGTGTGTGGTCACTCCTGTCTCACTCCAACAAGTCTCTGCTCTCAGTTCGGGATTACTTCTGTATAAACCCTGATCACTCTTCTTTCACTTCGACAAGTCTTACTCTCAGTCCGGGTCAATCCTGTCTCAGTCCGGGGTGACTCCGTCTCAGTCCGGGATCTGTCCTGTCTCATTACACCAAGTCTCTACTCTCAGTCCCGGGTGAAATTCCTGTCTCAGTTCGTGATCTGTCGTGTCTCAGTCCGGGGTCACTCCTGTTCTTAGTCCATATCACTCCTGTCTCACTCCGACAAGTCTCTACTCGCAGTCCGGGATCACTCCTGTCTCAATCCGGGATCACTCCTGTCTCAGGCCGGGGTCACTCCTGTCACAGTCCGGGATGACTCCTGTCTCAGTCCGGGATCACTCCTGTCTCAATCCGGGATCACTCCTGTCTCAGGCCGGGGTCACTCCTGTCACAATCCGGGATCACTCCTGTCTCAGTCCGGGATCACTCCTGTCACGTCCGGGATCTCTCCTGTCTCAGTCCGGGGTCCCTCTTGTCTCACTCCGAGATGTTTCTGCCCTGAGTCCCGGTCACTCCTACTCTCAGTCGAGGTCGATCCTGTCTCAGTCCTGAACACCCCTACTCTCAGTCCGGGGTCACTCCTGTCTCACTCTGAAAGTCTCTGGTGTCAATCCGCGATCTCTCCCGTCTCAGTCAGGGGTTCCTGTCTCAGTCCGGTTCACTCCTACTCTCAGTCCGTGGTCACTCCTTTCTCGTCCGGGATCACTCCCGTCTCAGTCCGGTCTCACTCCTGTCTCACTCAGGGGTTCCTATGTCAGTCGGAGGTCACTCGTGTCTCAGTCCGAGATCTCCCGTGGTTAAGGCTGGGATCACTCCTGTCTCAGTGCGGGGTCACTCCTGTCTCAGTTAGGTATCATTCCTGTCTTAGTCTGAGTCGATTCGTCTCAGTCCCGGATCACTCCTCCTCTCAGTCCGGGGTCATTCCTGTCTCAGTCCGGGGTCACTCTTCTCAGACCGGAATCACTCCTGTCTCATTTCACCAAGTCTCTGCTCTCAGTCCTTCGTTTCTTCTCTCTCAGTCCAGGATCACTCCTGCTCTCAGTACGGGTCACTACTGTCTTAGCCACGGGTAACTCCTGTCTCAGGCCTGGGTCACTCCTGTCAGTGCGGGACAACTCCTGTCTCAGTCAGGGATCACTCCTCTCTCAGGCCGGAGTCACTCCTGTCTCAGTCCGGGGTCACTCCTGTCTCAGTCCGGGATCACTTTTGTCTCAGTCCGGGTCACTCCTGTCTCACTCCGAGAAGTCGCTACTCTAAGTCCCGGTCATTCCTGACATCACTCAATCCTACATCACTCTTACTCTCAGTCCGGGGTCCCTCCTGTCTCAGTCCGGGGTCCCTCCTGGTTCAGTCCGGGATCACTCCTTTCTCAGTCCAGTATCACCCCCGTCTAAGTCCGGGATCACTCCTGTCTCAGTACGTGGTCACTCCTGTCTCACTTCGACAAGTCTCTGTTCACAGTCTGGTATCACACCTGTCAGTCCGGGGTCACTCCTGTCTCTGTCCAGGATCACTCCTGTCTCTGTCCAGGATCACTCCTTCTCAGTACGTGGTCACTCCTGTCTCACTCCGACAAGTCTCTGTTCTCAGTTCCGGATCACTTCTGTCTAAGTCCTGTTCACTCCTCTCTCACTTCCACAAGTCTCACTCTCAGTCCGGGATCACGCCTGTCTCAGTCCGGGTCAATCCTGTCTCAGTCCGGTGTCACTCCGTCTCAGTCTGGGATCTGTCCTGTCTCATTACGTCAAGTCTCCGCTCTCAGTCCCGGGTGAAATTCCTGTCTCAGTTCGGGATCTCTCGTGGTTCAGTCCGGGGTCACTCCTGTCTCGGTGCAGGATCACCCCTGTCTCAGTCCTTGGACACTGCTGTCTCTCTCCGACAAGTCTCCCCTCTCAGTCCGGGATCACTCCTGTCTCAGTCCTGGGTCACTCCTGTCTCACTCCGGGATCGCTCCTGTCTCAGTCCGGGATCACTCCTGTCTCAGTCCTGGGTCACTCCTGTCTCAGTCCGGGGTAACTCCTGTCTCAGTCCGGGGTACGGATCTCAGTTGCAGGTCACTCGTGTCTCAGTCCGGGATCGTTACTCGTTAAGACTGGGATCACACCTGTCTCAGTGTGGGGTCACTCCCGTCTCAGGCCAAGGTAATTCCTGTCTCAGTCAGGTATCAATCCTGTCATGTTCCGGGTCGATCCTGTCTCAGTCCGGGTCGATCCTGTCTCAGTCCGGATTACTCCTCCTCTCAGTTCGGGGTCACTCTTGTCTCAGACGGAATCACTCCAGTCTCATTGCACCAAATCTCTTCTCTTAGTCCATGGTCACTTCTCTCTTAGTCCAGGATCACTCCTGCTCTCAGTAAGGGTCACTCCTGTCTCAGTCCGGGGTCACTTCTGTCTCAGTCAGGCATCACTCCTGTCTCTGTCCGAGTGGATCCTGTCTCAGTCCGGGGTCACTCCTGTCTAAGGGTGGGTGCACCCCTGTCACAGTCCGGGATCACTTTTGTCTAGTCCGGGATCACTCCTAAGTTCAGTCCGGGAACACTCCTGGCTCAGTACGGGGTTACTTCTGTCTCAGTCTGGGTCATTCCTGTCACGTCCGGGATCAGTCCTGTCTCAGTCCGAGGTCACTCCTGTCTAGTCCCGGGTAACTTCTGTCTCGTCCGGAATCACTCCTGTCTCAGTCCGGGGTCACTCCTGTTTCACTAGACAAGTCTCTTCTCTCAGCCCGGGTCACTCCTGCTCTCAGTCCGGGTCATCCTGTCAGTCCGGAATCACCCCTACTCTCAGTCCGGGGTCACTCCTATCTCAGTCCGGGATACCTCCTCTCAGTCCGGTATCACTCCTGTCTCATTACGTTAAGTCTCTGTTCTTAGTCCGGGATCACTCCTGTCTCAGTCCGGGGTCACTCCACAAGTCTCTTCTCTCAGTCCGGGTCACTCCTACTCTCAGTCCAGGTCACTCCTGACTCAATCCGGGATCACTCCTACTCTCAGTCCGAGTCACTCCTGTCTCAGGCCGAGGTCACTCCTGTCACAGTCCGGGATCACTTTTGGTTCAGTCCGGGATCACTCCTACTTTCAGTCCGGGATCTCTACTGTCTCAGTCCGGGATCACTTTTGTCTCTGTCAGACATCACTCCTGTCTCAGTCCGGGAGTACTTCTGTCTCAGTCCGGGTCGATCCTGTCTCAGTCTGGGATCACTGCTACTCTCAGTCCGTGTCACTCCTGTCTCAGGCCGGGGTCATTCCTGTTTCAGTCCGGGGTCACACCTGGCTCAGTCCGGAATCACTCCTTTATCAGTCCGGTATCATCCCTGTTGCAGTCCGGAATCACTCCTGTTCTCAGTCCGGGTCACTCCTCTCTCAGCCGGGATCACTCCTGTCTCAGTCAGGGATTCCTGTCTCAGTCCGGTTCACTCCTGTCTCAGTTCAGGGTCACTCCTATCTCAGTCCGGACTGACTCCTGTCTAAGGTCGGGGTCACTCCTGTCTTAGTACTGGATCACACCTACTCTCAGTCCGGGTCATGCATGTCTAAGTACGACGTCACTCCTGTTCTCAGTCCGGGTCTTTCCTGTCTCGTCCGGGATCACTCCTGTCTTAGTCCGGAGTTACTTCTGTCTCGTCCAGAATAACTACTGTCTCAGTCCGGGGTCACTCTTGTTTCACTCCGAGAAATTTCTACTCTAAGTCATGGTCACTCCTACTTTCAGTCCGGGTCGATCCTGTCTCAGTCCGGGATCACTCCTACAGTCAGTCCGGGGTTCCTTCTCTCAGTCCGGTATCACTGCTGTCTCATTACACCAAGTCTCTTCCTCTCAGTCCGGAGGTACTCCTGTCTCAGTCCGACGTCTTTCCTGTCTCACTTCGACAAGTCTCTACTCTCTGTCAGGGTCACTCTTACTCTCAGTCCTGGGTCACTCCTGACTTAATCCGGGATGACTCCTATTCTCAGTCCGGGGTCACTCAAGACTTAATCCGGGATCACTCCTGTTCTCAACCGACATCATTCCTCTCTCAGTCCGGGATCTCGTTTGTCTCATCCTAGGCCACTCCTGTCTCAATCAGGAAGCACTCCTATTCTCAGTCCAGGTCACTCCTACTTTCACTCCGGGTCACTCCTGTCTCATTCCGGGTCACTCCTGTCTCATTCCGGGTCACTCCTTTCTCATTCCGAAAGTCTCTACTCTCAGTCCCCGAGATCTCCCGTCTCAGTCAGGGGTCCTGTCTCAGTCCGGTTCACTTCTACTCTCAGTCCGTGGTCACTCCTTTCTCTTCCGGGATCACTCCTGGTTAAGACCGGGATCATTCCTGTCTCAGTACGGACTCCGGTCTCAGACCGGAGTCACTCCTGTCTCATTACACCAAGTCTCTGCTCTTAGTCCTTGTTCACTCCTGTCTCAGACCGGGTCACTCCTGTCTCAGTCCGGATCACTCTTGTTCTCAGTCCGGGTCACTCCTACTGTCAGTTCGTGGGTACTCCTGTCTAAGTCCATGACCACTATTGTCTCAGTCCGGGATCACTCCTGTCTCAGTCCGGCGTCACTCTTGTCTCACTCCGAGAAGTTTCTGCTCTAAGTCACGGTCACTCTGATCTCAGTCCGGGTCTATCCTGTCTCAGTCCGGATCCATCCCTACTCTTAGTCCTGGGTCACTCTTATCTCAATCCGGGGGCCCTCCTCTCAGTCCGGTATCACTCCTGTCTCATTACGTCAAGTCTCTGTTCTCAGTCCGGGATCGCTCCTGTCTCAGTCCGGGGTCACTCCTGTCTCACTCCGACAAGTCTCCACTCTCTGTCAGAGTCACTCCAACTCTTGGTCCTGTGTCACTCCTGACTTAATCCGGGATTACTCCTGTTCAAGTCCGGCATCACTCCTGTCCCAGTCCGGGATCACGTTTGTCTGATCCTAGGTCACTCCTGTCTCAGACCGGAAGCACTCCTATTCTGAGTCCAGGTCACTCCTACTTTCAGTCCGGGTCACTCCTGTCTCACTCCGGGGTCACTCCTGTCTCAGTCCGGGATCACTCCTGTCTCACTCCGGGTCTCTGTTGTCTCAGTCCGGAATCACTCCTATTCTCAGTCCGGGTCACTATTAGTCCTACGTCTCTCCTGTCGTATTCCGGGGTCACTCCTGTCTGACTCAGAAAGTCTCTACTGTCAGTCCACGATCTCTCCCGTCTCAGTCAGGGGTTCCTGTCTCAGTCCGGTTCACTTCTACTCTCAGTCCGGGGTCACTCCTCTCTCAGTCCGGGGTCACTCCTGTCTCAGTCCGGGGTCCTTCCTCTCAGTCCGGTATCACTCCTGTTTCATTACGTCAAGTCTCTGCTCTTAGTCCGGAGGTACTCCTGTCTCAGTCCGACGTCTTTCCTGTCTCACTTCGACAAGTCTCTACTCTCTGTCAGGGTCACTCTTACTCTCAGTCCTGGGTCACTCCTGACTTAATCCGGGATGACTCCTATTCTCAGTCCGGGATCACTCCTGTCCCAGTCCGAGATCACGTTTGCCTCATCCTGGGTGCTCCTGTCCCACTCAGGAAACACTCCTATTCTCAGTCCGGGTCACTCCTGTCTCAGTCCGGGATCACTCCTGTCTCAGACCGGGTCTCTCCTGTCTCAGTCCGGAATCACTCCTATTCTCAGTCCAGGTCACTATCAGTCCTGCGTCTCTCCTGTCTCGTTCCGGGGTGACTCCTGTCTGACTCAGAAAGTCCCTGCTGTCAGTCTACGATCTCTCCCGTCTCAGTCAGGGGTTCCTGTCTCAGTCCGGTTCACTCCTACTCTCAGTCCGGGGTCACTCCTGACTTAATCCGGGATCACTCCTGTTCTTAACCGACATCACTCCTCTCTCAGTCCGGGATCTCGTTTGTCTCATCCTAGGCCACTCCTGTCTCAATCAGGAAGCACTCCTATTCACAGTCCAGGTCACTCCTACTTTCACTCCGGGTCACTCCTGTCTCACTCCGGGGCCACTCCTGTCTCAGTCCGGGATCACTCCTGTCTCAGTCCGGGTCACTCCAGTCTCATTCCGGGTCACTCCTGTCTCATTCCGGGTCACTCCTTTCTCATTCCGAAAGTCTCTACTCTCAGTCCCCGAGATCTCCCGTCTCAGTCAGGGGTCCTGTCTCAGTCCGGTTCACTTCTACTCTCAGTCCGTGGTCACTCCTTTCTCTTCCGGGATCACTCCTGTCTCAGTGTGGGATCACTCCTGTCTCAGTCCGGGATCACTCCTGTCTCAGTCAGAGGTTCCTATCTCAGTCGGAGGTCACTCGTGTCTCAGTCCGGGATCGCTCCTGGTTAAGGTCGGGATCACTCCTGTCTCAGTGCGGGGTCACTCCTGTCTCAGTCAGGCAACACCCCTGTCTTAGTCCGGGTCGATCCCGTCTCAGTCCGGGTCGATCCTATCAGTCACGGATCACTCCTCCTCTCAGTCCGGGGTCACTCTTGTGACAGACCGGAGTCACTCCTGTCTCATTACACCAAGTCTCTGCTCTCAGTCCTTGTTCACTTCTCTCTCAGTTCAGGATCACTTCTACTCTCAGTACGGGTCACTCCTGTCTCAGCCCGGGGTCACTCCTGTCTTAGCCCGGGGTCACTTCTCTCTTAGTTCGGGATCGCTCCTGTCTCAATCCGGGGTCACTTCTGTTACAGTCCGGTATCACTCCTGTCTCTGTCGGGATTGGTCCTGTCTCAGTTCGGGATCACTCCTACTCTCAGTCCGGGGTCACTCCTGTCTATGGCCGGGTTCACCTTTGTCACAGTCCGAGAGCACTTTTGTCTCAGTCCGGGATCACCCCTAAACTCAGTCTGGGATCACTCCTGACTCAGTACGGGGTCACTCCTGTCTCAGTCCGGGGTCACTCCTGTCTCAGTCCCGGGTAACTCCTGTCTCGTCCTGGATTACTCCTGTCTCAGTCCGGGGTCACTCCTGTCTTACTTCGAGAAGTTTCTACTCTAAGTGTCGGTCACTTCTGCTCTCAGTCCGGGTCATCCTGTCTCAGTCCGGAGTCACCCATACACTCAGTCCGGGGTCGCTCCTATCTCACTTTGATAAGTCTCTACTCAGTCCGGGTCACTCTTGTCTCAGTCCTGGATCACTCCTATTCTCAGTCCGGGTCACTCCTGTCTCAGTCCGGAATCACTCCTGTCTCACTCCGGGGTCACTCCTGTCTCTGTCTTAGAAGTCTCTGCTCTCAGTCCGGGATGGCTCCTGTCTCAGTCCGGGGTTACTCGTGTCTCAGTACGGGAAAACTCCTCTTCTCAGTCGGACACGACTCCTGGTCTTAGTCTGGGGTCAACTCCTGACTTTAGTCATAGTCACTCCGTTTCACAGTCCCGTATCAATCCGTTTCTGGTCCAGTATCTCTCCTGGTCTCATTACCTCATCTCTCCTAATCTCAGTCATGTGTCACTCCCTCTCGTAGTCCCGATAAACTCCTGGTCTCAGTCCGGGTCACTCAGTTCCACACTCCGTTCAGTTCGTTCCCCTTCTTCAACCTCCCTCAAAGTCCTACCACTTGTGTACGTGTGGGTACCGACTAAGTATAATTACACACCATTTTGGTGATGTTATAATATTTCATTAATCGGAGGTTAATTTTATTTATTTAATTTTTTCTTTTCTTTTCTATTTTTTTACTCCTTTCCTCAGTCAGGTATCGCTCTTGGTCAGTTCGACACATCTCCTGGTCACAGTCCCGGGTCACTCCTTAACTAAGTCCCGGTTCACCGTTGGTAAGTCCCGTATTACTCCTGTTCTCAGTCCAGGATCACTTCTCCTCTTAGTACGGTATCACTCCTGTTTTCAGTCCAAGATTACTCCTTACAAGAGACAGAGGTCACTCCCGTTCTCAGTCCAGGATCACTCCGTTTCTCACTCCAGTATCACTCTGTTTTACAGTCCGGTATCTCCTGTCTCAGTCTGGAAACACTCCTGCTCTCAGACCACCACCACTCTTACTCTCAGTCCGATTTCAGTCGTTCTCTCTGTTCGGGATCACTCCTACTCTCGGTTCGGTTTCTGTCTATTATCAGTCCGGGTCCACTCCTTGTCTTAGTTCGTCATCAGTCCTGTTCTTAGTCCTACGTCACTCCCGGTGTCTGTCACGTGCCACTCCTGCTCACAGTCCTACATCTCTCCTCCTCTAAAAGTCCGTGATCACTCCTACTCCCAGTCCGGCCTCTCCTGTTATCAGTCCGGGACCACTCCTCCTGTCAATTCACCATCAGTCCTGGTCTTAGTCCCGTGTCACTCCTGGTGTCTGTCACATATTACTCCTACTCATAGTCTGCATCTCTCCTGGTCTCAGTCCAGTGTCACTCCGTTTCTTATTGGTTACACTCCGATTCTCAGTCCGACATCTCTTCTAGTCTAAGTCCGATATCACTCTTGGCCCCAGTCGGACATTACTCCTGTTCTCAGTCGTATAACACTTTTTGTCACAGTCCCGTATCTCTCTTAGTCTAACTCCATGAACCCTCCTTTTCTCACTCCTACTCACTACTGATCTCTGTACGGCATCGCTTCTGGTCCCAGTACGGTATCACGCTTTGTCAGACCGGGACTCTCCTTACTCATTTCAACATCTCTCCTGGTCTCAGTCCGGTATGACTCCTGGTCTCGGTCTGAGATCTTTCCTGGTCTCATTCCCGGGTCACTCCTGGGTTCAAACCTGTGTGACTCCGTTTCGTAGTCTGACATCACTCAGTTTCCAAGTCCGACAACTATCCTTGTCTCAGTCCGGCATGACTCCTGATCTCAAACCGGTATCACTCCTGACTAAGTCCGACATCTGTCCTGGTCTAAGTCAGGTATCTCTCCAAGTCTCAGTTCTGTATGTCTCCTGGTGTGAGTCTCGTCTCACTCTTTGGTCCCAGTCACGGAAACTCCTCTTCTCAGTCACGACTTACTCTTCACACAGTCCATTATCTCTCCTTTCTCACTTCTTCTTCTCCCTGGTATTGATCAAGTATCACTCCTGGTCTTACTCCTGTCTCACTCCTCTCTCACTTCTGGTCACACTCCTATAACACTCCTGGTCTCACTCCGGTATGTCTCTATTCTCATTCCGGGATCACTCGTGCACTGAGTCCGGTATCAATCCTACTCAGTCCGACACCACTCCTGGTCTCAGTCCCAGTCACTTCGTTTCGTAGTCCGGTATCACTTCGTTTCTTGGTCCAACATCTCTTCTGGTCTCAATCTGGTGTCTCTCCTGGTCCTAGTCTCGAGTCACTCCTGTCTTAGTCACGGATCACTCGCAGTCTCAGACCCACTTGACTCCGCTCTCAGTCCGGGATCACTCGAGCTCTCAGTCCGGTGTCACTCCGTCACAATTCGGTATCAGATGTCTCAATCCGGGGTCACTCCTATTCTCAGTCCGACACCACCTCTTCTCTCAACCCGGTTTTACTCCACCACTCAGTCGGGGATCATGTTGGTCTCAGTTCGGTATCACTCCTTGTTCCAATCTCAGGTCACTTTTGGTCTGAGTACCACGTCACTTGTGTTCTCAGTCGTAGATTACTCCTGTTCACAGTCCTGTCCTGTGTCTCTCACACTCTAAGTCCGTGTTCACTCCTACTCTTAGTCCGAGATCACTCCTGGACACAGTCCGTGTTCACTCTTGGTCTCAGTCAGACATCACACCTGAGTGTAGGTTCGGGTCACTCTTTCTCTAGGTCCCGGGTCACCCCTTATCTTAGACCAGTGTCCCTTCATTTTTCACTCCGACAACACTCCGTCTCTCAGACCGACATCTCTCCTACTCTCAGTCCGGTATAACTCCTGGGCTCAGTCCTACATGTCTCCTCGTCTAAGTCACGGGTCACTCCTGGTCTGTCCTGGGTTCAATACCAGTCACTAGTTTAGAAGTTCTGTCTCACTCTGTTTATCAGTTGACAATCTCTCCTGGTTTCAGTCCGACATCATTCGTTGTCTCAGACCGACACCACTTCTTATCCCAGTCCGGTATCACTCTGACGTACAGGTAGCTCAGTCACTACGGTAGGTCGGTAGAGTAGGAGACAGTAGGGAAAGAGGAGGACGGGGGTTAGGGAGGGTCGTAGTCACAGAAAAGGTTACTCAGTTGAGAAACGTACTCCACCGGTTTCATGACTTTAAAGTCGAAGTCGTAGTAAGGAAGGTTTCTTTAGGGTCCCGACTAGAGGAAGTCTTACCTGCCCAACCTAGAGGAACGTCAGGTTCCCTGAGAGTTCTCAGCAGAGGTAGTGGTGTCAATTTTTCGTAGTCAAGAAGTCACAAGTCGAAAGAAGTGTCAGGTTGAGAGTGTAGGTATGTACTGGTGATCTCTTTGGTATCAGAACTGATCTGCCTGGAAACAACCGTTTGATTACAGACAAAGGTCATACGATAGATCCAACCAGTATTGAAAAGAAGGTTCCTCATTCGTAGAAAATTAAAGTACCGACGTCAGTGGTAGACGTCACTAAAACCTCGGGGGGGGTTTATCTCAGACTGTGACAAAGGTGACAAAGGGGTAGGTAAAGGGTACTTCACTACCCTGGTCTTCGGTACTAGAAGTAAAAGACTTACAACTCAAAATTCGGTTGAAAAAGTGAGTGGTGAAAGTGAAAGTAGTTCTCCGAAAAATTAAGGATAAGTGAAAGACGGTATTCCCACCACAGTAGACGTATAGACTCCAATAACTATAAAGAGGGTCGTTAGAACTAAGGTCGAACACGAAGAAGGTCGGGTCGCAAAGAGTACTACATGAGACGTATATTCAATTTATTCGTCCCACTGTTAAATGTCGGAACTGCATGAGGAAAAGGATAAACCTTGGTCAGACAACAAGGTAAAGGTCAAGATTGACAACGAAGGACTGGACGTATATCCAAAGAGTTTGGATATGGTCCCAAGTTTTGAGGTGTCAGAGGTCATGCTGGGGTGGAGAGTCTATGATATGGACCACAGTGTGTAGGTGTCAAAGGTCCCAATGGGGGGAGAGACCGGGACGGGGACCCCAGTGTACAGGTGTCAGAGGTCCCACTGGGGTGGAGAGTCTGGGAAGTGGATCCCAGTGTTCAAGTGTCCAAGGTCCCACTGGGGAAGTTTTGTGGACGTAGACCCAGTGTACAAGTCTCAGAGGAACCACTGTGGGGTGGTACCGGACCCCAGTATAAAGATTAAAGGTCTCATTGGAGGGGAGGGTCTGGGACTGGACTCCAGTGTAAAGTTCCCAGAGACCCCATTGTTTGGAGGGTCTGGGACGTGGACCCCAGTGCAGAGGTGTCGGATGTCCCACTCACGTGGAGTGGTCATGAACATGGAACCCAGTGTACAGCTGTCAGAGATCCCACTGGGGTGGAGTAGTCTTGAAAATGGACATCAGTATGAAGGTATCGGAGGTCTCACTGGTGGTGAGGGTCTACCACTTGGAGACCAGTGTGCAGGTATCAGAGGTCCCACTGTGTCAGGTCCTGTGACTTGGACACCAGTATATAGGTGTCTGAAGTCCCACTGGGGTGTTCATATCAGACTCGTGGACCCTAGTGTATAGGTGTCAGAGGTCCGATTAGAAAGGAGTGTCTGTGATGTGGACCACAATGTAAAGGTTAGAAATGACACTGGTAGGAGGGTCTGGGACATGGACCCCAGTGTACAGGTGTCAGAGGTACCACTGTGGAGGGTCCTGTGACTTGGACACCAGTATGCAGGTGTCTGAAGTTACACTGGGGTGTTGATACCAAACTCGTGGACCCTAGTGTATAGGTGTCAGAGGTCACATTGGAAGAGAGTGTCTGTGATGTGGACCCCAGTTTAAAGGTCAGAGATGACACTGGTATGAGGGTCTGGGACATGTACCCCAATGTACAGGTGTCAGAGGTCCCACTGTTAGGAGGGGTGTAGGACAGACACCTCACTGTGTAGGTGTAAGAGGTCCGACTTGGTTGGAGGGACTGGGACATGACCCCATAGTGTTAGTGACAGAGATCCCACTGGTTTTGAGGGTCTGGGACGTGGGACATGTACCCCAATGTACAGATGTCAGAGGTCCCACTGTTAGAAGGGGTGTAGGACAGACACCTCACTGTGTAGGTGTAAGAGGTCCGACTTGGTTGGAGGGACTGGGACATGACCTCATAGTGTTAGTGACAGAGATCCCACTGGTTTTGAGGGTCTGGGACGTGGACATAAGATTGTAGGTGCCAGTGGTCCCATTTAGGGAGGGTCTGGCACGTGGACTCCATTACTTCCTTCAATTATGTCGGTGTCATCCCTTCGTCTCTACACGGACGTTTGTCCTGAGAGACGAGCCCGCCTTGTACGAACGTTTGTTCTACAAGACGGTTCCTCAGACCTGTCTCGGAACTCAAACTACCAGGGAACGTTTACTCCCTTGTAAGGGAAGGACACTATTCCTCCTTCTTTCCCGAGACCTGTCTGAGACGTCATTTGTCCTTAAAGTGAGGGAAAACGCCATGCTATTGTAAATACGTGTACGCGACATGACTCTTCCGAATCAGTACGTCAGACCTTAAGACGGTTCCCCCGAAAAATATTTTTATTTGGCTTCGAACAAACGCGTCAAGAAAAGGAGACCGACCTCAACACAAAAACAGACAAAGAACACACACACACAGAACAGAAACACAGTAAAGCGAGCGTTGTCCATTGTACAGGTGTAAGAGGTCCCACTGGGTCAGAGGTTCTGGGAAATGGACCCCAGTGTAAGGTGACAGAGGTCCCTTTGGTGTGGAACGTCTGGTACGTGGACCCCAGTGTGCAAGTGTCAGAAGTCCTACTGGGGGAGGGCTTGGACGTTATACCCATTGTAAAGGTGACAAATATCCCACTGTGTGTAGGGGTCTGTGACAAGGACCTTAGTGTACAGGTCTTAGAGATCCAACTGAGGGAAGGTCTAGGACGTGGAACCCATTGTACAAGTCTCAGAGGTCCGACTGTGGGGTCGGGTCTGGGACATGGACCCCAGTATACCAGTGTCAGAGGTCCCACTTGGAGGAGTGTATGGTACATGAACTCCAGTGTACAGGTGGCATAGGTCCCACTAGGGGAAGGTTTTGGTACTTGTATCCAAGTGTACAGGGTAGAGGTCACACTTGGGTGGAGGGTTTTGGACATGGTCCAAAGTTTTGAGGTGTCAGAGGTGCCACAAGGGTGTGTGGTTTGGGACGTGGACCCCAGTGTACAGTTGTCAGAGGTCCCACTGGGGAGAGGGGTCTGGGACATTGACCACAGTGTACAGGTGTCAGGGGTCCCACTGGGGTGGAGGGTCTGGGACGTGAACACCAGTGTATGTATCAGAGTCCCAATGAGGCGGAGGTTCTGGGTCATGACCCAAGTGTACAAGAGTCAGAGGTCCCACTAGGGGAGAATCTGGGACTTAGATCACAGTATACAGGTGTTAGAAGTCCCACTGGGGGAAGGTTTACGACGTAGAACCCAGTGTGTAGGTCAGGGGTCCTACTGTTGGGACGGGTCTGGGACATGAACCCAGTGTACCGGTGTCAGAGGTGACACTGGGGGGAGGGTCTAGGATATGGACTACAGTTTACAGACGTCATAGGTACTACTGGGGGAGGGTCTGGTATATGTACCCAGTGTTCAGGTGTCAGAGGTCTCAGTCGGAGAAGGGGTCTGTGACGTGAAACCCAGTGTACAGGTGTCAGGGGTCCCACTGGGGTGGTGACTCTGGGACATGGACTCCAGGGTACAGGTGTCAGAGGTCCCAATGACCTCCCAATCGAGGTCTGGTTCGTGGACCCAAAAGTGTAGGTGTCAGAGTTCCATTGGGGGGTAGGTCTGGGATGTAGACACCGGTGTACATGTATCAGAAGTCCCAATGGGGAGGGTCCGGTATATGGACAACAGTGTTCAGGTGTCAGAGGTCCCAGTCGGAGAAGGAGTCTGTGACGTGAAATCCAGTGTGTAAGTGTCAGGGCCTTTACTTGGGTAGAGGGTCTTGGACATGACCCCCTGTGTACATGTATCAGAGGACCCTCTGGGGTGGAGTATTTGAGATATAGACCTAAACGTGTAGGTTTCAGAGATCCCATGGGGTGGAAGATATGGGACCCCAGTGAACAGGTATCATAGATCCCACTGGGGAAGAACTGGGACCTTGAACCCAGTGTAAAGATGTCACAGATAAAC
Organism: Capra ibex; assembly: GCA_006410555.1. Taxonomy (NCBI): domain Eukaryota; kingdom Metazoa; phylum Chordata; class Mammalia; order Artiodactyla; family Bovidae; genus Capra; species Capra ibex. The sequence continues at coordinate 62,199,872 of SJYO01033645.1, forward strand.
ACCACCTCCTCTGGAGAGTTCCACGTTACAGGTCCCAGAGGAGAGGTCAACACCACTCCCCTGTGAGAGGTCATAACAACCCACCCGAGGAGAGAGAAACACCGGTACCCGAAGAGAGAGAAACACCGTATTTGGAGCTCAAATCCTTCCCTGAGCACCGAGGAAAGATCAACGGAACGACGGAGGAGATCCCAAGAGACACCCCTCCTACAAGAGAGATGAACACCGTAAACCCAGAGGAGTGATCAAAAGTACCAAGGTGAGATCAACACTCTCAGAGTAGAACACAATAAAGTCCCCAGAGTAGAGATAAACACGGTCTCTCAGAAGAGAGATCCACGTTACGCGGTCTCCCGTGGAGAGATTAAAACCATCCCTTAGAAGAGGTCAAGACAACCCGTCGAGGAGACGAAAAGTAGTCACCGAGAAAGGAACACTGTCGTATGCCGTGGACAGTTCAACACCAACCCCTGAGCCCCAAGGAGAACTCAACCCTGTCCACTAAATGACAAGGAAATTTCAAAACCACCCCTAAGCAGAGTTCGACGTACCCCGTCAAAGAAAGATCATCTCTAATCGTCCCACCGAGGACAGACCAACACTGTACACCGTCCGATGACATATCAATACCGAACCCTGAGGTGAGAACAACGTCAACCCAGTTGACTGTAAAGACAAAGTCGAGAAGAGATTAAAACCTAACGTCTGAGGACAGATCAACACACCTCCACCCACCTCCCTCGAGGAGAAATCAACACCATACCTGGAAGGAGAGAACAACGTCAGCTCACGAGGAGAACTTAACGCCACCCCATCCGAGGAGAACCCTCTTCCGTTACCGTGGGATGAGGTCATGAGAACGGACCTTTTAGGGTACCTGTCTCCTCGGACCATCCGACGTCAGGTACCCCAACGATTCTCAGCCTGTGCTGACTCGCTGAAGAGAAACTGAAAAGTAAAAGTACGTAACCTCTTCCTTTACCGTGGGTGAGGTCATAAGAACGGATCTCTTAGGGTCCCTAACCCCTCGGACCACCCGACTGGAGACACCCCAACGTGTCTCAACCTGTACTGACTTCGCTGAATCGTCGTCGTCGTCCGAGGAGAAGCCTTAGGAGACCTCAACGTAGTCCCACGAAACCAAGTAGAGCTCAACGCTACCCCTTGAGCCCTAAGGTGACTTCAACGACGTCCCTTAGCCCGGAGGAGAAGTCAACTCAGTCCATTGAACCCCAAGGATTGCTCAATGTTGTCCCCTCAGTCCCGAGGATACCTCAACTCCGTCCCTTGAGCACAAAGGAGAGTTCAACCTTGTCGCCTCAGTCCGGAGGAGTGCTCAACACTCCCCCTTGAACCCCAAGGAGGACTCAATACCACCCTTTGAGTCCCAAGGAGAACTCAACGTCGTCACCTGAGTCTCGAGGAGAACTTAAAAACGTCGTTCTTGAGTTCACAAGAAGAACGCAATGTCACGTCCTGAGTCACAAAGTGAGCTCAACGTCGACCCTTGAGCCCTAAGGAGAGTACAAACCCACCATGAGTCCCAAGAAGAATTGAACGTCGCCCCGGAGGAGAACTCAACATAACCCCACTGAGTAGAGATCGTCCCTACAAGTCCCGTCGAGGACACAACAACGTTACACACCCACCGATGAGTGATCAAAACCGTTCCCTGATGAAAGAGGAACACCAACCCCAGTTGAGATATCCACACCACCCAAGCTAAGAGAGATCAACACCACACGTTCAAGGAGAGATCAACACCACACTCCAAACAGAGATAATCGTCGTCTACCCAGGGAGAGTACACACTACAGGTCGACCGAGAAGAGCTCAACACCACCTCCCGAGGAGAGTTTAACACACCGACACAGGAGAGACCAACCCCACACCCACCGAGGTACCCTCTACGGGAGAGATTAAACCGTGATCCCCAAGGAGTGATTATAATCACCCTAACGAAGACAGCTCAACACTCCCTGAGGTGAGCTGAATGAAATCCCTCGAACAGAAATAAACGTCGTCTTCCCGCAGAGAGAGATCCACACCGTAGGACCCCTGAGGATAGATCAACACGAATCCCTTAGGTGAAGTCAAAACCGACCCCTCGGGGAGGTAATAAAACCGGACAGTGGGGAAAAGAAAAACGTCGGATCCCGAGGACAGTTTAACGTCGCCCTTGGGTCTCACGGAGAACTCAACGTCGTCCACTGAGTCTCAAGGAAATCCCAACACCACCACGGAGGAGAGCTCGACGTCACCCCGTCTAGGAGAGATCATCGTGACACGTCCGATCAGGAACAGATGGAGGTAACTCACCCTCCGACGACAGATCAACACCGTATCCGAGGTGAGATCAACGTCACCCCAAGGTGAGATAAACACCACCACCAAGTCGAGGAGAGATGAACAGTAAACGTCTGGGGAGAGATCAACACAGCCCCCCGAGGAGAAATCAACACCATCAACCCGAGGAGAGATCAACACCATCTCACGAGAGGAGTTTGACACCATCCCCACCGATGACAGACCAACACTACACTTCCCCGTGAAAAAGATCGAAATTACACGTCCTCCGATGAGAGATCAACACCGTTACCCTCCCGAGAAATCAAAATGGTACCACCCGAGGTGAGATGAACACCTTTCTCCGAAGACAGATTAGCACTACACACCCATACGAGGAGAGATTACCATTATAATTCCCCCCTAATAGAGATTAACACCGTCCCCAGAGGAGAGATCGACGTCACAACCGGAGGAACAAGCAAAACTAGGTACACCCTCAAGGTGAGATCAACACTACACGTACCCGTAAAAAGAAATTAACACTACACACCCCTTCCGAACATAAATGGACACCGTCCTTACAGGTGAGATTAACACCACCACCATGATGTCAGATCAAAACTACATACCACCCCTCCCCATCGTGGAAAGGTAAAACCGCCACACGAGGAGGAGGACGGACTCCCAGTTGATAGATCAACATCGTACATAAGTTGAGAGATCAAAACCACCAACCCGAAGAGAGATCAACACTACACGACCCCATCAGGTGGGATCACGACACGACCCCCTTAGGTCAGATCATCACCTCGCCCTTGAGGGTAGAATAATGTAATACGACACGTCGAGAAGAGGTCCAAGTTAAACGGGTGAGTAAAGATAAACGTCAAACTCCCTGAGGAGAGATCATCACCACATCTTGGAGGAGAGATCTACACCACACGCTCTAACGAGGAGAGATCAATGTCCCACGGGCCGGAGGAAGGATGTACACCACCCGAGGTGAGAACAAAGGTACACACTTGAGGAGAGATTAACACCCTCTGAGAAGAGCTACACACAGTCCCCTGAAACACAAGGAGAACTCAACACCATCTCGTAGATGAGAGATCGATACTATTCCTACACGGAGAGACTACCACCATCCCCTTAGATGAGTTGAACGTCCTCCCCAAACAGAGATAAACGCCACCTCCCCTGGGAAAGATCCACACTATAGGGTCTATTAGTGAAATCAACACCACCCCCCTGTAAGAGTTTAAAACGGTCCACCCGACACGACAGCAACATCGGTACCCGAAGAGAACTCAACACCGTATCCGGAGGAGAATTAAAGACCTCCCCTGAGTCCCGTAGAGAGATCAACTCCACCACGGTGGAGACCCCCAAGAGACACCCCTCCCATAGGAGAGATGAACACCGTAACCCCTAAGAATAATCAAAAGTACCCAAACGAGGTGACATCAACACTTCTCGAGGAGAGCTCAATGAAGTCCCCAGAGCACGGATAAACACCGTCTCCTTGAGGAGAGATCCTCATTACACGACCTCCCGAGATGAATTCAAAACCGTCCCTTTGGGAGAGGTTAAAACCGCCCAGGGAGAAGACAGAAATAGTGAACCCCGAGGAAGGAACACTGTCGTATCTCAAGGACAGCTTAACACCACCCCCTGAGTCCCAAGGAGAGCTCAACGCTGTCCATTGAACCCCAAGGAAATTTCAACACCTCTTTTGAGGAGTTCGACACACCTCGTCGACAAGAGATTATCACTAATAGTCCGAGTGAGGACAGATGAACACTGTACGTCATCCGATGACATATCTAAAGGGACCACCGAGTCTGTCATTTCACAGACGAATGTTACGTCCTGTGGACCCAAGTTAGGGACCCAACCCTTCTAGAGGACCTCTTTCTTTAACGTTGGGTGAGGTCATGAGAACGGACCTTTTAGGGTACCTGCCTCCTCGGACCACCCGATGTCAGGTACCCCAACGTTTCTCAGTCTGTGCTGACTCGTTGAAGTAAAAGGGACATATCAATACCGTACACCGAGGTGAAATCAACGGTACCTCCAGTTACTGTATAAACAAAGTCAAACAGTCATCAAAACCAAACGTCTGAGGAGAGATCGACACCACCACTACCACCCCACGAGGAGAAATAAACACGATATTGTCAAGGATAGATCATCACCATCTCACGAGGTGAGCTTAACTCCACTCCGATCGAGGGAAGACGAACACTACACTTCCCCGTGAAAAAGGTCAACACTACACTTCGTCGTATGAGAGATCAATTCTGTCCCGTGGGAGAAATCAACACTGTACAACTCGAGGAGATATGAGTTCCGTCTCCTGAATGTAAATTAACACTGCGTATTCAAATGGAGAGAGATCACCGTTTCAACTCACCCCGATTACAGAGGAATACCACCCCAAGACCACCCCAAGACGGGAGATCAACACGACACCCTGAGGAGAGAATAATACTACACTCACCCTTGAGGAAGCATAAACACCCCTGGAATGGAGATCAACACTACACGTCCGAGGAGAAATCAAAACCTTCCTACGAGGAAAGATCAACACCGTCCCCCGAGATTCTATCAAAGTCCCATGTCGGTTGAGAGTTAAACACCGACCTTGAGGAGAGATCAACATCACCCTCCGTGGATAACTAAACGACATCCACCGAGGAGAGCTCAAAAACACCCCTTGAGTAGACACTAACACCACCCCCTGAGGAGAGATCGACACCATATCACGGAGGAAAGATAATCACCACACGACCACTCGAGGAGAATTTAGTTACCCGTCGAGGAGAGATTCAAGCCACCACCAGAAGAGATATCTACATTTTACCACCGGACAAAGATCAACGTCACGTGTACGAGGTGAGATCAACTCCACTCCACGAGAAGAAATCAACTCTACAGACTCCCCTGAGGAGAGTAACACTACAAGTCCCCCAGAGGAGAGATCAACACCACACCCGAAACGGACATAAACGTTACCTAACAGAGGAGAGATCTACACTACAGGTCTCCTAAGGAGAGAACAACATCTGTCACCGAAGAGAGCTGAACACAACATCCTGAGAAGATCTTAAAGACGTCCCATGAGACCAGAGGAGAACTCAATACCAACCCGGAGGAGAGCACATACAGTACACCCCTCGAGGTCCGACTCCCTGGAAGAAATAAAAATCACGATCCTAAAGGAGTGATTAAAACCACCTCAACTGGGAGAGATCAACACTACCCGTCAGTTGAGAGATCAACACCTCTCCTTCTGGGAGAGATCAACGCAACCCACTCAGAAAAGGAGTTATTGACGTCACACATATACCGAGAAGAGGTATACTCCTTACGTCCGAAGAGACCTCAATACCACCCTCCGAACACATAACAATATGGCCGTCCAAGGAGAGATTCAGTCAAAGATCCCCGAGAACAGATCAACACACCCGGAAAGAGATCAACCCTACAAACCCGAGGAAAGATCAACACCGTTACACGTTGAAAGAATAACACCGTCCCCTGTCGTTCGATCGACACCACAAGTTCCCCGAGAGTTCAACACCACCCCCGTAGAGACATGAAGGTCGAGGAAATACAGACAGAGTCCTCCGTGTATAGTTAAACGACACCCTCGCACCCCGAGGGGATTTTGTTCCCTCGTCTAACATACCTCTCCTTCGTACCCGGAGGAGAGCTCAAAACCGCCACTCCCTGAGGAGAGATCAACACAAAGTACTGAAAAGAGAAAAATACCGTACCTTCAAAGAAAGATCCAACATCGCACGACCACTCGAGTAGAGTTCGTAGTCACCCCCGAGGAGAGATCAACACCACACCCAGAGGAGAGATCAACATAACCCGTCCCTAAAAGGAGTTATTATCGGTACACCACACCCCGTGAAAGGGTCCACACCATACACCCGAGGAGAGATCAACAGAACTCGACGTGAAAATATAAACACGGTACCTACGAGGAGAGAACATCACTACCGACGGAGCCCAGGAGAGAACACCACCACACCACGAGGAAAGATCAACACGACTCCAGAATAGAGCTAAACGATACTCTTGAGGACAACTCAACTCCGTCCCCTGAGTCTCAATGAGAGCTCAAGACCACCACGGAGGAGAGCTCATCGTCATCCCCCGAGACCCAGGAAAGCTCAACACTACCACTTGAGCCCCAGGGAGAGCTCAACGGTGTCCCCGAGTACAAGGAAATCTCAACGCCACCACTTGAGACCCAAGGAGAGTTCAAAGTCGTCACCTGAACCCCTAGGAGAACTCAACACCGTAAATGACTATAAGGAGAGTTCATGTCGTGTGTTGAGCCTCAAGGAGCTGAACGGTACATTCCGAGTAGAACTCAACTCCATCCCCTGAGTCTCGAGGAGAGCTCAACACCACTACGGAGGAGAACTCAACATCACCCACAGAAGTACCCCACCCGTCAGGAGATATGAAAACCATGTCCCCAGAGGAGTCATCAAAAACCACCCTAACGAAGAGAGATTAAGACTCCCCGAGAAGAGTTCAATGAAGTCACATGAGATGAGATAAACGTCGTCACCCTGAGGAAAAATCCAAGTTAAAGGACCCCAGTGGAGAGATCAACGTCACTAACCTTGGAGAGGTCGAGACCACCCCCTCACGGAGGCAAAAACAACGACCCCAGGGGGGAGAACTAAACCTTATCCCGAGGAGAACTTAACTCCGTCTAAGAGTGAACTAAACCTCACCCCCAGAACCCTGGGAGTGTTTAACGTAGTCCCTCTAAACCCGAACAGAACTTAACGTTGTCCCTTGAACCCCAAGGAGAACTCACCGTCGTCGTCTCAACATGGAGGAGAGTTCAACTCCACCCCTTGAACCACAAGGACAGCTCTACGCCACCCTTTGAGCCTCAACGTCGGTCCCTGAGTCTCGAGGAGACCTCAAAACCGCCCTTGAGTCCTAAGTAGAGTACAACGTCGCACCCTAGGTCCCAATGTGATCTCGACACCACCCCCTACGTCACACGGAGAGGTCAACACCACCCCGAAAGATATCTCGACAGATCCCCCGTTGAACAGAGATCGTCCCTACACGTCCTACCGAACAGAACGTCGTTACACACCCACCGATGAGTGATCAAGACCGTACCCAAAAAAAGAGATCAAGACCAGTCCCAGTTGAGACATAAACACCACCCAAGTTAAAAGAGATCAACACGACAAGTTCTAAGAGATATCAACACCATACTACAAGTAGAGATAATCGTCGTTTCCCCGAGGAGAGACACAAACTATAGGTGACCCGAGAAGAGTTAACACCACCTCCCGAGGACATCTCAACACCCCGACACAGGCGAGACGAACCCCACACCCACCAAGGTGCCCCCTTCAGGACAAATGAAAACCACGATCCCCAAGGAGTGATTATAAATCACCCCAGTGAAGAGAGATTAACACTCCCTAAGGTGAATTGAATGAATTTCCTCGAGTAGAGATAAACACTGTCTCCCCGAAAAGAAATCCACAATACAGGACCCACTGAGGTGATAACCACGGTCCCCTTAGGTGAATTCAAAACCGTCTCCCCGAGGAGACAGTATCACCGGTCCCCGAGGAAAGGACAATGTCGTATCCCGAAGACAGCTTAACGTTACCCCTTAGCCCCAAGGGGAACTTAACGTCGTCCAATAAGTCCCAAAGAAATCTCAACGACACCCCGGAGGACAGTATGACGTCACCCCGTCTAGGAGAGATCTTCTCGTTACGTCCGACCGAGGACAGAGCAACGATGTACCCTTAGGTGAGATCAACGTCACTCACAGGTAGGAAATAAACACCACCCCACCGAAGAGAGATTTAGAACTAACGTCTGAGGAGAGATCAACACCGTTCCCCTTTAAGAGAAATCAACACCATCCACCGAGTCTACCATTTCGCAGACGGACGTTACGCCCCCTGTACCCAAGCTAAGGACGAAGGCCTTCTGGGGGACCTCTTCCTTTACCATTAGGTGAGGTGGTGAGAACGGACCTTTTAGGGTACCTGCCTCCTTGGACTATCCAATGTCAGATACCCCAGCGTTTCTCAGCCTGTGCTGACTCGCTGAAGTGAAATGATTAACGCCATCTCACGAGAAGAGTCTTAGTACGACCCCCACCGAGGAGAGACCAACACTTCACTCCCCTACGAAAAAGATCAATCCTATCGTCCTCCGATGACAGATCAACACCGTCACCCTCACGAGAAATCAACACCGTACCACCCGAGGTGAGATGAGTAGCGTCCCCCGAAGACAGATTAACACTACACACCCACACGATGTGAGATTACTACTACAAGTCCCCCCGAATAGAGATCAACACCTTCTTCAGAGGAAAGATCAAGGTCACAACGGGAAAAGATAACATTACTAGGCACACCCTCGAGGTGAGATCAACACTACACGTACCTGTGAAAAGAGATTAACACTACACACCCGAATATAGATGGACACAGGAAAATCAACACCGCCACCACGAGGTGAGATCAACGCTATATACCCCCTTCTACCTTGGAGAGATCAAAAACCGACACAGGAGGAGTGACTAACACGGACTCTCAGTTGATAGAACAAAATCGCACATAAGTTGAGAGATCAAAACCGTCAACCCAAAGAGAGATCAACACTACACTGCCCTACCAGGAGGGATCCACATGACACAGACCCCTTCAGGAGAAATCAACACCTCACCCTTGAGGACAGAACAACGTAACACGACACGTCGAGAAGAGGTCCAAGTCAAACGACCGAGTAAAGATAAACATCAAACTCCCCGATGAGAGATCATCACCACATCTCGGAGGAGAGATCTACACTACACGCTCTAACGAGGAGAGATCAATGTCCCACCCTCCGGAGGAAAGATGTACGTCACAGACCCACCCGAAGAGAGATTAAAACCACCCTCTGAGGAGAATTACACGTAGTCCCTTTAAGCACAAGGAGAGCTCAACACCATTCCCCTTTAAGTGTTCCTCGGAAGTAAACTCGACACCACCCCACCGAGGAGAGATCATCGTGACAAGTCCCAACGAAGACAAATCAAAGCCACACACCCACCGATGTGTTGGACACCGTACCCCGAGGAGAGATCAACCACACCCCCTAGTCGACAATCAACACAGTCCACCCGAGAAGAGGTCAATACCACACGTCCGAGGAGAGCTCAAAACAATCCCCCCGAGAAGAGATCAACACCATACACCACCCGTGAAGATCTCAACGTCACCTAAAAAGGAAAGACTAACACCACCCCCAAAGGAGAGATCATCGCTACACATGTCCACGAGAAAACGTTATACAGGCTCGGATGAGAGATTAAAACCACACCGGGAAGGAGAAATCAACACCAGACCCCCGGAGAGAGATCAACATCTTCCTCCGAAGATTAACACTACACACCCTTACGAGGAGAGTTCACAGTTACAAGTCTCCCGACGAGAGATCAACGTCGTACCCCAGATGAGAGATCAACGTCGTCCGCCAGATGAGAGATCGACGTCGTACCCCAGATGAGAGATCGACACTGTTCCTACACGGAGTGACTACCACCATCCCCTTAGATGAGTTGAACGTCCTCCCCAAGTAGAGATAAACACCACCTCCCCTAGGAAAGATCCACATTACAGGTCCTAGTGGAGAGATCAACACCAAACCTCTGTGAGAGGTCAAAACGACCTACTCGAGGAGACAGCAACACCGGGACCCGAAGAGAACTCAACAACGTATCGGGAGGAGAGTTCAAGTCCTCCCTGTAGAGAGATCAACGCCACGACGGTGGAACCCCCAAGAGACACCCTTCCCACAAGAAAGATGAACACCGTAACCCCCGAGGAGTGATCACAAGTCCAATAACGAGGTGACATCAACACTCCCCGAGTAGAACCAAATGAAGACCCCGGAGGAGAGATAAACGTCGTCTCCCCGAGGAGAGATCCACATTACACGGTCTCCCGAGGAGAGATCAAGACTGGTCCCTTAGGAGAGGTCAAAACTACCCTTGAGGAGACAGAAACAGTACCTTCCGGGTAAGGAACACTGTCGAAACCCGAGGACAGTTCTATATAACCCACTGGGTTCCTAGGTGAGTTCAAAGGTGTCCACTGAACCACAAGGAAATATCAACAACACCCCGGAGGAGAACTCGACGTACCACGTCGAGGAGAGATCCTCACTAATCGTCCGACCGAGGACACGTCAACACTACACGTCACCCGATGACACAACAATTCCGTACTAGGTGAGATTAACGTCACCCCGATCTGATTACCGAAGTGGGGGGGGGTGGGGGACGAGGAGACAACGTCAAACGTCTGAGGAGAGATCAACACCACCCCCGTGGGAAAAAATCAACACCATACCCCCAAGGAGAGATCAACACCACCTTACGAGGAGAACTTGACGCCAACCCCACCAAAGAGAGACGAACAGTACACTTCCCCGAGAAAAAGGTCAAAACTTCACTTCTTGTGAGAAATCGGCACCGTCCCGCGTAGGAACAACGAACACCGTACAATCTGAGGAGCATGAGTAACGTCCCCCAAATATAAATTAACACTATACACCCACACGAGTCGAGATCACCACTACAAGTTACTCCAATTACAGATAAACACCACCTCAAGAGGGGAGTTCAACGTCACAAACCGAGACGAGAATAAGGTTAGACTAACCCTCGAAGAGAGATAAAAACCTCCGGAAAAGGGATCAACACCAAACGTCCAAGTAGAAATCAACACTTACCCACAAGGAAAGGTCAACACCGTCCCCCGAGATTCGAACAATGTCCCGTGTGTCACGAGAATTAAACACCAACCCCGAGGAGAGATCAACATCATCCACCGTGAAGAACTCGACGACGTACCCCGTAGAGAACTCAAAGTAACGTCCCAAGGAGATCTCAACGACGCCCATGAGCCCGGAGGAGAACTCAACGACAACACGGACGATAACGCAAATAGTACACCCCCGAGGTACCACTACCCGGAAGAGATGAACATCGTGATTTCAAAGGAGTGATTAAAACGCCAACTTGAAGAGAGAAACACTACCCACCAGTAGAGAGATCAACACCTCTCCTTCAAGAGATCAACACACCCGTCCCGAAAAGGAGTTATCAAAGGTAAACATACCCCGAGAGGAGGTGTACTCCTTACGTCCGAGGAGACCTCAACACCACCCTCCGAACACGTAACAATATGACGGTCCCAGGTCGGGACCACCTAGGTCCCATTAAGTTTCGCCCCTGCCACATCAACTCCTTTTCGAATAAATAAATTAATCTTTATATTCTGATCTAATCCTTCTTTATCACATCATCCCTTTAATTCACCTCTTTTCTCCGACTTATTGAACCAAATGCACCTCTCGATTATTTTGAAGTCCCGTTCTTCAAACGTGGTAGATGCAATCCGGTGGCCGCAGGAGAACTTATAGCCTCCCACAGGGCGGAACGTGAGGGAGAGCGTACCTTGAATTTTCGACCCCGTCCATTTATCTGTACCACTCGGAGGTGCGGAGTCTAACCTTAAGTCGGTCTTTTATCTCATTCCTTCTCTGTGCCCCATTTGGTCAGAAAGGTTACTGACCGGACCGAAGATAACAGATCTTTCCGGAAAATATGGAAACACTAACATGTATCTCTAGTTACTCATTGTGTTTTAATACGTCGTAATCGTCGGGTCTGAGAATAGTTTTGGTCCGAAAAGAGAGAGGTATGGATAAACATATGTGTTCAGAATCCACTAAATGTAGTACACGACCGGTTTTCCCGGTTAATTGTAAAATGTTAAAAGACTATTCCCATACAGTTGGTCTTCTGAATAAACACAACTAGAAGGGTTTCAGACCACGGTGAGAGTCTTCCGTGATTTATTTCAATGTAAGAATGTATCGTCTCTATGTCGTTAAATATTGTTCATTTTCCTCATGTCACTAAATATTGGTTTTCTTTACATTAATTGAGTTTTCAGATCACAAAGATTGTAGTTTTGATGATATATGGAAAAAGGTATAGGACTAATGTAACTAATTATAGGAGGGTCCACGGATTTTCTATTACTTATACCTCCGGAACGTCGTTAGTAACTCAGTTGTCACTTTAGGCAGTGGTTATACTAAAAATCGAGAAATCTTTTCCGAGACATAGAAATTCTACGAAATTCGAAACACGGAGAGTGTCAACCCCCCAATGTTCGTTAAGTGTTCGACATTTTTCAAATCCCCTTGGACAATCCGTTTGATCTCTCAATAGTCTCCCCCAAACTTGACTTTGTAAGGGAAGTTTACGTCTTCTGATTTCGGGATTTAATTGAAAAAGGTCTCTCACAGTCTTCTTACCTTTTCGTGTCATGTTATTCCGTCCGTCTAAGACAAAAAAACGCCCCATCTACGAGTCCCTTTGAGTCCCCCTTGGGGACTCCGGACTGAGCGGAACGGGTAGTCCGGAGAGACGTACTGGAACAGTATCCACCCTAGAGGGCACGACCGAGGACCGTTGTCTAGTATAAAATTTACAGAAGGACAATTCAGATACCGTACATATTTTTAAAGGTTCTGATATTTTGTGTATCCATAACTAAAACTGTCAATGATCTCAACTACCAAAGTTATATAGGAACGAGACTTTCTTAAGAAATATCTGGAGACCCCGTGTCTAAACAAACATTGTAGTCTACGTCTGATTACATTAACATGATCGAAAACGTTTGGAAGAATCCTGTCGACTAAGTAGTAGTTACCTACTCTGTGAGTACTGCGTAACAGAGATCGGAAGTAAAACGAGTTAAATTACAGAAATTGTAATACACAATCAATGTATTGTACATATTGATAATTAATCAATTAATTATAGTTACGGAGTTTATGGTTATACACATAGACTGATGTTTCAAACAGATTTCAAGAGAAGACATAATACAGAAAACTAAATACGGTCAAAAAATCTAACGTTTATTTTGTATACGTTAAAGATTGTTTTCAGTACCGTATACTATTTAAGTTTTTATACACCCGTCAAATAAAGTGGATACGAAATTAGTAACGGTAGTGTTTGAAGTTACTGTCATTAATAAAAATTAATGGAAAGTGAACTTAATATTTATCCTACTTACCTAAAGGATAAAAAAGTGTTAAAGGTAGTAATTTATGTAAGAAAGAAAACGACTCATCGAGAGTTTGTAAGAAATGAAAGATTATAATATCGTTAGTGAGACCGAATCGTACTAAGTAACCGTTATAAAAGTGTATATTCGGTATTTCTCGTGTGAAACATTCTTGAAAGGTCCAATCCAACCCTACGAATTTATGTAAACGTAAAGGACTACTAAGTGAAGGTCTATTAAGTCTTTTAAACCTGTTTATAAAATCCTTTTCCTTCCAGTTAAAATACATAATATATATACATAAATTTTATACACCTTTTCGTAAAAGAAATGAAACCAGTTAATTTTTAGAAACAATCGATCTATTATATTAACTGTTTATACAAAGTTGAAAGTTTTAAAATAAATTTACAAATTTCAGTAATGACTTTTTATTTTAAGTCATTTTATTAATAAGGGTAATGTTTTCACAAGGTGTCATCTAAATATTTTATTTTTCATTAATTTTTTATTTCGACGAATTTAGTCATTTAACTCTTATTATAATATAAGTACGGTTTGATCAAAAATCATTTCAAATATGAAAACACAAGTATAACAATTAAAAGTGGTTAAAATACAAACAAACAAAAGTGTATGGATTAAGTAAACATATATTATATATGGTTTGAGTTTATATACCTTTTGGTCTCTTTGTAGAGTCTTAAGTAGGAAAACCCTGAAAGAATACTGGTCTTGTATGTTTGTAAAACGAAACACGAGAAAGATAAGACGATACAATAGGACAACCATCCCTTAGAAGACTGGGAACACAGGTAAGATCCGTCAGGAGAAAAATTGGTTGGTTACATGATAAAGGAGTCAGTGAATAGTATGGATCTGTAGACGATATGGAATCACAATAAGGTTTTGATTAACCACTAGACGATCCCCTCCTGTTTTTTGTAAAGAATACTATTAACGTACAATGTCTAAAAACGTTACGTAAAAAAAAAAAACGTTACTTCATAGCTCCAGAAGTAAGAATGACGGTACTCAAAACTAACAATGTAACGGGAAACATTTGGAGAGGTGATATACTAATAGTACTTGTCCTGTTTTACATTAGAAGATCAGAACCTATGAACCCGACCACCCCGACGGGTAAGAAAAGGAGTCAATAGATATTATTAGGTCAACGGAAAAACACCAAGATTACTTTGACTAGTGATAAAAACACTATAGAAAAGATACGAGTTTTAACGAACACGACAATAGATGTAGTGACGACAGGAAGACCAACGGTTAAGTCCTTACCAAAAACAACAGAATAAACAAAGAATACAGTAGTATAATAAGTGAAATTCTTTGGTGAGTCGACTCCCTTCTACGTTTCGGGAGAAATGGACACCCAGAGTATAGTGTCATCAGTAGAACAAAAAACCTGGAACTTAGAAACCAATGGAATCTGGAATCTGGATGAAATGGGACTCCTATTCCATGAACGTGATAAAATGTAATAGTGGTGGGGATAAAAGTTAGGAAATTAGATATGTGTCTCTTTATGGTTCTACTTTTCAAGGTACTCCTTTCAAACCACATTTTCCAATAAAAGTTTCTTTCGTACGCTAATTACACTTTTTCGAACATACATTCGTTAAAATATTTTCTTTCCTCTAACTACATTTAATTTTTTTTATTTTTGATAGAGTATCTAAAATATAAGATAGTAGTAAACTTAAATTAATAACTTTTGTCTTCAAATCTTCGAATTTTAGTTTTGGTCATGATTAAACACGTATGGTTTTATCGACCTTCGAACTAGTCAAAAAACCTCATAATACCACCACATCTATACCAATACAATCCCCTTTGTGTGATTAACTTTGGTGGGTGGGACCGGTTCATGGTTCATTGGTAAACGTACTGTCCTCTAGGACTATTCCTTATGTCTTGATTATTCGGTGGTGGTTGACCTTCTCAAACCCTTTCCAGATTTCTTCTGTGGCACACAGGCAGGTGAAGGGTCTTGGGGAAAACCATCGTAGGTAGAACCGACTCGCTACGCATGTGGTGGTCCTTTCTGAGACTTAATTTTACTAACCGGTTTCTGGTGGGTCTTTGATTAGGGTAGTGGTATTTTGGGTCTGGGTCACCGGTGTCGACCCTGGGAAAACAGGGATCAGAGGAGGACTTCACCTGTTGACCGGTCTCACGGGACTGACCATTCCTTGTTCTCTGAAATAACTGGAGAGAGGGAAAGGGAGAGAGAAAGGAGGGAAAGGGTTATTTTAGAGAACGAAACACTCTTGTACACTAAGGAACCTGTTAAGTAAAGGCTCACAATCTGTTCTCGGGTCAAAACCCGGGACCTTCCCCAGGGGGAAGGACGTTGTTTACCACTGGGTCTGAAATAACTGGATAAAGGGGAAGGGAAAGAGAAAGGAGAGGAATTGGGAAGGATAGGAAGGGGTAAAAAGATCAGGTGACTAGGACCTGTGTCCTTAGACCATCTTCCCGGGAATCGGACTCGATCTCTGACTAGTGGAGGAGAACCGTCTCTTGATCTTAAGACCAAGACCAGACCAGACTAAAGACCATCCCGTCTCAAGGTTAGGAGGAAAGAGACCTCCGGGTCCCATCTCAGGGTATTAAGGACCCATAGAGGTCCACCGTCCTCTGCAGATATTCCGGTGGTGAAAACGAGGGAAGAGGGTGGAGGAGGGGGAAGAAGAAAGTTGCACCGAAGGAAAGGATTGAAACTTTAAAAACTTCTGGACTCTATAAAAGGAAAGAGACTTCAAGACACAGAGATATTCTCCAAAAGACTCTCTGACATAAGAAAATAAATTCCCTCACAGACTACTCCTGAAGGTCCAAAAAAAAAAAATTTAAATAAAAAATAAAAAAATAAAAAAATTAAAATTTTAGAAATTAAGAATGTACGCAAGGGTTTGTACTTGGGGGGAGGGTGGAGGGAGGGGTATTGTAGAGACACCCAGTAGGGGTACGTGGTCGGGGTTCGTACGACATAGGACACAGTCTGTATCTGACCGCTAAGTTAAGAATGTACTATCATATGTACAATCTTACGGTAAGAGGGTTTAGTAGGGTGGGAGAGGGAGAGGGAGACTCAGGTTTTCAGGCAATATGTGTAGACACAGAAAAAAGGACAGAACGTATGTCCCAGCAGTAACGGTAGAAGGATTTAAGGTATATATACACAATCATATGACATAACCACAAAAAGAAAGACCGAATGAAGTGAGACATATTAGCCGAGGTCAAAGTAGGTAGACTAGTCTTGACTAAGTTTACTTAAGAAAAATTACCGACTCATTATGAGGTAACACATATACATGGTTCGAAAGAATAGGTAAGTAGACGACTACCTGTAGATCCAACAAAGGTACGGGACCGATAATATTTGTCACGACTCTACTTGTGACCCCATGTACACAGAGAAAGTGAAGACCAAAGGAGCCACACATACGGGTCGTCACCCTAACGACCCAGTATTCCATCAAGATAAACGTTAAAAAATTCCTTAGAGGTGTGACAAGAGGTATCACCGACATGATCAAACGTAAGGGTGGTTGTCACATCCTCCCAAGGGAAAAGAGGTGTGGGAGAGGTCGTAAATAACGAACGTCTAAAAACCTAGCGTCGGTAAGACTGACCACACTACACCATGGAGTAACACCAAAACTAAACGTAAAGAGATTATTGCTCACTACAACTCGTAGAAAAGTACACAAACAATCGGTAGGCATACAGAAGAAACCTCTTTACAGATAAATCAAGAAACCGGGTAAAAAACTAACCCAGCAAATAAAAAGACCTTAACTCGACGTATTCAACGAACATATAAAAACTCTAATCAACAAACAGTCAACGAAGTAAACGATAATAAAAGAGGGTAAGTCTTCCGACAGAAAAGTGGAACGAATATAAAAGGAAACAACACGTCTTCGAAAATTAAAATTAATCTAGGGTAAACAAATAAAAACGAAAATAAAGGTCTTAAGACCCTCCGCCTAGTATCTCCTAGGACAACACTAAATACAGACTCTCACAAAACGGATACAAGAGGAGATCCTCAAAATATCAAAGACCAGAATGTAAATCTAGAAATTAGGTAAAACTCAAATAAAAACACACGCCACAATCTTTCACTAGATCAAAGTAAGAAAATGTTCACCAACTGGTCAAAAGGGTCGTGGTGAACAATTTCTCTAACAGAAATGAGGTAACATATAAGAACGGAGGAAACAGTTTCTATTCCGCAGGTATACACACACCCAAATAGAGACCCGAAAGATAAAACAAGGTAACTAGATATACAGACAGAAACACGGTCATGGTATGACAAAACTACTGACACCGAAACATCATCTCGGACTTCAGTCCGTTCAACTAAGGAGGTCAAGGTAAGAAGAAAGAGTTCTAACGAAACCGATAAGCTCCAAAAAACATAAAGGTATGTTTAGAACTTTAATAAACAAGATCAAGACACTTTTTATACCGACCATCGAACTATCCCTAACGTAACTTAAACATTTAACGAAACCCATCATATGAGTAAACTTGATATAACTAAGAAGGCTAGGTACTTGCACCATATAAAGAGGTACATAATCACAGGAGAAACTAAAGAAAGTAGTCACAAAATATCAAAAGATATATATCCAGAAATCAAAGAAATCCATCTATATAAGAATTCATAAAATAAGAAAGGCAACGTTACCACTTACCTTAACAAAGGAATTAAAGAAAAAGATGAAAGAGTAATAATCACATATCCTTACGTTCCCTAAAGACACACAACTAAAATATAGGACGTTGAAATGATATAAGTAACTACTCGAGATCATTAAAAGACCACCTCAGAAATCCCAAAAGGTACATCTCCTAGTACAGTAGACGTTTGTCACTCTCAAAATGAAGAAGAAAAGGTTGAACCTAAGGGTCCAAATATACACACACGAAATTGAGACACAAGACACAACAATAAAAACTACCGGTAAAACGAAACAGACCGGTGGTACACCAAATCTGGAAGGCGGTAAAACAATCTTGAACTAAAAGAAAGGGACACGGAACTCTGGTCCCGAGAGTCCTTGTGAATAGATCTAGTAGAGATTGAGGACTGAGACTCCTTTTTCCCCCTTTTCTGAAATTTTTAAAATAAATAAAGTTGACAAAAAAATATTTGATCATTTAAAATATAACATCATAGGTTAAGTACTGATTTGAATCTTTTACTTTGATCCAGAACGTGACACAGACAGATTTATACAACACCATACAGAAACAGAGACCCATTATAAAGACTTCAATTAAACATTTACTCCAGATATATTAACCGAATTTTTTTCCATTCACGAATGTTTAGTTTATTAAGATTTAATTTGTTATTTAAGGTTCAAGTACACTTGACCCTTTATAAGTGATAAATTGTAAGTCATAAATTATAAGTCATTAATTGTAATTTACCTTATAAAAGTAATATGGATCCAAATTATATTCAATTTATAATATAAACAATGTTCACACAGTTGTTCCTCTAATGGAACTCTCTTCTTTGAAGATTTTTTTTCATTTGCTTTATACTCGAAAATATAATTGACATAATTCTTATTAATAAGAAATCTTTATAGACAGATTTTATCAGAGAGGTCTAACCATATTGAATTTAAAGATTCTCAACACGATTCACACGATTCACAACCTTCAGATAACTTATCAATCTATTAAAGGTTTAATTTGTTCTAAAACTTTGTAAATGACGACGACGACGATTCAGTGAAGTCAGTACAGGCTGAGACACGCTGGGGTATCTACCGTCGGGTGGTCCGGAGGGACAGGGACTCTAAGAGGTCCGTTCTTGTGACCTAACCCAACGGTAAAGGAAGAGGTTTGTAAATGACGATTTGTGATTAAAGGAAAATGTCTCTTTGATTCCTCTAAACCCTGATATTTACTTATTACAAACCACGATAGGCTTTTACAAGATTCTTTCGTTCCCAAAATCTTTAAAGTGACCATAAATACGAGTGGTTAGATATTTTACGATTATATTTTCAATCAAGAACCAACGATTTCCTTTCCTTCACACAAAAGTCATTTCGTTGTTTTGTTTTGTTTTTTTGCCATACTTTTTATGATTCTCAATACGTGCTAGTCCTAAAAGATTTTAACCTAATGTTAATCAATCTATTTACCTAAAACAATCCTTACTGTGATGGTATTCTTTTGACCAATCTCAGTTGATCCAGGTTCTACTGTCTTGACTGAAAGTGATCTGGAACTCGGAACCATAAATGTGGGTAACACTGTATAATCGTTCGATTTACTATGTGGGTAGTTATAACTGATTTAGACTGGTCTATAAGAATTACGAAAAATGGTACAGTAAGAGACAGTAGGGGAAGAGGGTGGGAGTTAGAAAGGTTCGTAGTCCCAGAAAAGTTTACTCAGTCAAGAAGTGTAGTCAACCGGCTTGATAACCTCAAAATGGAAGTCGTGGTCATGAAGGTTACTTATAAGTTTTAACTAAAGGAAATCCTACCAGACCAACCTAGAGGAACGTCTGGTTCTCTGATAGTTCTCAGAAGAGTTTGTGGTGTCAAGTTTTCGTAGTTAAGAAGTCACGAGTTGAAAGAAATATCAAGTTGAGAGTGTAGGTATGTACTGAAGACCTTTTTTGTATCGGAGCTGATCTGCCTGGAAACGACCGTAGAAAGTCAAGTCAAGTCAGTGAGTCAACACAGGCTGAGAAACGCTAGGGTACTTAGCGTCGTACGGTCCCGAGGGACAGGTAGTGGTTGAGGACCTCAAGTGAGTCTGAGTGCAGGTAGCTCAGGTACTACGGTAGGTCGGTAGAGTGGGACCCAGCAGGGGAAGAGGAGGACGGGGGTTTGAAAGGGTCGTAGTCTTAGAAAAGGTTACTCAGTTGAGAAGCGTACTCCACCGGTTTCATGACCTCGAAGTAGAAATTGTAGTGAGGAAGTTTTCTTTAGGGTCCCAACTAGAGGAAGTCTTACCTGACCAACCTAGAGGAACGTCAGGTTCCCTGGGAGTTGTAGTGTCAAGTTTGCGTAGTTAAGAAGCCGCGAGTCGGAAGAAGTGTCAGGTTGAGAGTGTAGGTATGCACTGGTGACCTTTTTGGTATCGGAACTGATCTGGCTGGAATCAGCCGGTTCATTACAGAGACGAGAACTTATATGATAGATCCAACCAGTATTGAAAAGAAGGTTTCTCATTCGTAGAAAATTAAAGTACCGACGTCAGTGGTAGACGTCACTAAAACCTCGGAGGGAGGGATGTTTTTTTTTAGAATGTGACAAAGACGACAAAGAAGTAAATAAAGGGTACTTGACTACCCTGGTCTACGGTACTAGAAGCAAAAGACTTACAACTCGACATTCGGTTGAAAAAGTGGAGGAGAAAGTGAAAGTAGTCCTCCGAAAAATCGAGGAGAAGTGAAAGACACTATTCCCACCACAGTAGACGTATGGACTCCGATAACTATAAAGAGGGCCGTTAGAACTAAGGTCGAACACAAAGAAAATCAGGTCCCAAAGAGTACTACATGAGACGTATATTCAATTTATTCGTCCCTCTGTTATATGTCGGGACTACATCAGGAAAAGGATAAACCTTGGTCAGACAACAAGGTACAGGTCAAGATTGACAACCAAGGACTGAACGTATGTTAAAAGAGTTCTCCGTCCAGTCCATCAGACCATAAAGGTAGAGAAAGTCTTAAAAGGTGTCAAATAACACTAGGTGTGTCAGTTTCTGAAACCGTATCAGTTACTTCGTCTTTATCTACAAAAAGACCTTGAGAGAAGGAAAAAGGTACTATGTCGCCTACAACCGTTAAACTAGAGACGAAGGAGACGGAAAAGATTTTGGTCGAACTTGTAGACCTTCAAGTGCCAAGTGTATAACGACTTCGGACCGAACCTCTTAAAACTCGTAATAAATGATCGTACACTCTACTCACGTTAACACGCCATCAAACTCGTAAGAAACCGTAACGGAAAGAAACCTTAACATTACTTTTGACTGGAAAAGGTCAGGACACCGGTGACGACGTAAAAGGTTTAAACGACAGTATAACTCACGTCGTGAAAGTGTCGTAGTAGAAAGTCCTAAACTTTGTCGACCGTAGAAATTTTCCATTAATAAACAAAAGTAATAACGTAAAGGGAATTATCATACTTAAAAATTAATATCTCGTAATATTCACTAGTTTTAAGAATAAACTTTGTCATAACTGATTTATGTAAAAGACCATTTTAAGATTCGTGTTTAAGGTGATTTACTCTGAACTCTGAAATGGATTTATAAAGGTGACTTTAATGAATCATAAAGAACATCACCGATGGTCCTCATTATTCATCTGTAGTAAAAAGTTTAACTTCGTATAATTGTATATTGATGTATTAATTGAAAATCACGTATTTAATATATATATTTTATGACGTTCCTCTAGGTTGGTCAGGTGGAATTTCCTTTAGTTAGGACCCACAAGTAATCGTCCTGACTACGACTTCGACTTTGAGGTTATGAAACCGGTGGAGTACGTTTCTCAACTGAGTGACCTTTTCCGGGACTACGACCCTCACTAACCCTCGTCCTCCTCTTCCCCTGTTGTCTCCTACTCTACCGACCTACCGTAGTGGCTGAGTTACCTGTACTCAAACCCATATGAGGCCCTCAACCACTACCTGTCTCTCCGGACCGTACGACGCTAAGTACCCCAACGTTTCTCAGCCTGTGCTGACACGTTGACTTGACTTGACTTGACTATATAAATTCACTAGTGGTTTTATTCGGTAACTTTAGGTAGTGGGGTGTTTAGACGTTAAAAAAGAACACTATTCATACAAGTTATAAATGAAAGAATCGTCAAAAGTTTACATTTTATTTTATAACAATTGATTTTGGTAGTAAGATATGTGATATATAGGTCCTTCCTAAACAAATAAAATATTTATTTAAACTATTGATGTTGAAACCTGAAAAACTGAGAGAAGTGGGTAAAACAGTGTGAGGAAGGTGGGGGGAGACCGTTGGTCGTTAGATAAGGGACTTAGATACTTAAGTTCAAACAAAACGAAAAGAAAAAAATTCTAAAGTGTATATTCATGTTAATATACCATAAACGGAAATACACAGACAGAATGAAGAAAATAATATTACGAGAGTTCAAGGTAGATACAATAATTGTACCATTCTAAAGGAAGAAAACATATACGTATATGTGTATGTACGTATATAGTGTTAAATAAATAGGTAAGAAGACTGTCACCTGTGTATCCATCAAAGGCACAACACCAATAACACTTATTACGACGTCACTCTTACCCTTAGTATATAGAGAAACTACATCGTTAATATAAGTGTAAAAGAAATATAAGGTGTTAAGTCAAGTCGTGTGGTACATAGTAAATCATAAGAGAGAGATGTAGTAATAAGGAGGATACAAGTCAACGAATTAGATATAAGACTCCCTACATTTTACTTTTTAAGACATTCTCAAATCACAATTTGTAAGATTGGTGTAGAATTGTTGACGACGACGACGACGATTCAACGAAGTCAGTACAAGCTGAGACACTGGGGTATTTACCTTCGATTGGTCCGAGGGAGGTAGAGACCCTAAGAGGTGACCTCACCCAACGGTAAAGGAAGAGGTTACGTACTTTTACTTTTCACTTTCACTTTCACTTCAGCACAGGTTGAGAGTCACTAGGGTACCTGACGTCGGGTGGTCCGAGGAGGCAGATACCCTAAAAGGTCCGTTCTCATGCCCTCACCCAACGGTAACGGAAGAGACGTAGAATTGTTGTTGTTGTTGTTGTTGTTTTTCTCCCCCCTCCCCGTCGATCTACTCTATATACACCTTAGTCTCTTGTTATTTAATAAAATGTCCAATTAATAAGGTGACCATGACAAAATATTACACTGTATTTATCCTGAAGATCTAAATTTTATCGACGATTAGTTTGTGGCTAAGATGAATGTTTTTTTACTTACCTTTTACATCAATTAAAACAACCTAAAACTCTACTACACTAGTCCCAATGTACGGATTTTTAGTAGACCCAATATCATTAATTCAGTGATAATATAATTTTGCTTATGATATTACTTTTTCCTTTTTTTTATTATTCTTCTTTCAATTCAAATCACGAAAGACATAAGTGGTAGTTTCTGATGCTATTGAAGATGGAGAACTCCTAGTGAACAATTGTATGAAAAATGTGGGGTCAAAGAAGTAGACACGTTACCTTGACTATTCTCAATAGATAGAGAATCCCAACAATATTTCTAATTATTCGATTTGGAGTAGTCAATGGAGTATGGAATGTCTATCATTTATAAACGATAATAATTACTTCGAGTGTCTCGTCTCGTCTTCGTTCGTAATCAAAATTATATCTGCATTTTTCTCCTTTTCCCCAACTTTTTAATACTCTCGTTTTAATGTGTTACGAACTGAGGTGACAACTGTTTAATCAGATTATTCAAAAACATTTGGATCTTTATATACTTTCTTTCAAGATATATAGACATCAAAAGGTCTTTTTAAGTAGAATTGACCTTTATGTAATTTCTTGTAATTAAAACGGTGGAACCTCTGTTTCTACTTTTGTGATGTACTCCTACCTAATTTTAATAAATTGTCTTCCTGACTGATATCTAATGGAGTATATTATCGTTCCTCTTTTCTTTGAGTTTAACGTATTTATCGTCTAGAATCAGTAATTCCCTAAGATTGTACCAAGTCCAAATGGAGAAAACGTCCCGTAAATATCAGTTTAAGATCTCAACGAGACTATTGAATCTAGATTTTCCTTTGACCACTCACCTAATAAACCCTTGTATGTATATTAATAACAACAACAAATCAGCGATTCGGTACAGACTTAGAAACACTGGGGTACCTGACATCGGACAATTCGAGGAGAAAGGTACCCTAAAGGTCCGTTCTTATGACCTCACCCAACGGTAAAGGAAGAAGTCCCATAGAAGGACTGGGTCTCTAGTTTGAGTGTAGAAGACGTAACCGTCCACATAAGAAATTGTGACTCGGTGGACCCTTTGGGTTATATGTATTAATTGAACTTGATTCATTCGTTGTAAAACCCTTCTTTATGCATATAGAATTCCTATATTTCAAATGAATTTTGAAATATCTCAAAACACGGATTTGGGGAGTCCTTACTACACCATTATATTTATCTCTCAGATATTTTCAGGTAAACTGATCAAAACCTATTGTTTTATGAGAAGAATGGGCGTTCGAAAAAAAAGACACCTTATTTGGGGGTAGTAAATAAAATAAACTAAACTGTCATCAATGATTTAATACATTTATAACATGAGAAATAAATGTCTACCCCTTTTAATCTTTCACTTTGAGTCGTCATCGTAAGTTCAATCTTTGAACTTTTCTTTAGTGAACTCGTCAATTTCCTACTGATAATAAAGTTACTTCTGTCCTGTCTTCGATATGTTCTTCTTATCTAAATTTTATTCACGTCTCCTTTTATACACTCATTTAATACAGAAAAAGAAGGAACGGTCCTCGAAGGTATTTGTACACCATAAACAACGTTATATAAAAATTGATGACCCAATTTTTTATAATTAATCGACAACGAAAATTTTATACGAAATAACAATTAAGATATCGGATCCTTTCAAAAACTAATTCCCTGGTCCTTTAAGTTCCTCCTAGACTCTCATTTGACTCCCACCTTATTGTCTAAGACCTTTTTATTCTAGTTTCAGTATTTTATTATGACGTCCTACTGACGTATAAATTTTTTTTTTCTGAGTAACAATATTGAGTTTCCTCTTCCAGTCATTTTGAAATTTGTTATAATTCGATTAAAAATGAGACTTTTTCTGTATTATTACCTTTCCCGATAATTTTGTTACTTCGATTAAAGAAGTAAAGTGTCTCGTCCTCAAAAGTTCAAGTGTCTGTATTCTTCACCGTTACAATCCTGTACGAGGATTTATGTAAAGAGGACGGATAATAAAATGTACCGATTCTCAACTCTACGTGGCAATCACGAGAGTGAACTTTCTTATACTTTAACGAAGGATTTCTAATTTACATACGAACAATGTAAAAACTCACCGAATAAATACTGTCAAGTCTCGACTGAACCAAACACCAAAGAGTATCTCTGAAATCGGATTGATACAAGACATAAAAGTAAGTGTGTAAAAATTTTACATTCAAAAACACTGATCTTACCTTGTTACTAACTAAGTCCTCCATAGTATCAAATAGATCTTCCAAATTCTTTAGATACGTTTAAAGTCTCAAGCCACTTCACCCCAATTACAATTTAGATAGAACAACGAAACGAAAAAGAAACAAAAAGGAAAAACTTTACAACATTTTATCCGTTACTTCAGTCTTTATTTGGGATCAAACGACATATGATCTATACAATAATATATGTTAATAAATTGGGGACTTGTATTAAATAAAGACACATGTAAATAAAATTGTGTGAGTTGAACGGTACACATGTGATAAAATACTAAAAAATTTTTTAGAAAGAGTGGACACTAGTTTTAAAAGGGTCTCAGTTAGACTTAAGATTTCTTATAAAAAACCCCTACATTTTTTTTCTTTTTCTAATTTATGTAATTGATGGAACGTTTTAAATACAGACTTAAATCACCGAATCAATTCTGTATATTACTCCCTATAGGGTTTTTATATTACTTACTAATCTAACATTAGTAATAAAAATTTCTGTAATTTTATAAACTTCAATTAGTATCATAAGAATACAGTTACTCTTTCTACTTAGTTCCTTCTTACGGTCCATTCTTTAATTCTTATCGACATCGGAAGACCTATTTTTCTGTGGATTGGAAGTTCCTTTTAAAAATCATTTGAGGATTATTTACGTTTAACTAATTAACTGAAGACTATAATAAAGATTAAAAAGAAATCTTTCTTTAAATTTAATATATTTACGAAATTGTAAAAATCAGTACTATTTTCTGTATAAACTTTATATATCACTTACGAAGTTCTATCATCATATAAGTTGTAATAATAAAATAAGTTTAACTTTACTTGTCGGAAAGATGAATGACCGATTATATGGTACCAGACTATACGTGTCTTCGATGAAGAGTTATTTAAACAGAAATTTGTTTAAGGATTTTAATCAAATAAAATTAAATCGTTTCTAGAATTTTAAGACGATACCTTTGTTTAAAATAAATAAAATTTTAAGATAGAGATAATGTTACGTTAATAAGTGGTACATCCATTGTTTCAATTGAATAAGTAGTATCCCTCTTAACTTGTCATGTAGATTTGTCTTTGACTAGTTCTTCGGTTCATACTCCGACTAATACTTTTATATATCATACTTTTACGTCTGTGGTACCTTTGTAGACTTTTCTTAAATAGAATCGAATAAAAATACTAAATAATAAAATTTTCAAAAACTACCTCGTGTAACAATTGGTTGATGACAGTAGAAAAGTCTTTGTAAGTTTTGAGATAACACCTAACTATTTTCTGTAAGTACAGCTGATTGTGTCAACGACTAGTGTTAAACGACCTTCTTGATTGTATTTAATCAGTCATATGTACTTGTGTCTAAGAATCATCTCTCATAAAACTCATAGACTAAAATAAGTCTCTGTGAATTTACTCAGGATAATTTGGATAATTATTAATCACGGAAATTTTAGTATCCTAGGAGAAGAGTTATTCGTGAAGATTTATAACCAAGTACTTAATATAGTAAAGTCCACTAAATGCACAAGGTAGTTTGATTGGTACCTTTTTACGTAATTACAGTGACATAAATAAGAAAACTTTGAAAGGTTTTTGTTCTTGTGACTTTAGGAAACGAAGTAGAACAAAAATAAAACGATGTAACGATAAACCTATACTTTACACGAGTAGTACTAAAGATAGTGGACGTCAGTCGAGTAACTCGTTGGGTACATAAAAAAGAAAATAATAGAGAGTTTCGTTTTACCGACAGATTCCTCCGTTATGTTTATCGACACTTTTCTTCTCTTCACTTTTCGTTTCCTCTTTTCCTTTCTATATTCGTAGTCTTACAGCTCAAGCTTTCTTATCGTTCCTTTCCATTCTTTCGGCAGGAGTCACTAGTTACTTTTCTTTGTCTCCTTTTGTTGTCTTACCTTTTCTGATCTCTAGAGAAGTTTTTTAATCTCTATGGTTCCCTTTGTAAGTACGTTTCTACCCGAGTTATTTCCTGTCTTTAATATACCTTGATTGTCTTCGTTTTCTATGATTCTTCTTCACCGTTCTTATGTGTCTTGACGTGTTTTTTCTAGAAGTGTTAGGTCTATTAGTGCTACCAAACGAGTGAGTGGATCTCGGTCTGTACCACTTTACACTTCAGTTCACCCGGAATCCTTCGTAGTGGTACTTGTTTCGATCACCTCCCCTACCTTAAGGTCAACTCAATAAAGTTTAGGACTTTCTACTACGACACTTTCACGACGTGAGTTATACTGTCGTTTAAACCTTTTGAGTCGTCACCGGTGTCCTGACCTTTTCCAGTCCAAAAGTAAGGTTGGGGTTTCTTTCCGTTACGGTCTCGTACGAGTTTGATGGAGTATTAACGTGAGTAGAGTGTACGATCATTTCATTACGAGTTTTAAGAGGTTCGGTCCGAAGTTGTTATGCACTTGACACTTGAAGGACTACAAGTTCGACCAAAATCTTTTCCGTCTCCTTGGTCTCTAGTTTAACGGTTATAGGCGACCTAGTACCTTTTTCGTTCTCTCAATGTCGTTTTGTAGATAAAGACGAAATAACTAATACGGTTTCGGAAACGCACCTGGTGTTATTTGACACCTTTTTAAGACTTTCTCTACCTTTATGGTCTGGTGGACTGGACGGAGAACTCTTTAGACATACGTCCAGTCCTTCGTTGTCAATCCTGACCTGTACCTTGTTGTCTGACAAAGATTTACCCTTTTCCTCATGGAGTTCCGACATATAACAGTGGTACTAATAAATTGAATATACGTCTCATGTAGTACTCTTTGAGACCTGACCTTCTTTGTGTTCGACCTTAGTTCTAACGACCCTCTTTATAGTTATTGGAGTCTATACGTCTATTGTGGTGGGAATACCGTCTTTCACTTCTCCTCGATTTTTCGGAGAACTACTTTCACTTTCTCCTCTCACTTTTTCAACCGAATTTCGAGTTGTAAGTCTTTGATTCTAGTACCGTAGACCAACTAGTGAAGTACCCTTTATCTACCCCTTAGTCACCTTTCTCCCAGTCTGATAAAAACTCCCCCGAGGTTTTAGTGACGTCTACCACTAAGTCAAGTCAATTCAAGTCAGAGAGTCAGTACAGGCTCAGAAACACTGGGGTACTTAGCGTCGTGAGGTCGAGAAGGACATGTCGTGGTTGAGGGCCTCAAGTGAGTCTGAGTACAGGTAGCTCAGTCACTACGTAGATCGGTAGAGTAGAAGACAACAGGAGAAGAGGAGGACGGGGGTTAGGGAGGTTACAGTCTCAGAAAAGGTTACTCAGTTGTGAAGCGTGCTCCACTGGTTTTATGACCTCAAAGTCGAAATCGTAGTAAGGAAGGTTTCTTGTGGGTCCCGACTAGAGGAAGTCTTACCTGACCAACCTAGAGGAACGTCAGGTTCCCTGAGATTTCTCAGAAGAGGTCGTGGCGTCAAGTCTTCGTCGTTAAGAAACCGCGAGTCGGAAGAAGTATCAGGTTGAGAGTGTAGGTATGTAATGGTGACCTTTACAGTATCGGAACTGATCTGCCTGGAAACAACCGTTTCATTACACAGACGAAAACTTATATGATAGATCCAACCAGTATTGAAAAGAAGGTTCCTCATTCACAGAAAATTAAAGTACCGACGTCAGTGGTAGACGTCACTAAAACCTCGGGGGGTCTTATTTCAGACTGTGACAAAGGTGACAAAGGGGTAAATAAAGGGTACTTCACTACCCTGGTCTACGGTACTAGAAGTAAAAGGCTTACAACTCGAAATTCGGTTGAAAAAGTGAGAGGAGAAAGTGAAAGTAGTTCTCCGAAAAATCGAGGAGAAGTGAAAGACGGTATTCCCACCACAGAAGACGTATAGACTCCAATAACTATAAAGAGGGTCGTTAGAACTAAAGTCGAACACAAAGAAGGTCAGGTCGTAAAGAGGACTACATGAGACGTATATTCAATACTTTAATTTTCTGAGAATGAGGAAACTTCCTTTCAATACTGGTTGATATATCGTATAATTTTTCGTTTCTGTAACGAAATGGTTGTTACCAGACGTCCGCTTCCTCCCGGATCTCCTCGGTAGGGTACAACTTCCAGTCCTTACCCCGCCATTCCTCTATGGTGAGTAGGTTCCATTCTCTTAGGGTTCATTCTACCATCCACAACGTTCTCCCGGAGTCTCCCGTCTGTGTAACTTTGGTATGAGTGTCTTTTGATCAGTTAGATTAGTGTGATCCTGGTGTCGGAACAGATTGAGTTACTTTAGTTCAGTACGGACGTCCCGTTGAATTCTGCCCACCCAGTACCACCTCTCCAGACTGTCTTGCACCAGGTGACCTCTTCCCTTACCGTTCGGTGAAGTTATAAAAACGGAACTCTTGGGGTACTTGTCATACTTTTCCGTTATACTATCCTATAGTCTTCTCCTTGAGTGGTCCAGTAATCCACGGGTTATACGATGACCTCAAGTCTCCTCTTTATTGATGTCTTTCTTGCTTCCCTATCTCAGTTTCGTTTTTGTTATGGGTCAACACCTACACTGACCACTATCTTCGTTCTAGGCTACGACATTTCTCGTTATAACGTATCCTTGGACCTTACAGTCCAGGTACTTAGTTCCGTTTAACCTTCACCAGTTTGTTCTCTACCTTTCCACTTCTAACTGTAAGATCCTTAGTTGCTTGATTCTACCTGACCTTAGCCACTTAAATTGAGTCTACTCGTAATAGATGATGACGTCCGTCCTTAGGGAGTCTTCTTTACCTCATCGGTAGTACCAATTGTTTTCTCAGTCTTTACGTCATGAACCTACGTTAGAGTTTTTACTGTCTTACTAGAGTCAAACAGAGGTTCCATTTGGTAAGTTATACTCTCAATAGGTTCAGATACGGGGTTGGTCATTACGACTTCTTCGACTTCAACTTACCAAAATACTTCTGGATGTTCTGGAAAATCTTGATTGTGGGTTTTTTCTATAGGAAAAGTAATATCCCCTGACCTTACGTTTTCATCCTTCAGTTCTTTGTGGACTTCATTGTCCGTTTAAACCGGAACCTTACGTCTTACTTCGTCCCGTTTCTGATTGTCTCAAAACGGTTCTTTTACGTGACCAGTATCGTTTGTGGCAGAAGGATGTCGTGTTCTCTTCTGAGATGTGTACCTGTAGTGGTCTACCAGTTGTGGCTTTAGTCTAACTAACATAAGAGACGTCGGTTTCTACTTCTTCGAGACATGTCAGTTGTTTTTGTTCTGGTCCTCGACTGACACCGAGTCTAGTACTTGAAAATAATGGTTTAAGTCTGAGTTTAACTTCTTTCATCCCTTTTGACGATCTGGTAAGTCCATACCATATTAGAGAATACTAATATAGCACCTTCACTCTTTATCTAAATTCCCGGATCGAGACTATCTATCTCACGGACTGTTTGATACCTACCTCCAAGCACTGTAACACGTCCTCTGTCCATAGTTCTGCTAGGGGTACCTTTTCTTTACGTTTTTTCGTTTTACCGACAGACCCCTCCGGAAAGTTTATCGACACTTCACTTCTCTTCTCTCCGCTTTTCGTTTCCTCTTTTCCTTTCTACATACGGCCCTCGGTCGCACTCCTTAAGGTGGTCACTGTTCCAGTACGCCGTTCACGAGACTACCGTTCCGATTAGTCTGTAGTCCGAAAGGGGTACCTTAAAGGATTCGTAGGTGGCGGGGGGGGGGGGGTTTATTCTTAGACGGACGAAAAGGTGAGAAGACTATAAGAGACCTTTTTCAGTTGAGTCCCGAAATCAGAAGACGTAAACTTTCCCTATAAAGTGGGGGAGACTATCGAGAGATCGAACGGGTTGTACAAGGGACCTGTAGAATGTCGAATACTTAACGAATGTCGCGGGGGTTGGCGCTCTCCGTGTTTCGAATTTTCGTGGAATTTCTATGTCTCGGAAAAGATTTCTCAATTTTTAATATAACCATCTCCCAAAAGTGACAAATAAGTTACTGACGACGGTCCGGAGGTATAAGAAATAGAAAATCCGTGGACCCTCCTACAATTAGTTACATTTGCCCTATACCTTTTTCTATATATCATCAAAACTACAATCGTTGTGATCTGAAGACTCAATTAATGAAGAGAAACGTGAGGAGAACACAGGAACGATACATTCTTACATTGAAATAAATCATGAAAGACTCTCACCGTGGTCTGAAACCCTTCTAGTTGTGTTTATTCAGAAGACCAACTGTTTGGGAATAGTCTTTTTTCCGACATTTTACAATTAACCGGGAAAGACCGGTCTTCTACTACATTTAGTGGATTCTGAACACATATGTTAATCCATACATCTCTCTTTTCGGACCAAAACTATTCTCAGACCTGACGATTGCGACGTATTAAAACATAATGGGTAACTAGCGATACATGTTAGTTTTTTTCCATATTTTCCGGAAAGATCTTTTATCCCAATCTCGTTCAGTGACCTGACCAAAGGGGGCACAGAGAGGGAGACAAAGAGGGAGAGGGAGGAAAAGGAGAAATGAAATTAAAGTCCGACTTAAGGGTACACTCCACACCTCCGAGCGGTTCAGATGAATGAACGGGACCGACAATTCTGGGTGCACTTTCCCTCGGATTCCACTCCGTGGGAATCTATAAGTTCGCTCTCGACCACCGGGTCGTAACTACCACGTTTAAGGAACAGACCTTAAAATAACCAGAAGGTGTATTAGGTTCAATAAGTCGGGAGAAGGAGGTGAATTAAAAGGATGATGTCACAACAAAGAATTAGATTAGAATATAGTTAGTTATTTATTCAAAAGGAGCGGTTGCGACAGGTGGAAAGCTTAAGGGACCTAGGTGGCCCCGACCTAGGGTCGTCTATATCCGTAGATTTACATCTCAAGGTTTCTTATCGTTCTTCTCTATTCTTTCGGAAGAAGTCACTAGTTACGTTTCTTTATCTCCTTTTGTTGTCTAACCCTTTCTGATCTCTAGAGAAGTTCTTTTACTCTCTATAGTTCCCTTGTAAAGTACATTTCTACCCGAGCTATTTCCTGTCTTTATCATACCTGGATTGTCTTCGTCTTCTATAAGTCTTCTCCACCGTTCTTTTGTGCCTTTTTGACATGTTTTTTCTAGAAGTGATGGTTCTATCAGTACTGCTACACTAGTGATTAGATCTTGGTCTGTAGAACCTTACACTTCAGTTCACCCGGAATCTTTCGTAGTGATGCTTGTTTCGATCACCTCCACTATCTTAAGGTTAACTCGACAAAGTTTAGGATATTCTACTACGACACTTTCACGACGTGAGTTATACGGTCATTCAAACCTTTTGAGTCGTCACCGGTGTCCTGACCTTTTCCAGTCAAAAGTAAGGTTGGGGTTTCTTTCCGTTCCGGTTTCTTACGAGTTTAATGGAGTGTTAACGTGAGCAGAGTGTACGATCATTTCATTACGAGTTTTAAGAGGTTCGGTCCGAAGTCGTTATGCACTTGGCACTTGAGGGACTGCAAGTTCGACCAAAAGTTTTTCCGTCTCCTTGGTCTCTAGTTTAACGGTTGTAGGTGACCTAGTACCTTTTTCGTTCTCTCAGGGCCTTTTTGTAGATAAAGACGAAATAACTGATACGTTTCGGAAACTGTCACACCTAGTGTTATTTGACACCTTTTAAGACTTTCTCTACCCTTATGGTCTGGTAGACTGGACGAAGAACTCTTTAGACATACGTCCAGTCCTTTCTTGTCAATCTTGACCTGTACCTTGTTGTCTGACCAAGGTTTATCCTTTTCCTCATGCAGTTCCGACATATAACAGTGGGACGAATAAATTGAAGATACGTCTCATGTAGTACTCTTGGCGACCTGGCCTTCTTTGTGTTCGACTTTAGTTCAAACGACCCCCTTATATTTATTGGAGTCTATACGTCTACTGTGGTAGGAATACCGTCTTTCACTTATCCTTGATTTTTCGGAGAACTACTTTCACTTTCTCTTCTCGCTTTTTCAACCGAATTTCCAGTTGAAAGTCTTTTGCTTCTAGTACCGTAGGCCAGGGTAGTGAAGTACCCTTTATTTACCCCTTTGTCACCTTTGCCACAGTCTGAAATAAAAAACCCCGAGGTCTTAGTGACGTCTACCACTAACGTCAGTACTTTAGTTTTCTGCGAATGAGGAACCTTCTTTTCAATACTGGTTGGATCTATCGTATAAGTTTTCGTCTCTGTAATGAAACGGTTGATTCCAGGTAGATCAGTTCCGATACCAAAAAGGACACCAGTACATACCTACACTCTCAACCTGACACTTCTTCCGAATCGCGACTACATAACTACGAAAACTTGACGCCACGACCTCTTATGAGAACTCTCAGGGAATCTGACGTTCCTCTAGGTTGGTCAGGTAAGACTTCCACTAGTTGGGACCCACAAGAAACCTTCCTTACTACGATTTCGACTTTGAGGTCATGAAACCTGTGGAGTACTCTTCTCAACTGAGTGACCTTTTTTTCAAGAATACGACCCTCCCTAACCCCCGTCTTCCTCTTCCCCTGCTGTCTCCTACTCTACCGACCTACCGTAGTGCCTGAGCTACCTGCACTCAGACTCACTTGAGACCCTCTAACACTACTTGTCCCTCCGGACCACACGACGCTAAGTACCCCAGAGTTTCTAAGTCTGTTCTGACTCACTGACTTAACTTGACTTGACTTAGTCCGATACCAAAAATGTCACCAATACAGACTTACACTCTCGACCTGACACTTCTTTCGACTCTCGGTTTCTTAACTACGAAAAATTGACACCACAACCTCTTCTGTGAACTCTCAGGGAACCTGACGTTCCTCTAGGTTGATCAGGTACCACTTCCTCTAGTCAGGACACTAAAGAAACCTTCCTTACTACGATGTCGACTTTGAGGTCATGAAACCGGTGGAGTACACTTATAAACTGGGTAACCTTTTCTGAAACTAAGACCCTCCATAAACCCCGTCCTCCTCTTCCTCTACTGACTCCTACTCTACCGACCTACCGTAGTGTCTAAGCTACCTGTGCTCAAACTCACTTGAGGTCCTAATCCACTACCTGTCCTTCCGGACCGTACGAGGATAAGTACCTCAACGTTTCTCAGTCTGTGCCGACTCACTGACTTGACTTGACTTGACACAGGAAACGATGTGTAGACACCACTATCGGTCCGATTATTGACTGGATTAAAGTCATTAGTCCTAGTAAAGGATATCATTGACGTACCGTGTCGAGAATGGTACGTAAAGAAAGCTCCGTAACTCTAGAAATTAGAGTGACCTTGCCGGATACTGGCAATCCACCGGTAGACATTCGGGGACGTGATGTGGCAGCCGTACTCGTCTGTCTCCACATTACGGTAGTAGTAACGGACGACATGACCCCGTAAATATGTGAGACGGTCAGTCAAAGAAAAGTGGTAGAAGAATGGGAAGACACCGGGGTTACTCAATCTAGTGATGAAGACACTCCACATAAGAAACGACTTAGACCAGACGAACTTATGTACGTACTATTCAAAGAATGACTAATGATTAAGTCCAGATCAACAAAACCACTGGAAACGACAGAACTACGACAGAATGAAAAAATATAACAAACCGTAGTTCCGTATAAGGTACGTCTCGGTGTTGTTTCGAAAGAGGTGACCGTCAAGAGTATAGTGTCAACATCAGGACAAAAAGCGTGGACGTAGTAAGTAAATGTAGTCTGTTCGGTGTTTAATGGGTCTTCTATTTTACAATCGAGAAAAAATGTAGTAGTAACGGGGTTACAAGTTGGGAGACTAGATGTACGACTCTTTGTGCCTCTCCTTCCTTTCAACCGTAGTAGAACATGAAGACCTTTCTTTCATTCAAAAGACTTCGAAAAACCGTAAAGTACTGCTGTAAGGCACTCTGGTACCGACCCTTATTCTAGGTAAGAGTAGTGGAGACGATCCTCTCTATTCACTTTTTCTGTGTGTGTGTGTGTGTTTTTTCGTGTAGGACAGACAACAAGATACAAAGATGTGACCGTGGAATGTATTAAAATTCGTAATAAGAATGGGAGGAAGTAGACAGAATTGTTAATTCCTGATATAAATACGTTTTATCGGTTTGATACACCAATTTTTTCTTTTCGATGTAGTGTATAAATCGTAGACTAATTTTTTTCTATTTTATTTAGAACGTGTAAAATGTGGAATTTTACGACTCTTTGACTTATTGTATAATGGAAGATAAAAGTTTGAAAATAAGTTGATATGTACTTGCAGTGAGTACATATCAAGTACTTGCCAGTTTTTGACTCGTTGTGGTACATCAGTCGTCGGTATAACTCAGTCTTTAATAGTTATATTGTCTTGAGGTGGAGCATGGGGACATATTAGTGTTAAAGGGGTGTTTTAGTGATAGAAATAGAAATTTTAGTTAAATATAGATAAAAATATAAGATATCTTTCTATAGTTATCTCTAGTATGAGAACACAAGTCAAAAGATAATAACACAAACATTATGAGTAAGGACCTCTTCCGCTACCGTGGGGTGAGGTCATGAGAACGGACCTTTTGGGGTACCTGTCTCCTCGGACCATCCGACGTCAGGTACCCCAGAGTCTCAGTCTGTGCTGACTCGCTGAAGTGAAAGTGAAAAGTGAAAGTACGTGACCTCTTCCTCTACCGTTGAGTGAGGTCACAAGAATGGACCTATTAGGGTCCCTACCCTCTCGGAACACCCGACGGCAGATACCCCAGTGTGTCTCAGCTTATGCTGACTTAACTGTATCGTCGTCGTCGTCGTCGTCGTCGTCGTCGTCATCGTCGTCGTTATGAATAAGTAATACATAACTGAAGAGACTAACGAAAGTAACTAGATATCGTAAAGTAACGTACTTATACACTGGCAATTAAATAGGTAAGAAAACGACGATACGTAAACCTAGTAAAGAGTGAATCTTGATAACTCTCATCATGACGAAATTTTCAAAATCTTACAAAAAACCACATACATACAGAAGACAACAAGGATAAATTGCAAAATGTAACATTTAAAATTATGAATTTTAAAATTCTATCACCACGTGGGAACAAAATTATTAGAAACGATTATATAATGACTGTATTTACTTTTATATAATTAAAATTTTAACAGTAATCTTCCTGTAATCCCACCTACGTTATTTTTCAAATCTTTATACACTTTGAAGACTGTGAAAATCTTAAGTAGTGACCCCAGACCCCATATAATTAACTACGGTTATTTCGACAGTTAGTGTCTATGTTTCTTTTTCTGATAATCTTTCTATCGAACATTTTACCTCGAATCTTTTTTTAAGGATATCACCTCACAGTCCATTTAAAACGTTCTAATTGTAAATCCATTAGTAGTGACCCTTTATAAATGTTTATTCTATAAATGATCTCCTATACCTTAACAAATAGTATTCATTTCGACCTTTTAATAAATGAATCTGAGACTCATTTTTCTTTTTTCACATAGAGTCAAGTCAAGTCAAGTCAGTCAGCACAGGTTGAGAAACGTTGGGGTACTTAGTGTCGTGCGGTCCGGAAGGATAGGTAGTGGTTGAGGTTCTCAAGTGGGTTTAAGTACAGGTAGCTCAGTCACTACGGTAGGTCGGTAGAGTAGGAGACAGCAGGGGAAGAGGAGGACGGGGGTTAGGGAGGGTCGTAGTCTCAGAAAAGGTTACTCAGTTGAGAAGTGTACTCCACCGGTTTATGACCTCAAAGTCGAAATCGTAGTAAGGAAGGTTTCTTTAGGGTCCCGACTAGAAGTTTTACCTGACCAACCGAGAGGAACGTCAGGTTCCCTGAGAGTTCTCAGAAGAGGTTGTGGTGTGAAGTTTTGGTAGTTAAGAAGTCTCGAGTCGGAAGAAGTGTCAGGTTGAGAGTGTAGGTATGTACTGGTAATCTTTTTGGTATCGGAACTGATCTGACTGGAATCAGTCGTTTCATTACAGAGACGAAAACTTATACGATAGATCCAACCAGTATTGAAAAGAAGGTTCCTCATTCGCAGAAAACTAAAGTACCGACGTCAGTGGTAGGCGTCACTAAAACCTCGGGTTTTTTTATTTTAGACTGTGACAAAGGTGACAAAGGGGTAGATAAACGGTACTTCACTACCCTGGCCTACGGTACTAGAAGTAAAAGACTTACAACTCGAAATTCGGTTGTAAAAGTGAAAGGACAAAGTGAAAGTAGTTCTCCGAAAAATCAAGGAGAAGTGAAAGACGGTATTCCCACCACAGAAGACGTATAGACTCCAATAACTATAAAGAGGGTCGTTTGAACTAAGGTCGAACGCAAAGAAGGTCAGGTCGCAAAGAGTCACTGGAGATTTATCCCTGTCACCAAAGTGCAGTTCGTCCATATTCCTCTACTACGGTGGAAATTTCGTCTTTCACTCCTCTTAATTTCTCGGAGAACTATTTCCACTTTTTCCTCTCACTTTTTCGAGCGAATTTTGAGTTGTGTGATTTTTGTTTCTAGTAGGTCAAGGTAGTGAAGTACCGTTTATTTACTCCTTTGTTACCTTTAATACTCTGAAATAAAAGAACCCGAGGTTTTAGTGACACTTACCGTTGACGTCGGTACTTTTATTTTCTGTGAACGAGGGACTTTCTTTTCGTAACTGTTTCGATGTGACATAATTTTTCGTCTCTGTAATGAAACGGTTCTTTAAGACATACAAGTTTCAAAACCAAAAGGTCATCAGTACATACCTACAGTCTCGACCTGTCATTTCTTCCAACTCGCGGTTTATAACTACGGAAATTTGACACCACAACCTCTTGTACTCTCTAGGAACCTGACGTTCCTTAGTTTGGTCAATTAGGATTTCCTTTCGTTAGAACTTGTAGGTAAGCTTTCTGACTACGATTTTGACTTCGAGGTTATGAAACCGGTGGACGACGTTTCTCGGTCGAGTAACCCTTTCTGGGATCGACCCTTTCTAACTTCCGTCCTTCTCTTCCCCTATTGTCTCTTACTCTACTAACATACCGTAGTGTCTGAGTGACCTGTACTCAACCTCGTTCGGGGTCCTCAATCACTTCCTGTCCCTTCGTCAGGTACCCCAACGTTTCTCAACCTGTACTAACTCGTTGACTTGTTGTTGTTCACGATTACGACCAAACGTTACGTGTGTTTTTGTGAATGTACATGTGTTCGTGTTTTATATCTGTTAATGTTGAAAGGTCCTTGAAGGTAATCTCGTGTTTACTATATTTGTAAAAACTTAAGTTTTAATTTGACTTTCTTTTATAAATTAAAAAAGGTTTTCCAATACTGGTATAATTTTTTTATTAGAACTTATATCCCCTTTTAATATAACTTTTATCTATAACGTCTCATACAGTGTGTTACTAAAGGAAATAACTCCAGTAGTCTGTCTGAGTCTCTCTACAACACCCCTCCCTCCACCCTCCCCCCAAGTACAAACCCTTACGTACATTCTTAATTTCTAAAATTTTAAATTTTTTTTTATTTTTTAATTTTTTTTTCTTTATATTACATTTTCATAAATAATTTATTTTTATTATTAAAAGTTTTGTACTATATACTTAGAGTTTTAACAGGTTCCACAAATTTTGAAATTTATTTTGATATTATAAAATTAACTTTAAACTACCTATTTTGTTTTTTTCTTCCTTTGTCATTTATAGAATTCTTCAAATAGAATAGAATTCTTTCTTCGTCATTTATCCTAATGTGAATAATTGTTAAATGGTCTTGTGTCTTAATCTTTCTGTTCTTCTATCTCTTATATTTTTTCTATAATTATAAGTAATAGTTACTTCATTTTATTTTCACTATTTTGGTTACAAATGGTTTGAGATCTCAAACTATTGTTACTCTTTTTTTTCAATGTCACGACTAATGACTTTTAAAAGGTCTAACTACTACTAAAACTTTCTTACTTTATAAAAGTCGTTGTAGCTATCAGGATCTCTCATAATACGAATCACTTTATTCAGTTTCTGTTTATGCTATACTATAGTGAATGTACACCTTAGATTTTTTGTTATGTTTACTTAGTATATGTTTTGTGTTCGTCTGAGTGTCTTCATCTTTTGTTTGGGTACTAATAGTTTCCCCTCTATTTCCCCTTCTTCTTGTTTAATCCTCATACCCCAATTGTCTATGTTTGATGATGTACATTTTGACTCTTCTTTTTCTTATGTGATATCGTGTCAGTTAATATGGGTTGTATAACATTATTGGACATTGTCACTGAGGGTTGACTACTAAGTGTCAACACACATAGAAAAGCGAAAACGGTTTTCCTTTTTCCTTTCCTTTCCTTTCAATTAAACCAAATCAATAAAAGAGAAAGATAAGAAACATTTTGAGTTAGAGGGTAAACTCTTTACCTTTATTTACACCTTCATTTATTGGACCCTGACTCTCCTTATCTCACGGTAGACCAGTCATAAAAATAATTCACTGAGGACATAGGTATAACAAAACAAGTACTGTTAATAAGTTTGAGACATACAAAGGGAAACTAAGAGAAACAACAAGGGAAGAGTTCTTCATCTCTGGAGGAGGTTTCTTTGGAGTACGAAGGAGTCCCGATGATTGAGAGGGAGGACGAACAGTTTGTTCTCGTAATCGATTTCTACTGTCTTAAAGGACTGGAAGGAGTCCAGACTTATTCTTCCGATGGGAGATCTCTAGGTCACGGGTCTCGGGACGATTTCGTTTCACTTTTCGTTTAAATGTCTGACTTTTAAGGGTCCTCCGGACTCCTTATATTGGAACCTGTTGACCAATCACTAATACCGTTCTGACGAAATCTTTGTGAAAACCCTTTTTTTTACGGGGATCGAAAGTTCCTTACTTGAAAATATTACGGGACAAATATAAACCGAGAACGTTTATAGTAAAGGAGGTCCTTTTTCACGTTTCGTCCACTGAGGATGTCTTGCGTACACGTGTAACGAAATTGTCCATATGTTTTCACAGAGACCGAATGAGCGTTAAGTCTCGTCCACATTTCTTTAATATAGACATTAGTTTTCTGGTCTAGTGTAGAGACACCTTTCTTAAGTATGAAGAGGCACTCAAGACCTACCTAAGTCCCCATGGATTGAAAACTAAAGGGAACGTTTTGTTACCTCGAAGAAGGTCTTTTTGTTAGGACTTCTATAAACGTCTCTTAATTACATCGAAACAAACGTAGTACCTAAACATCAGAGGGTGAAGTAAAGTCCAAATATACTAACTTTTCCCAATACGAATGGTTTTCACCTCTTACATGGGTCGTCTATAAAAGGACTTCTCGAACTTTGATTGGACTTCCGTTGAGTTTTAACAGGACTACAAAAACGAACATAATCTGATTACCGTACGATAAACGGAAAACAAGAGGAATTGACAAATAACATTCCAGTATGTAAATTAACACCATACCGCTATTCTCATGTACGAAACCACTACAAATCGGAATTAACATATAACGTCCGATTTAACCTCATCCCCTTTATTGTGATTTTAAAACTTTACAAATCCAACAGATACTGAAAACTCGTAGATTAGATGTCTCTAGTTTACTACTAAAAGGATTTTATTTAATCTGACTAACTTTAACCACTTCCATTTAGTTATCATCCCTTTCCTTAGGACAGATCAACAATACGTGATCCTTCGAAGTGTAATATTAAAATACATGAAGAGTTATAAGAGTAATTCTTACATAGTTATAACGTCAACGTGTATATTCCTAAGACTTCAAATCTGTCTAATTTGTAGAAAGAGTTACTTAGAGTTTTCTCATGTGAAACAAGAACAATATTCAAGAATTATTGTTATAATACCTTTCGTTTTAGAAATTTTATTAAAACCTCTCATTTTAACCATCACAGATTCGAATACGTCCTACTGTCAAAAACCAGAAGGTGATTAAGTCTTTATTTATAAACTGTGTTACCATTGTAAATAAGTTTGAACTTATAACTTTTTTTACTATTATTTAACCGGTCCGTATACCTAGATGATAAAGCAGACTACCGTTTAGACACATACACTATTTTTCTGTCTCTTTATGTCGTGTTTACTTCATCTTTCCATCTTTGAGTGTTGGGGTTTATTTACTTCTCCTTTATTCATTCGAGGGACTTTCTCTTAAGTCTTATTACTATCGTTTCTACGAAGTTTCCGAACGTTTATCTACCTCTTGTACGTTCTTCGTAAATTGTGTCAATGATTTTGGTGATTCCTATAACTTCTTTATTTCTTATTCGTTTGACTCTACTTATTGTATTAATGATTTTAATTTTTATGAGATATTCTTTAGTTATCGTCTTATTGACTCCGTCTCCTTGCCTATTCACTCGACCTCCTATCTTACCACCTTTATTGACGACTTCTCTTCTTATTTCCCTTTCCTTACTTTTCTCAACTCCTATCGGAGTCTCTGGAAGCCCCGTTATAATTTGTGTGGTTGTGAATTCAATATCCCCAGGGTCTCCTTCTTTCTTTTTTCTTTCCGTGACTCTTGTAACAACTTATTCAGTATCCACTTTTGAAGGGGTTGTACCCTTTTCTTTATTAGTTCAGGTTCTTCATATCTCTTAGAGAATGTCCAATTTGAGTTCCTCTTTGTGTAACCCTGTGTATAATTAGTTCGATTGTATCTAATTCGTGTTTCTTTATTATAATTTTAGTTGTTCCCTTTTCGTTGTTCATTTTATGTTCCCTTTTGGGTGCACTAATTGTCTCCTAGAAAGTCGTCTTTGAGATTTCCTGTCTTCTCTTACCGTTCTATATAAATTTCATAACTTTCTCTTTTTGGATGTTGGTACTAATGATACAGGTCGTTTCTAGAGTAAGGTTTAACTGTCTCTTTAGTTTTTGAAATGTCTATTCGTTTTCAATTCTCTTAAGTCTTGGTGATTTGGTCGGGACCTTGTTTAAGATTT
Organism: Capra ibex; assembly: GCA_006410555.1. Taxonomy (NCBI): domain Eukaryota; kingdom Metazoa; phylum Chordata; class Mammalia; order Artiodactyla; family Bovidae; genus Capra; species Capra ibex. The sequence continues at coordinate 62,242,528 of SJYO01033645.1, forward strand.
CCCTCAATATATACGTCATTTGTGTTCTCTTTCCTTTCTGGGTGTTTTTGTTTGGGTTTTGTTATTTCTTTTACGTTTATGCTTGTATACATAGTTATTGATGGAATTTACATTTACCTAATTTACTTGGTTGTGTTTCTATGTGTGACTGAGTCAAGTCAAGTCAGTGAGTCAGCATAGACTGAGAAACGCTGGGGTACTTGGTGTCTTGCGGTCCGGAGGGACGGGTAGTGATTGACGGTCTCGGGTGGGTTTGGGTACAGGTAACTCAACCACTACCGTAGGTTGGTAGAGTAGGAGACAGCAGGGGTAGAGGAGGACGGGATTTAGAAAGGGTCGTAGTCCCAGAAAAGTTTACTCAGTGGAGAAGTGTAGTGCACCGGTTTCATAACCTCAAAGTCGAATTTGTAGTCAGGAAGGCTATTTGTGGGTCCTGTCTAGAGGAAATCCTACCTGACCAACCTAGAGGAACTTCAGGTTCCCTGAGAGTTCTCAGAAGAGGTTGTGGTGTTAAGTTTTCGTAGTTAAGAAGTCACGAGTCGAAAGAAATATCAGGTTGAGAGTGTAGGTATGTACTGGTAACCTTTTTGGTTACAGAGACGAATAATTATACGACAGATCCAACCAGTATTGAAAAGAAGGTTCCTCATTCGTAGAAAATTAAAGTACCGACGTTAGTGGTAAACGTCACTAAAACCTCGGATCTTTTTTATTTAAGTCGATGACAAAGGTGACAAAGGGATAGATAAACGGTACTTCACAACCCTGGTCTACGGTACTAGAATCAAAAAACTTACAACTAGAAATTCGGTTGAAAAAGTGAGAGGCGAAAGTGAAAGTAACTGACTGACTTATCTGTGTTTTTGTTCTGGGTATATATACGATGGATATCCTTTGGGTGAAGTCTGGATCTCTGTTTATGTCTGACTTTCATTTCCTACCTTTTCCTATAAGGTACGTTTACATTTGGTTCTCTTTCGACCTCATCGTTAAGAATGAAATCTGTTTTATCTGAAATTTTATTTCTTATAGTATTCTCAGTTTCTTCCTGTAATGTATTACTAGTTCCCTAGTCAGGTTCTACTGTATTGTTAACATTTACAGATTCGTGAGTTGTATCCTCGTGGAGTCATGTATTCCGTTTGTGATTGCTTGTATTCTCCTCTTTGACTGTCGTTGTGTTATTATCATCCCCTGAAATTGTGGGGTGAAAGTGGTTACCTGTCAAGTGGTTTTGTATCTTAAATTTTTTTTTTTTTTGGAATTTACTTTGTAATCTGGTTTACCTGGATTAACTAAAAAAGTCCTGAAAGGTAGGTTTACGTCTTATGTGAAAAAAGAGTTCACGTGTTCCCTGTAAAAGGTTCTATCTGGTGTTGAACCCGATACTTAGATCAGAGTCATTTAAATTCTTTTAACTTTAACATAGTTCGTAGAAGAGACTGGTGTTATGATACTATGATCCATAGTTGATGTCCTTTTTTTTGTTTTTGTTTTGAGAACCTCTAATTCGTTTTGTAGTGCGTAGTGATTTATTGTTTCTCCAATGACTTCTTTATTCTTTTGTTTAGTTTTCTAAGGATCTTTCTTTACTGTTATTTTTGTACTACTGACTTTTGGATACTCTAAGTCGTTTGTGACAAGATTCTCCGAATATTGCTATGTTAGTATGGAGGTGTTTCTTCTTTTCCTAATTCATCTGTCGGATTAAAATGTTGGTTCCGTCGACATTTTTCTTGTTTTTTTGGAGGTTTCTGTCGTCTTCTTTCCTCTAGTATTTTTAGTCTCATCTTTATTAACTTTTTCTTTACCTTTTTTATCGTTTCTAATCATTTTGATTTTCGACTAAGAAGCTTTCCTATTTGTTTTACCTGTTTGGTGATCGGTCTGTGTAGTTCTCTTTTTCTCTCTTTTTATTTTAGTTTTTTTTAATCTTTACTTTTTCCTCTCCAATGTTGTCCGTTGTGTCTTTATGTTTAAGCGAATATTCTCTTATAATATTCGCTGTGTCAAGTCATCGAGTCAGCACAGACTGAGAAACGCTGGGGTACTTAGTGTGGTGTGGTCCGGAGGGACATGTAGTGGTTGAGGGTCTCAAGTGAGTCTGAGTGCCGGTAGCTCAGTCACTACGGTAGGTCGGTAGAGTAGGAGACAACAAGGGAAGAGGAGGACGAGGTTAGGGAGGGTCGTAGTCTCAGAAAAGGTTACTCAGTTGAGAAGTGTACTCCACCGGTTTCTTGACCTCAAAGTCGAAATCGTAGTAAGGAAAGTTTCTTTAGGGTCCCGACTAGAGGAAGTTTTACCTGCCCAACCTAGAGGAACGTTATGTTCCCTGAGAGTTCTCAGACGAGGTTGTGGTGTCAAGTTTTCGTAGTTAAGAAACCGCGAGTCGGAAGAAGTGTCAGGTTGAGAGTGTAGGTATGTACTGGTGCTCCCCCCCCCCCTTATCGAAACTGATCTACCTGGAATCAACCGTTTCATTACAAAGACGTAAACTTATACGATAGATCCAACCAGTATTGAAAAGAAGGTTCCTCATTCACGGAAAATTAAAGTACCGACGTCAGTGGTAGACGTCGTTAAAACCTCGGGGGGTTTTATCTCAGACTGTGCCAAAGGTGACAAAGGGGTAGATAAAAGGTACCTCACTACCATGGTCTACGGTACTAGAAGCAAAAGACTTTCAACTGGAAATTCGGTTGTAAAAGTGAGAGGTGAAAGTAAAAGTAGTTCTCCGAAAAATCAAGGAGAAGTGAAAGACGGTCTTCCCACCACAGTAGACGTATAGACTCCAATAACTATAAGAGGGTGTTAGAACTAAGGTCGAACACAAAGAAGGTCAGGTCGTAAAGAGTACTACATGAGACGTATATTCAATTTATTCGTCCCACTGTTATATGTCGGAACTGCATGAGGAAAAGGATAAACCTTGCTCAGACAACAAGGTACAGGTGAAGATTGACAACGAAGGACTGGACGTATGTCTAAAGAGTTCCCCGTCCAGTCCACCAGAACACAAGGGTAGAGAAAGTCTTACAAGGTGTAAAATAACACTCGGTGTGTCAGTTTCCGAAACCGTATCAGTTATTTCGGTTTTACCTACAAAAAGACCTTGAAAGAACGAAAAAGGTACCAGGTCGCCTACAACCGTTAAACTAGAGACCAAGGAGACGGAAAAGATTTTGGTCGAACTTGTAGTCCTTCAAGTGTCAAGTGCATAACGACTTCGGACCGAACCTCTTAAAACTCGTAATGAAATGATCGTACACTCTACTCACGTTAACACGTCATCAAACTCGTAAGAAACCGTAACGGAAAGAAACCCTAACCTTACTTTTGACTGGAAAAGGTCAGGACACCGGTGACGACTCAAAAGGTTTAAACGACCGTATAACTCACGTCGTGAAAGTGTCGTAGGAGAAAATACTAAACTTTGTCGAGTTGACCTTAAGGTAGTGGAGATGATCGAAACAAGTATCACTAGGAAAGATTCCGGTTGAACTGAAGTGTAAGGTGTTGTAGACTGAGATCTACTCACTAGTGTAGTAGCACTAATAGACCCAGTACTTCTAGAAAAAACATGTCAAGAAGTCACATAAAAACGGTGGAGAAGAAGTATAGAAGACGAAGACAATACAGGTATGTTAAAGACAAGAAATAGCTCGGGTAGAAACGTACTTTACGAGGGAACCATAGAGATTAAAAGAACTTCGCTAGGGATCAGAAGGGGTAAGACAAGAAAAGGAGATAAAGAAACGCGACTAGTGACTTCTTCCGAAAGAATAGAGAAGAACGATCAGAAACTTTGAGACGTAAGTCTACGAATATAGAAAGGAAAAAAGGAAACGAAAAGTGGAGAGAAGAAAAGTACCGATAAACATTCGGGAGGGGTCTGTCGGTAAAACGAAAAAACGGAAAGACAAGGTACCACTACCAGAACAAGAGACAGAGGACATGTTACAGTGCTTGGAGTAAGGTATCAAGTAGTCCGTGAGATAGATAGTCTAGATCCGGGAATTTAGATAAAGAGTGAATGTGATATATTAGTGTTCCCTAAACTAAATCCAGTATGGACTTACCAGATCGTCAAAAGGGATGAAAGAAGTTAGACTCAGACTTAAACCATTATTCCTCAAGTACTAGACTCGGTGTCAGTCGAGGACCAGAATAAAAACAACTGACATATCTCGAAGAGGTAGAAACCGACGTTTCTTATATTAGTTAGACTAAAACCACAACTGGTAGACCACTACAGGTACACATCTCAGAAGAGGACACAACAACCTTTTCTCACAAACGATACTGGTCACGTAAAAGAACCGTTTTGAGACAATCAGAAACGGGACGAAGTAAGGCGTAAGGTTCCGGTTTAAACGGACGATGAGGTCCACAAAGAACTGAAGGATGAAAACGTAAGGTCAGGGGATATTACTTTTCCTGTAGAAAAAACTCACAATCAAGATTTTCAGAACATCCAGAGGTATCTTGGAATGTTGAAGTCGAAGAAGTCGCAAAGACTAACCCCGTATCTGAACCTAATGACACTATAATTTACCAAACGAACCTTTGTTTCTCTCCAGTAAGACAGTAAAAACTCTAACGTAGGTTCATGACGTAAAGACTGAGAAAACAATTGGTACTACCGATGAGGTAAAGAAGACTCCCTAAGGACAGGCGTCATCATCTATACTACCAGTAGACTCCATCTGTTGGATTCTCTTTACTTGTCTATGAACCTTTTCTAGTCGGACGGTTCTGGTTTGGTCCTTCTTCGTCTTTAATACTTGTTGGGTTAACGTTCGTTACTTCAACCTCGTCACTAGTTTTTAACGGGGTTTTTCTTTTCGGGTCCCAGTCTACAGAAGTGTCCCCCTTAAGATACTGTGTAAGTCTCTTCTTGGTTACAAATAAAGAGACTTTGAGAAAGTTTTTTTAACGTCTCCTTCCTCTTGAAGGTTTGAGTAAGATACTCCGGCGCTAGTGGGACTATGGTTTTGGTCCTTTTTTGTTGTACTTCTTTAGTTTAATGTCCGGTTATAATGACTACTTGTATCTACGTTTTTGACAGTTGTTTTAAGATCGTTGTCTTAGGTTGTTTTGTAATCTTTTGAGTATGTGCTACTAGTTTAGTCCAAATAAGGTCCCGAGGTTCCTAAGAAGTCATATACGTTTGGTTTAGTTTCACTATGTGTTATAGTTGATTAACTTTCTATTTTTTAATATACTAGTAGAGTCATCTAGGTCTTTTACGGAAACTGTTTTAAGTCGTAGGTAAATACTTTTTTACGAAGTTTTTTACTGGTATCTTCCTTGGATACATTCGTATCATTTCCGGTATATACTTTTCGGATGTCACGTATATTAAGAGTTACCACTTTTTGATTTTCGAAGAGGAGATTCTAGTCCTTGTTATGTTCATAAAGGTGAGAGTTGTATTAATAAATTGTATCATAATCTTCAGGATCGATACCGTTAATCTCTTCTTTTTCTTTGTTTTACTTAAGTCTAACCATTTCTTCTTCATTTTGAGAGTGATATACGTCTACGGTACCATGATATGTATGTTTTGGGTTGTATTTGATAGTCTTTTAATAATCTCCATTGGTCACGTAAATCGTCTTAGTACTCTATGTTCCAGTTATGTGTCTTTAATGAACGTGAGGATATATATTTATTACTTTTTGGTCTTTCTCTTTATTCCTTAGTCATGGTAAGTGGTGACGTTGTTCTTGTTGTTGTTTTGTGTATTTATTTATTTATTTTATAGATCCTTATTTGGATGGATTCCTCTGTTTTATGGACATATATATATATTTTGTTTTGTTTTGATATCCTGTGATTACCTTCTATAGTTTCTACCGTATTTGTCTACCTCTCTATAAGGTACAAGGACCCATCCTTATTAATCATGACACTTTTACTGATATGATGGTTTACGTTAGATGTCCAAGTTACGTTAGGGATAGTTTAATGGTTACCGTAAAAGAGTGTCTTTGTCTTTTAAAATGTTAAGTATATCTTTGTGTTTCTGACTTTTATTGGTTTTATAAGAACTCTTTCTTCTTACCTCGACCTCCTTGGTTGGAAGGACTGAAGTCTCATATGATGTTTTGATGTCAGTAGTTCTGTCACACCATGACCGTGTTTTTGTCTTTATGTCTGGTTACCATGTTCTATCTCTTAGGTTTCTATTTGGGTGAGTGGATACCTATAGAATAAAAACTGAGTCCTCCGTTCTTATATGTTACCCCTTTTCTGTCTGAGAAGTTATCCACCACGACCCTTTTGTCGTGTCGATATACCTCTTATTACTTTAATCTAGTCATGGATTACGGTATGTTTTTATATTTGAGTTTTACCTAATTTCTGGGTTTATATTCTGGGTTTTACTAATTTGACATTCTCCTCTTGTATCCGTCTTGTGAGTTACTGTATATAGTCTCGTTCTAGTAGATACTGGGTGAAGGATCTCATTACCTTTTTTTGGGTTTTTATTTGATCACCCTAGGTCAATTTGAATTTTCGAAAATGTATCGTTTCCTTTGATGTTTAGTCCGTTTTTCTGTTGGGAGTCTTATCCTCTTTTACTATCGTTTCCTTTATCGACTATTTATTAATTAAAGGTTTTATATATTCGTCGAATGTGTTGAGTTATGGTCTTTTCGTCCGTCGGGTTAGTTTCTCACCTGTCCATGGACTTCTCTGTAAAGAGGTTTCTTCTGTACGTCTACAAATTGTTCGAGTACTTTTCTACGAGTTGTAGTAAGTAATAATCTCTTTACGTTTAGTTTTGATATTACTCTAAGGTGGAGAGTAGTCAGTCTTACCGGTAGTTGTTTACAGATGTTTGTTGTTTAAGACATCTCCCACACCACTTTTCCCCTGTGAGAACGTGACAAGCACCCTTACGTTTGACTATGTTGGTGATACCTTCTACCATACCTCTGACGAATTTTTAGATTCTTATTTTGGTGGTATACTGGGTCGTTAGGGTTAGGATCCGTATATGGGACTCCTTTAGTTTTTACTTTCTCTTCATACTCACGAGTTTGATGGCGTGTTAACTTGAGTAGAGTGTACGATCATTTCATTACGAGTTTTAAGAGGTTCGGTCCGAAGTTCTTATGTAATTGCAACTTGGAGGACTACAAGTTCGACCAAAATCTTTTCCGTCTCCTTGGTCTCTAGTTTAAACGGTTGTAGGCGACCTAGTACCTTTTTAGTTCTTTCAAGGTCTTTTTGTAGATAAAACCGAAATAACTGATACGGTTTCGGAAACTGACACACCGAGTGTTATTTGACACCTTTTACGACTCTCTCTACCCTAATGTTCTGGTGGACTGGACGGAATACTCTTTAGACATACGTCCAGTCCTTCGTTGTCAATCTTCACCTGTACCTTGTTGTCTGACCACGGTTCATCCTTTTCCTCATGTAGTTCCGACATATAACAGTGGGACGAATAAATTGAATATACGTCTCATGTAGTACTCTTGACGACCTGACCTTCTTTGTGTTCGACCTTAGTTCTAACACCCTCTTATAGTTATTGGAGTCTATACGTCTACTGTGGTGGGAATACCGTCTTTCACTTCTCCTTGATTTTTCGGAGAACTACTTTTACTTTCTCCTCTCACTTTTTCAACTGAATTTCGAGTTGTAAGTCTTTTGTTTCTAGTACCATAGGTCAGGGTAGTGAAATACCCTTTATCTACCCCTTTGTCACCTTTATCACAGTCCGAAATAAAACCCCCGAGGTTTTAGCGACGTCTACCACTGACGTCGGTCCTTTAATTTTCCGCGAATGAGGAACCTTCTTTTCAATACTGGTTGGATCTATCGTATAAGTTTTCGTCTCTGTAATGAAACGGCTGATTCTAGCCAGATCAGTTCCGATACCAAAAAGGACACCAGTACATACCTATACTCTCAACCTGACATTTCTCCGACTCGCGGTTTCTTAACTACGCAAACTCGACACCACAACCTCTTCTGAGAACTCTCAGGGAACCTGACGTTCCTCTAGGTTGGTCAGGTAAGACTTCCTCTAGTCGGGACCCTAAAGAAACCTTCCTTACTACGATTTCGACTTTGAGGTCATGAAACCGGTGGAGTACACTTCTCAACTGAGTAACCTTTTCTGAGACTACGACCCTCGCTAACCCCCGTCCTCCTCTTCCCCTGCTGTCTCCTACTCTAACGACCTACCGTAGTGACTGAGCTACCTGTACTCAGACTAACTTGAGGTCCTCAACCACTACCTGTCCCTCCGCACCACACGACACTAAGTACCCCAGCGTTTCTCAGCCTGTACTGATTCACTGAACTTGACTTGACTTGACTTGGAGATACACGTGACGTCATGATAAATGTTATCGATCTTGAACCTTCGTTGGACCTACAGGTAGCCGGTTACTTGCCTATTTTTTCGACACGATGTATATGTGTTACCTTATGATGAGTCGGTATTTTTCGTTGTTTAAACTTAGACAAAATTAATCCACCTACTTTGACCTCGGGTCATATGCCTCACTTCATTCAGTATTTCTTTTTGTATTTATAACATATGACTATATATACATACCGTAGACTTCTGTGTCGTGACTACTTAAATAAAAGTCCCATTGTTACCTCTTTGTCTGTATCTCTTGTCTGGATACCTGTTCGACCCTCCTCTCTTCCCTCTTCCCCTCTACATAATTCTCACATTGTATCTTTAAATGTTATCCCCGAAGAGACCACCGAGTCTGCCATTTCACAGACGGACGTCACACCCTCTGGACCCAAACTAGGAACCCAACCCTTCTAGGGGATCTCTTCCTTTACCGTTGGGTGAGGTCATGTTTGAATGTTATGATACACATTTTGTCTATCGGTTACCATAAACGACAAACTGAGTTCCTTGAGTTTGTCCCCGAGACACAGTTCGACAACCCACTCAACCCCTCCCCCTACCCTCCCTCCAGACCCTCCGCCACCTGTACCCACATGAGTACTGATTAAGAACAACTACATACTGTCCTTTGGTTTTTTAAGACATTTCGTTTATAAAGGTTAAAATATGTATATATATATATATATAAACGAATAAAGACGAAGAGAAGTGGGAAAGACCTATCGGTGACAAGACATTGTATAAGTCGAGAACGATCGGGGTCCCATAAGGTGTAAGGAACACCGAAAAGAGGTAGACAGGTATAGAACTTTTATTAGAGAATGTTTTGAGGGGAATTTAGTACTGTACACGGAGGTCGAAACTGAATGATGTACTGTAACTGTATATACGTGAATTATTACATCGGACTTTTTCGTACTTAGTTTCAATTAACGTAGGTGGACTTCTTTATTATTTAGGTGTAAGTGTCATATTTAAAAGTTATAATGAAAAATTTAATAACTATTTATTTCACCCGTTATTTATTATTTCATACATTTTCGAGATTTGTCTTTTTCAATGTTCTTATACCTACGTATTTATTTTGTCATGGATATGGTTTCTTAGAATAATAGTTGTACGTATGTACTTATAGATATTTTAATTCACAATTCGGTAATTTTTTGTCATAGTCGATTAAACAGAGATTGTGTTGCAACGTTTAGTTGATATAAAGTTATCTTGAAATAAAAAAAATTAAAAATTTAAAAATAAAAATGAAATAAAATGAAATGTTATGACATAACCAAAACGGTACGTAACTGTACTTAGGCGGTACCCACATGTACTGAAGCGTTAGGACTTAGGGGGAGGGTGGAAGGTGGGGTATAGTAGAGAGACCTAGTAGGGACACGTAGTCGGGGTTCGTAGGACATAGGACATAGCTTGTATCTGACCACTAAGCAAAGAATGTACTATCACATGTACAAAGTCACGGTAAGAGGGTTTAGTAGGGTGGGAGAGGGAGTCTCAGGTTTTCAGGTAAGATATGAAGACACAGAGAAAACGACAGAGTGTATGTCCCAATAGTAATGGTAGAAAGATTTAAGGTATATATACACAATCATATGACATAACCACAAAAAGAAAGACAGAATGAAGTGAGACATATTAGCCGAGGTCAAAGTAAGTAGAGTAATCTTGACTAAGTGATAGGAGTTACCACTTTTTGACTTTCGTAAAGGGGATTTCAGTTCTTGTTCTGTTCCCACGGGTGTAAGTAGCGATGATAAGTTGTATCAAGACCTTCAAAACCGATGTCGTTAGTCTCGTCTTTTTCTTTATTTTCCTTAGGTTTAACCTTTTCTTCTTCATTTTGAGAGTGATAAACGTCTACTGTACTAGGAGATGTATCTTTTGGGATTTCTGAGGTGGTCTTTCAATGATCTCGATTAGTTACTTATGTCGTTTCAACGTCCTATATTTTAGTTGTGTGTCTTTAGGGAACGTAAGGATATGTGCTTATTACTCTTTCATCTTTTTCTTTAATTCCTTTGTTAAGGTAAGTGGTAACGTTACTTCTCTTATTTTATGAATCCTTATATAGATGGATTTCTTTGATTTCTGAATATATATCTTTTGGTATTTTGTGACCACTTTCTTTAGTTTCTCCTGTGATTATCTACCTCTTTATATGGTACGAGTACCTAGCCTTCTTAATTGTTTCACTTTTAATCATATGATGGGTTTCCTTAGATGTCTAAGTTACGTTAGAGATAGTTCGATGGTCACCATAAAAAGTGTCTCGATCTTGTTTATTAAAGTGTTAAACATACCTTTATGTTTTTGGGAGCTTATCGGTTTCGTTAGAACTCTTTCTTCTTACCTTGACCTCCTTAGTTGAACGGACTGAAGTCCGAGATGATGTTTCGGTGTCAGTAGTTCTATCATAGCATGACCGTGTTTCTGTCTTTATATCTAGTCACCTTGTTTTATCTTTCGGGTCTCTATTTAGGTGTGTGGATACCTGTGGAATAGAAGCTGTTTCCTCAGTTCTTATATGTTTCTTAATTTCTGTTAGAGAAATTGTTCACCACGACCCTTTTGACCAGTTGGTGAACATTTTCTTACTTTGATCTTGTGAAAGATTGTGGTGTGTGTTTTTATTTGAGTTTCACCTAATTTCTAGATTTGTATTCTGGTCTTTGATATTTTGAGGATCTCCTCTTGTATCCGTTTTATTAGAGGCTGTATTTAGTGTCGTCCTGGGACATACTAGGTGAAGGTTCTTATGACCTTTATTTTCGTTTTTATTTGTTTACCGTAGATTAGTTTTAATTTTCGAAGACGTGTTGTTTCCTTTTATATTCGTTCCACTTTTCTGTCGGAAGACTTACCCTCTTTTATTATCGTTTACTTTGTTGACTGTTTGATTATTAGAGTTTTTATATGTTCGTTGAATACGTCGAGTTCAGGTCTTTTTATTTGCTGGGTTATTTTTTTACCCAGTTTATTGATTTATCTGTAAAGAGGTTTCTTCTGTATACCTACCGATTGTTTGTATACTTTTCTACGAGTTGTAGTGAGTAATAATCTCTTTACGTTTAGTTCTAATGTTACTTCATGGTAAAGTGTGGTCAGTCTTACCGACACTAGGTTTACAGACGTTCGTTATTTACGACCTCTCCCACACCTCTTTTCCCTTGGGAGAATGTGACAACCACCCTTACGTTTGATCATGTCGGTGATACCTCTTGTCACACCTCTAAGGAATTTTTTAACGATTATCTTGACGGTATACTGGGTCGTTAAGGTGACGACCCGTATGTGTGATTCCTTTGGTCTTATCTTTCTCTGTGCACATGGGGTTACAAGTAGAGTCGTGACAAATATTATCGGTCCTGTACCTTTGTTGGATCTACAGGTAGTCGTCTACTTACCTATTCTTTAGACACCATGTATATGTGTTACCTCATAATGAGTCGGAAATTTTTCTTATGTAAACTTAGTTAACTTGAAATTTTGTTACTTACACATTATCTTTTAGTCGTATTTTTTTTTCTTTCTTTCTTTTTCTTTCTATAAACCTCTTGAAAAAGATAGATTTAACTTTAGAATAATATTTCGTCATTAAATTTTTTTCACAACACACAATCACTGTGTTCCTCTGTCCATTTAGTAACTTATATTATATTACAAGTATGTATATTAAGTCAATGTTTCCTGAACTTTAATTTAAGTTTTATCTTCTATGTATTTACCAGTTATTGTCATAAAAATTTACAAGTCGTTTAATCAGTAGTCCTTTTGTTTGATATAGGAGTTATTAAATAGAGACGTATGAAGGATCTTACTGATTATCCTTTTATCGTTCCCGTTCTTACACCTTGTTAAGTACACAAAATTTAATCTTGAGAGGAGAACACAAAATCTATAGAAAGGAGTAAAAATTATAACGGATCAAAAGGTACTGTCCGAAGGGAACACCGAGTCGACTATTTCTTAGGTGGACGTTACGTCCTCTGGACCCAAACTAGGGACTCAACCTTTCTAGGGGACCTCTTCCCTTTCCGATGGGTGACTTCATAAGACCGGACTCAGGTTGTTTATCAACCTATACTGACTCCCCGAAAGTAAAAGTGAAGGTACTGTCGGTAGTGCACTAAAATTCTTTATTGAATAACCCTCGGAAATCTCAAAGACAAATAACAGTATCCGGGAGACTACTTACACTCATTATCCAAATCCCTATTCATGAAGTTTTACCCGAAAGATCCACCGTATCACCATTTCTTAGGTGGACGGTTACGTCCTCTGTCCCCAATATAGGGACCCAGTCCTTCTAGGGGACCTCATCCTTTACCGTTGTACGAGGTCATAAGAAGGGACCTTTTAAGATATCAGTCTCCTCGGACTACCCGATGTCAGGTACCCCAGTGTTTCTCAGTCTGTGTTTACTCGTTTGTGTGTCTTTGTGTGTGTGTATGTGTGTGTGTGTGAGTGTGTGTAAAATTTTACTGATCGTAATTAAAAAACATGAGCGACAAAATCAGGAGTTCGTTAGTTACAATCAAAGAGTCTTTTTAAAATTACATTCTTTCCTCATAGAAGAGATTGAACTTAGATATAGACTCCAGGGGTCCAACCTTAATAAGGTAATAACTATAAGTGTATTAAAAGTGGAAACATTCTTTAGGTTCAAAACTATCTCCTTCGAGTGTATAAAAGCAAGGTCCCTGTCTCTGATTTCCCGAAGAAACAACTGAGTCAGTATTTCTTCGGTGGACGTTACGTTCTCTAATCCCAAGTTAGAGACCCAACCTTTCTAGGGGACCTCTTATTTTACGGTTGGGTGAGGTCAGAAGAACAGACCCTTTAGGGTACCTATCTCCTCGTACCTCCCGATGTCAGGTACTCCAGTGTTTTCTCAGTCTGTGTTAAATTATTGATTTGTTGTTATTGTTATTATCTCTGATTTTAAGGGGTGAATAAGAATTATTTATAAAGAACTTGTGAAGAGAGGTCTCAAGAGAAAGATTCTGTTTCCGGAAGGTAGTTTCCTTTATTAATTGAAGACCTTCTCTTTTATCTTCGATGTTCTGTTTCAAGAACTAGAAAATACCGTTGGGGTAATTTATAGGAACTTAACATCCAAATTTTTTTCGGAAAAACACACCAACAAAAAGTGTAGAAGTCTTGTTCGAAGTAGTTCTACCTTACTGATTAAATTTACACAAAGGTGATGGATAAGACGGAGGGCGGATACCCTAGTATCGGTAAATATCTCCCAGTAAAGATGTATCATAAGGTTTATTTGATTAAAATTTAAATTCAGAACCCAAAAGACACTTTTTTAAATCTCCGAAATCCGATCTATATTTATAAATCTGTATTTTTTATTAAGATATGATAACTAAACTATAACTTAATATGTTATCCAACCAAGGTTTATCCTTTTCCTCATATAGTTCCGACATATAAAAGTGGAGCGTATTAATTTAATATACGTCTCATGTAGTACTCTTTGTGATCCATCCTTCTTTGTGTTCGACCTTAGTTCTAACGGTCCTATTTATAGTTATTGGTGCTATACCTCTACTGTGGTGGGAATACCGTCTTTCACTTTTTCTTGATTTCTTGGAGAACTACTTTCACTTTTTCTCTCACTTTTTCAACCGAATTTCAAGTTGTAAGTCTTTTGATTCTAGTACCGTAGACCAGGGTAGTGAAGTACCGTTTATCTACAACTTTGTCACCGACTGAAATAAAAAGACCCGAGGTTTTAGTGACATCTACCACTAACGTCGGTACTTTAATTTTCTACGAATGAGGAACCTTCCTTTCGATACTGTTTGAATCTGTCGTATAATTTTTCGTCTCAGTAATGAAACAGTTGTTTCCAGGTAGATCAGTTCCGACACTAAAAAGGTCACCAGTACATACCTACACTCACAACCTGATATTTTTTTCGACTCGCGGCTTCTTAACTACGAAAACTTGACACCACAACCTTTTCTGAGAATTCTCAGGGAACCTGACGTTCCTTTAAGTTGGTCACGTAGGATTTCCTTTAGTCACGACCCGCAAGTAACCTTCCTGACTACAAATTCGACTTTGAGGTTATGAAACCGGTTGACTACACTTCTCGACTGAGCAAACTTTTCTGGGACTACGACCCCTTCTAACTTCGTCCTCCTCTACCCCTACTGTCTCCTACTCTACCAACTTACCGTAGTGACTGAGTTACCTGTACCCAAACACACCTGAGGTCGTCAACCATTTCCTGTCCCTCCGGACCACACGACGTTGAGTACCCCTACGTTTCTCAACCTGTGATGACTCGCTGACTTGACTTGACTTATGTCAGAGAAAGACTCATATATTATAGAAGATATAACTCAATTAATATGTTTCTCCTACAGTTAAACTTCTACCCTAATCAAGACTTGTCGGGGTTTATAGTAATTCCAGTAGCTTCATGTCTTTCATTCAATTTTTTTTTATGAATTTTTCATCACGACTACGAGCAATTTCTAACAATGAAATTTTTTAATTTTTTTGGTAGTAAAAAGAATATATAAATAGTAATATAAAGTTATTAAAAGTATATCTCATAATCGTGTACAGTAGGAGTGACGAGAGGAGTTTTCTATCGACTATTTATATTAATTGGATACTGACACACCTAGTGTTATTTGTCACCTTTTAAGACTCTCTAAACCCTTATAGTCTAGCGGACTGTACGGAGAACTCT
This sequence comes from Capra ibex, assembly GCA_006410555.1. Lineage (NCBI taxonomy): Eukaryota > Metazoa > Chordata > Mammalia > Artiodactyla > Bovidae > Capra > Capra ibex. The sequence goes on from SJYO01033645.1 coordinate 62,257,656, forward strand.
TTAGACATACGTCCGGTCCTTCGTTGTCAATCTTTACCTGTACCTTGTTGTCTGACCAAGGTTTATCCCTTTCCTCATACAGTTCCGACATATAACAGTGGGACGAACAAATTTAATATACGTCTCATGTAGTACTCTTTGCGACCGGACCTTCTTTGTTTTCGACCTTAGTTCTAACGACCCTCTTTATAGTTATTGGAGTCTATACGTCTATTGTGGTGGGAATACCGTCTTTCACTTCTCTTTGATTTTTCGGAGAATTACTTTTACTTTCTCCTCTCACTTTTTCAACCGAATTTCGAGTTGTAAGTCTTTTGCTTCTAGTACCGTAGGCCAGCGTAGTGAAGTACCCTTTATCTACCCTTTTGTCACCTTTGTCACCGTCTGAATTAAAAAAACCCGAGGTTTTAGTGACGTCTACCACTAACTTCGGTACTTTAATTTTCTGTGAATGAGGAACCTTCTTTTCAATACTGGTTGGATCTATCATATAAGTTTTCGTCTCTGTTATGAAACGGTTGATTCCAGACAGATCAGTTCCGATACCAAAAGGATCACCAGTACATACCTACACTCTCAACCTGACACTTCTTCCGACTCGTGACTTCTTGACTACGAAAACTTGACACCACAACATCTTTTGAGAACTCTCAGGGAACCTGACGTTCCTCTAGGTTGGTCAGGTAAGACTTCCTCTAGTTGGGACCCTAAAGAAACCTTCCTTATTACGATTTCGACTTTGAAGTCATGAAACAGGTGGGGTACGCTTCACAACTGAGGAAACTTTTCTGAGACTACGACCTTCCCTAACCCTCGTCCTCCTCTTCCCCTGTTGTCTCCTACTATACCGACCTCCCGTAGTGACTGAGTTACCTGCGCTCAGACTCACTTGAGACCCTCAACCACTACCTGTCACTCCGAACCGCACGAAGCTAAGTACCCAAGCGTTTTCAACCTGTGCTGACTCGTTGACTTGACTTGACTTGATCTAACCGGTAACGAAAAGAAGGTTCCTCCTTCGCAGAAAATTAAAGTACCGACACAAGTGGTAGACGTCACTAAAACCTCGGGGGGTTTTATTTTAGAAAGTGAGAAAAGTAACAAAGGGTAGATAAACGTTACTTATCTACTTTGGCCTACATACTAGAATCAAAAGACTTACAACTCGAAATTCGGTTGAAAAATGAGAGGAGAAGGTGAAAACAGTTCACCGCCATATCAAGAAACAACGAAAGACGGTATTTTCCCACCACAGTAGACATATGGACTCCACTAACTATAAAAAGGGTCGTTAGAACTAAGGTCGAAAACGAAGTAGGTCGGGTCACAAAGAGTACTACATAAGACGTATATTTAATTTGTTCGTCCCACTGTTATATGTCGGAACTTTATGAGGAAAGAGTTAAACCTTGGTCAGACAAAAAGAATGTATCAGACTTGTTAAAGGGGCAATAGTAAAATAAATAAATGAAAAATTAATGATAAATAAATAAATAAAATGAAATGTTATGACATAACCAAAACGGTATGCAACTGTACTTAGACGGTGCCCACACGTACTCAAGGGTTAGGACTTGGGGGGAGGGTGGAGGAAGGGGTATAGTAGAGAGACCCAGTAGGGTCACGTGGTCGGGGTTCGTAGGACATAGGACATAGTTTGTATCTGACCTCTAAGTAAAGAATGTACTATCATATGTACAAAGTTACGGTAAGAGGGTTTAGTAGGGTGGGAGAGGGAGAGGGTGTCTCAGGTTTACAGACAAGATATGTAGGCACAGAGAAAACGACAGAGCGTATCTCCCAATAGTAATGGTAGTAAGATTTAAGGTATATATACACAATCATATGACATAACCACAAAAAGAAAGACTAATGAAGTGAGACATATTATCCGAGGTCAAAGTAGGTGTAGTAGTCTTCACTAAGTTTACATAAGAAAAATTACCGACTCATTATGAGGTAACACATATACATGGTGTAGAAAGAATAGGTAAACAGACGATTACCTGTAAATCCAACGAAGGTACAGGACCAATAATATTTGTCACAACCCTACTTGTTACTCCATGTACACAGAGAAAGTTAAGACCAAAGAACCATACATACGAGTCGTCACCCTAACGACCCAGTATTCCGTCAAGACAAACATCAAAAAATTCCTTGGAGGTGTGACAAGAAGTATCACCGACATCATCTAACGTAAGGGTGGTTGTCAAATTCTCCCAAGGCAAAAGAGGTGTAAGAGAGGTCGTAAATAACGAACTTCTGAATACCTAGTGTCGGTAAGACTGACCACACTTTACCATAGAGTAACACCAGAACTAAACGTAAAGAGATTATTACTCACTACAACTCGTAGAAAAGTACACAAACAATCGGTAGGTGTACAGAAGAAACCTCTTTACGGGTAAATCAAGAAACCGAGTAAAAAACTAACCCAGTAAATAAAAAGACCTTAACTCGACGTATTCAACAAACATATAAAAACTCTAATCAACAAACAGTCAACGAAGTAAACGATAATAAAAGAGGGTAAGTCTTCCGACAGAAAAGTGGAGCGAATATCAAAAGAAACAACACGTCTTCGAAAATTAAAATTAATCTACGGTAAACAAATAAAAACGAAAATAAAGGTCATAAGACCCTCCACCTAGTATCTCCTAGGACGACACTAAATACAGTCTCTCACAAAACGGATACAAGAGGAGATCGTCAAAATCTCAAAGACCAGAATACAAATCTATAAATTAGGTGAAACTCAAATAAAAAGACACACCACAATCTTTCACAAGATCAAAGTAAGAAAATGTTCACCAACTGGTCAAAAGGGTCGTGGTGAAGAAATTTCTCTAACAGAAATGAGGTAACAAATAAGAACGGAGGAAACAGTTTCTATTCCACAGGTATACACACACCTAAATAGAGACCCGAAAGATAAAACAAGGTAACTAGATATAAAGACAGAAACACGGTCATGGTATGATAGAACTACTGACACCGAAACATCATCTCGGACTTCAGTCCGTCCAACTAAAGAGGTCAAGGTAAGAAGAAAGAGTTATAACGGAACCGATAAACTCCAAAAAAAACACACAAAGGCATGTTTAACACTTTAATAAACAAGATTGAGACTTTTTATGGTGACCATCGAACTATCCCAACACAACTTAGATATCTAACGAAACCCATCATACGAGTAAAAGTGATATAACTAATAAGGTTAGGTGTTTGACCATATAAAGAGGTAGATAATCAAAGGAGAAACTAAAGAAAGTAATCACAAAATATCAAAAGATATATATCCAGAAATCAAAGAAATCCATCTATATAAGGATTCATAAAATAAGAAAACTAATGTTACCACTTACCTTAACAAAGGAATTACAGAAAAAGATGGAAGAGTAATAATCACATATTCTTACGTTCCCTAAAGACACACAACTAAAATATAGGACGTTGAAATGATATAAGTAACTAGTCGAGATCATTAAAAGACCACCTCAGAAATCCCAAAAGATACATCTCCTAGTACAGTAGACGTTTGTACTTTCAAAATGAAGAAGAAAAGGTTAAACCTAAGGAAAATAAAGAAAAAGACGAGACTAACGACACCGGTTTTAAAGGTCTTGATATAACTTATCATTGTCACTTTGACCCGTGGAAACAGAACAAGGACTGAAATCCCTTTAAAAAGTGTTAACTCCTATTAAAAACGACACCAAATATATTGAAAATAAAACAACTCCATACAAGGAAGATAAGGACGAAAGACCTCTCAAAAATAATATTTTCCTACAACTTAAAACAGTTTCCGAAAGAGACGTAGATAACTCTATTAGTATACTGAAAATAAAAAGTTAAACAATTACACCACATAATGTGACTAACTAAACACCTATAACTTCATAGGAACGTAGGGACCCTATTTCGGGTGAACCAGTATCACATAGTAGAAAAATTTATACAACAACCTAAGACTAACGATCTTAAAACAATTCCTAAAAACGTAGATACAAGTAACCACTAAACCGGACATCACAAAAAAAAAAACACACACCGTAGAAACAGTCCAAAACTATAATCCCACTACCACCGGAGTATCTTACTCAAACCTTCAAATGGTAGGAGACGTTAAAAGACCTTCTCAAACTCATCCTATCCACAATCGAGAAGAACTTTAAAAACCATCTTAAGTCGACACTTCGACAGACCCGGACCCGAAAACAAACGACCTTTACAGACTAATGCCAAAGTTAAAGGTACGAACACTACCCAGACAATTCTAAAAGATAAAAAAGGACCAAGTCAAAACTTTTCAACATAAAAAGATTCTTAACCAGGTAAAGAAGGTGCAACAGGTAAAATAACCGTATATTAACTACTATCATCAGAGAATACTAGGAAACATAAAGACACAACAGACAACACTGGAAAGGTAAAAGTAAAGATTAAAGTAACTAAACTAAAAGAGGGAAACAAAGAACTACTCGGACCGATTGCCAAACAGTTAAAATAAATAGGAAAGTTTCTTGGTCGAAAACCGAAACAACTAAAAACGATACCATAGAAAACAAAGAATGTGTAAATAAAGACGGGATTAAAAATTCTAAAGGAAGGAAGATAATTGAGACCCCAAGAGATAAAGAAGGAAAGATCAAGGAAATCCACATCTCAATCCAATAAATAAACTGAAAAAAGAACAAAGAACTCCATACGACATAACGATACTTGAAAGGGGAATCGTGACGAAAATATCACAGGGTGTCCAAAACCCAAAAACACAAAAGTAAAAGTAAGTAAATATACGTATAAAACTAAAGAAAAAACTAAAGAAGACACTAAACGAGCAATAAGTCTTCACACAACAAGTCGGAGGTATACAAGTTTTAAAATTATCAAAAAGAGGACATTAACTCTAGATTAGAATTAAGTAATACCAGTCTTTTCTACGAACCTTAGTAAAACTAAAAATACTTAAATAGTTCCGATCTAAATACAAGGTGCTACACTAGATAGGACCTCTTCCAAGGCACACGTGAACTCTTTTTCCACTTTAAGTAACAAAACCCCACTTTACAGGATATCTATAGTTAATCCAGATTGACCAGATAACATAGTAAATTTCAAACACAAAGAAACAATTAAAAGACAAATCAACTAGATAGGTATCCACACTCACCCCATAATTTCAGAGGGTGATACACAATAACAATTAAAGGGGAAAGTATGAACAATCGTAAACAGAATGTATAACGTCACGAGGATACAACCCACGTATATATAAATATTAACAATATAAAAAAGAACCTAACTAGGAAACTAGTAATACATCACCGGAAGAAACAGAGAAAAGTGTCGGAAACAAAATTTCAGATAAAATAGCCTATACTTATATCGATGAGGACGAAAGAAAACCAGAGATAAAAGTACCTTATGGAAAAAGGTCGGGAAGTGAAAGTCAGACATACACAGGGAACAAAAGTCCACCCAGAGAACATCTGTTGTATATATCCTTAGAACAAAAACATAGGTAAGTCGGTCAGAAACAGAAAACCAACCCAGTAAGTTGGGTAAATACAAATTCCATTAATAACTATTCATACTATGGTAACGGTAAATGAAATGACAAAACCCAAGTCCAAATATGTGGAAAAAACACAAAGGACAGATCTCTTATAGGAAAACGTAAACAACCTCTCGACCAAACCAGCACGACTTAAGAGAGTCGAAAAGGAACAGACATTTCGAAAACTAAAGAGGAAGTATAAACTTACTCTAGGAACGACCCATGTCATTAGAACCGACATCCAATAAAAGAAAGAAGTGAAATTCATACAGAAGGGTAAGGCAGGACCAGACTTCTCAAAGACAACTTTTTAGTCGACAATAGGAATATCCTTAGGGGAACACACAATAATAACAAAAAGGGAACGACGAAAATTATAAACAAGAAACACAAACTAGAAACAATTGCACTAATTATACACAGAACCCCACAAAGCGGAACCCAAATAGGACAAACCTTGAGACACCCAAACAACCTAAACCCACTAATAAAGGAAGGGGAAAAATCCCTTCGAAAGTTGATAATAGAGGAGTTCATAAAAGAGTACCAGAAAGAAAAACAGAAGAAGAAGACCCTGAGGATATTAAGTTTACAACCTTGCAAAGTATAACAGGACCTCCAGAGACTCTAACAGGAGTAAAGAAAATTAAGCAAAAAGAAAAAAGGAGAGACTAAGTAAATGAAGACGGTAAGATAGAAGATAAAGTGTTTAGGCTAGAAGACGGAGGAAATAAGATGATAAACAACGGAGGTCTCACAAAGACTAAAGTAAATAACGTAATAAGTAATATATCACTGAGAAAAAAAAAATAAAGAAGTTCCAGGAACAATTTGGAAAGAACGTAGAAGAGTTAGGAACAGAGGTCCGATAAATAGACACTAAGATAAAACTAGAGTTCTAAAACCTAGTAAAAGTGATAGTTATAAGTCTTAAAAAATAGTCTATCTAATGGATAGAGAAGGAGAAAACAAACCAAACCACCCGTAAAGAGGACAAGGAAATGGACGACCCATAAGGAGACAGAGAAGTAGAACCAATATAACGACACAAACCCCACCGGAAAGACATAAGACCGTCAAACACCTCAAGAGAAATAATACCTCAAAGGAACAAAACCCTCCCCAACATAGTCACAGAACAGTTCCAAAGAACCAATCCCTTCGAACACAGCCTCAAGACCACCCACCTCGACCTAAAGAAGAGAGACCTCACGTTACTTCACAGGTCATTACTCAAGACTCTACAATCACCAAAACCTCATTGAAACTCGACGGACATATAACTTCGAGTCCCCACACAAGGACACAACGACCTCTTAAACACACCATACAGAACGAGACCTTGAACAACCGGGAACCCACCACGAACCAAAGTCACATCTATACCTCCGTAAACTACTCGAAGATAGCTAATAACAAGGGACCTCAGTCCTAAAGAGACTACAAGAGTCCAAAACCTGAATTCGAAGGACGAAGAGTAAAAGTCAAAATAAAAATGTCATCGGAGTTCCGAAGAGGTAGATATGTCGTGGCTACTATTTTTGTAGATCTAATTTCTACTTCAAAGCGATGTAACTCCCTGTAGGTCTCTCCAAGTGACTCAATGTACCTCTTCTCTTCTCCCTCCCCCATCAATCTCCACTGACCTTACTCTACTCCACCCTAGTTTTCTCCTCTCTCGTTCGATCCGTCATTAGTGAAGGAATACACACGAGGTGACAGACCTGACGAGTCTCTTCAAGTGCCTTAATATGTCTCTTCTCCTCCCCGTCCTTCCTCTGTATCCACCGGTCCTCCCATTTTTTCCCTTTACTTTTCCTCTCTCTGTCTAGGTCGGTCATTGGTCAAAGGATTCACCAGAGGTGAGAGACCTTGTGTGTCTCTAAGTGTCTCAACACATCTCTTCTCTTTCCCCTCCGTCCTCTGTTTCCGTTGGACCACCTCTTTTTCCTCTCAGGTTTCCTCCCCTCTCGTCATTTCGGTCATTAGAGTGAGAGTTCATTTTTACCCATGACTTCTAACCCAAAATTTTCCATGTTTTAACTATTGTTATGGTTTTTCGTTTCTAATTTTTAGATCTCATCTCCAACCTAGAAGTTTTTATGTTATAATTTCTTTTCTTCTACTTTCTTTTTTTTTAGTGTTCTTAATAATTTTTCGTCGTTGTTGTTGGTGTTTTTTTATTTATAACGTAAACGAAATTTTTATCACAGAAAAAAAACTTTTTATTATCATCCAATATTTTTATTTTTAATTTCCTCCTTATATCCCGAATTTTTAATTTTTCTTTTCAATTTCTTTTCTTTTTTGTTTGTTTGTTTTTACTATCATTTTTATTATTTCCATATAGACCCTGAAAAAGACCACAACACACGTCACACCTCAGTCAAGTAAAAGTCTATCAAGGAACCAGGTCGAATATAAAGAGTACTAGATAACCGGGGAAGGATACATCAGACATGATTGCTGTTGCAAAATTAGATAACGGGGACAGTGAAGGTTCCGACAAGGGAGACAAAATCGAAGAAGACAAACGACGAGAGCAGTCACAGAGAAAAGGTGGGACTGTGTTTTCCACGCCACCACCTGTGAAAAAAAGATCCGAGTGAACAAGTCAGCGTGACACCCCTCTCTCCCTACGACGTTTGTTTATTGTGACCGTAGACAAACGTCACAGAGTCGGTACGACCCGGACGGGGGCGAGTGCCACGTGTGGCGAGTCCGAGATCCAACGAGATGGCCCTTGACAGACTCCGGCCGGGACCCGACGTACGGGGAGAGGACAGATTCGACGAGTCCGAGTCCGTGAGTTCATCAGGAGTCTCCACGTCTGAGCTAACCCGGACGTAAAACACGGGAAGGGTCCAGGTCCATCGAGTCCACAAACTACTCGTGTCAGCGACACTGAATAGCGGAAAGAGTAGGGACGACGAGTCAAAAGACCCACATGTTGACCACGAGGAAGAATCCACCTACCCCTGACAGGTCTTGGGGTTCTTCAGAATCAATCACTTCTTCGAACGAACGTCAAACCATCACAGAGAGAACGAACCTCAAACCGTCACAGAGAGACCCCGACACTAACGGGGGAGACCGGGAAGGTCGAGACCGACGGACAGTGGTCTCTCCCTACCAGACGTCGACCGATTAAGACAAGGTAGGAAAAAAGACACGTGCCAGGACCACCACAGAATACAATCTCGAAAAACACACCATCGATAGGGTGTCAGACCAAACGATCGGGTTCAATCAAGAGACCAATGTGAGTCCCGTAATACCAGGTTAAGAATTTTTCGTGACGTCGGGCACGGAGGGACGGGTTGGGGGCGAACGATCACCGTCTACGTCCGCAGACGCGACGAAGAGGCGACCCCTCAATGGCGACCCGAGCATGAGACACCCAAAATTAATAAATAAATAAAAAGGAGAGACAATACAACGGGAGACACGAAGGTTCCGAGCGGTGTCTGAGTCGTTGTTCTCACAAAGGACCACAAACCTTTGAAGAGAGAAAAATTCTGAGGGAAGGACCCTGCTTCGAGGGAGTGATGCAGAAAACAGAGAAAAAAAAAAAAAAGCAGAAAATATAAAAAAGGATGGACAAAAATTTCTATTACTGGACGAGAAGACCCACGGACTACAGGAGACGGTCGTAAGTCTTCAACAAAACACCTTAAATGAGTCACAACCTTACAAGAAAACTCCTTAAACACTCCCTCTTTCACCAGAGGGACAGGATAAGGAGGTGATAGAATCCTGGCGGGGGGAGCAATAGTAAAATTTAATAAACAATGTAAACAGTCTTAATTAAGTCACTACAATTATATAATTAAAATTGATTTTTAGGTATGACTGAAATAAGTTTATAGAATGAAAATTTGATAACCTAACTGGTTTTTCAAACAAGTCCAAAAGGACATACTACAATACCTTTTTAGGTTTGTTTTAAAAACCGGTTCGGTTATTATTAATACAAAAAGAAGAGGTCTTAATAATGAAAAATCAACAGTATAACAGAAGTCGAAGAGGTTTGTCACTACAAAAGAGATCTAAAAGAATAGAGACTTCTAGAACTGACAAAACTCCTCTTTGTCTGTAAAACCCGAAGGGTCCACTGAATCATCATTTCTTGGACGGACGGTTACGTCCTTTGAGTCCCCTGTATTCAAGCTAGGGACCCATCCCTTCTACGGGACATCCTCCTTTACCGTTGGGTAAGGTCATAAGAACAAACTCATTAGGGTACCTGTCTCCTCAGACTGTCTGATGTTAAGTGCACAAGTGTTTTTCAGTCTGTGTTGATTCGTGTGTATGTCCGTTAGTCTATAAAATATGGTTTCAAGAGGTAACTTTAGACAGACTATAAAATCATTACTAATCTGACCCAATACTCAATAATCCTCTTCCTGACTTCTCCATTCAGTGGCAAAAGTAGTGTAATATAGTCACAGATGGATGAGAGTTATATTAAATGGTGATAAGTACAATTAGAACCAGTGGACCGACTCCATTGAAAACATGGTAAAATGAGTCATTTCAATGAGAAAGGGGAACAAGATATGACACAGAAAATCTTTCTAAGTGATGAATTTCAGATAATTTTTGTTTACCTCTATTGAAAAACTTTCAACTCATAGATGTATTAATAATACTTAATAAAAACTACACTCTAAACAGATAAGACAGGATAAAAAATGAATAAATAAGTTAGTAGATACAATAATACTTGAGTAACCTAAAAATTTTATACCAAATTCAATAGACTGTCAAGTCAAATAAATAAAATAACGAGAAAAAAAAAAAGGTCGATACAGGTGATCCACACGAAACTAAACCGAGGACACAGGGAGTCCGTATACACTTAGACACACACACACACACACACACACACACAGGCACACACACACAATCGTGAATACACAAAAGGTCGTCATGGTTTACGAAGTCATATAGAATGTGTAAGGGACAGAGTCTGACTCTTAGTCGGTAAAAAATTCAATAGTATTAAGTAAATAAACTGTTTCCATAATCTTTGACTTTGGAACTGTGACCTTCTTAGAGAGAGAGAGAAAAAATTTTAAAGATCAGGTATCCACATTAAATATCGGGTTTACTCGTAGAACTTAACGTTCTTGTCCGTTTCAAAAAGTGGTATTAGATTACTGTTTATAACTTCCAATCTAAGAAACAGTGTAGACTAAGTACAGAGAATTAACCTTCCCTTCCCCATGAAATCCCTTATTGGAAGGGGTCTGACGATATAAAACGTAGTAAGTACGAATTTACGGGGAGACCCTTTCCCCTCCCTTTTTTCGTAAAGGATCAGTTTTAGAACGTACTGTCACCTAAAGTCTTTCACACACTACTTAGAACCTATTTGAGGTAGACAGAAAAGTGTACGTCCAGACTTGAAGTCGGAGAACACTCTAGTTTCTCTAGAACCAAGGTCCACTTGTAGACTTGAAGATATATTCAAGAAGAATTTTGGTCATTCTTACTACAAAACTTAATTGAACCAACATCAATTATGAATCTCTTTTATTTAGACTAGTTACGGTATCACTTGTACATTATTTATTTTCCGTGAACACCTTAGTCTCCTAATCCCTTAAAAAATCTTCGTGAAATCTTAAAGGTTACTCTTCTACCCTTACGTTTGGACGTGTTGTGGTAACTACCTTTACCCATTATGATAACCATGTACACCATATGACGACTCAGTGAAGTCAGCACAGGTTGAGACACACTGGGGTATCTGCCGTCGGGTCGTCCAAGGGGGCAGGGACCTTAAGAGGTCCGTTCTTGTGACCTCACCCAACGGTAAAGGAAGAGGTTACGTACTTTCACTTTTCACTTTCACTTCAGCGAGTCAACACAGACTGGGAGTCGCTGGGGTACCTGACGTCGGAGGATCCGAGGAGGTAGGTACCCTAAAAGGTCCGTTCTCATGACCTCACCCAACAGTAACGGAAGAGGCTGTACACCACATTCGTTGTTGGTTTATCTTTATTATAGTTAAACTTACAAAGTCCTTTACGAAGTACTTGTACTACTAAAACGACACCTATATCATCCTATGTTCAGAAGAGTCCACCACCCCCACCATTTTTTATACGGACGGTTACGTCCTTTGTATTCTCTGGACGTAAGTCAAGAACCAAGATTTCTAGGGAACCTCGTCCTTTGTCGTTGTCTGACAACAACGGACCTCTTAGGGTACATGTCTCCTCGGACCTTCCGATGTCAAGGTATACCAGTGTTTCCCAGCCTATGATGACTTTCCTGAATCGTTTGTGTATATAAAGAGTATTATTACTCATTCATACATTATCACGGTTATTGGTATCTATACATGGATACTTTTTAAAGTAATTAAGAAAGTAAATGAGTTGTTTAGACACACACGTACGTACAATTCAACGAAGTCGATGCAGGCTGACACGTTGGGGTACCTGACATCGGGCGGTTTGAAAAGACATGTACCCTAAGAGGTCCTTTCTTATGACCTCACCCAACGGTATGGGAGGAAGTCCCCTACAAGTGCTGTGTCCATACTTGGGTGTAGAGGACGTAATGTCCGACTCAAAAATGATGACTCTGTGAAACCTTCGAGTATTCTTGATATGTTTACGAAGTCAGAAAAAGATGAGGATATACCTATGTATCTACCTATCTCTATGTCTAATAGTAAAATGTTATGAAGTCAATACAAGTCAAGTCAGTGAGTCGGCGTAGACTGGGAAACGCTGGGGTACCTGATATCGTGTGGTCCGAAAGGACAGGTAATGGTTGACGACCTCAAATGAGTTTGAACACAGGTAACTTAATCAGTACGGTAGGTTGGTAGAGTAGAAGACAGCAAGGGAAGAGGAGAGCAGATGTTAGAAAGAGTCGTAGTCCCAGAAAAGTTTACTCAGTCAAGAAGTGTAGTCCACCGGTTTCATAACCTCAAAGTCGAAGTTGTAATCACGAAGATTATTTATAAGTCCTGACTAAAGGAAATCCTACCTGACCAACCTAGAGAAACGTCGGGTTCCCTGAGAATTCTCAGAAGAGGTTGTGGTGTCAAGTTTTCGTAGTTAAGAAACCGAGAGTCGAAAGAAATATCAAGTTGAGAGTGTAGGTGTGTACTGATGACCTTTTTGGTATCGGAATTGATCTACCTGCAAACAACTGTTTCATTACAGAGACGAAAAATTATACGACAGATCCAACCAGTATTAAAAAGAAGGTTCCTGACTCATAGAAAATTAAAGTACCGACGTCAGTGGTAGACGTCGGTACTTTAATTTTCTACGAATGTAAAAGTAAAGACAAACGACTTCTCAACACTGTTTTTTCGTATAGACGTTTTGGTATGACGTCTAATTAGACATCAATTACCGTTACACGTCCACAGACTACATCATTTCTCGTGAGTCGAGGTCTTACCAGAGATATCGACTGAGTGACACCATGAATTTAAGGATAATTATCAAGAATTATAAAAGAATTCTTAAAATGACAACGGTAGTGCGTATAGATTTCTGTCGACAATAATTAGTCATTGTACGGTTATATTTATTGTTTGAGGTGATTTTTTTCTAAACTTTACAAAATGCAATGAAAAATTTCAAAATGAACATTACATTGTGTTAATACCGTATAAAAGTTTATAACAACAACAAGTTAGTGATTTAACAGGACTGAGAAATGTTGGGGGACTTGACGTCGTGCGGACAAAAAATGATAGAAGGTGTCAAACGAGTTTGAGTACAGGTAACTCAGTCATTACAATAGTTTGGTGGAGTAGAAGACGGTGGGGAAAAGGAGAACGGGAGTTTGAAAGGATCGTATTCCTAGAAAATTTGATAATAATTTCCTTTATAAAATTTTCCATCAAGAAAAATAAAGAAAGGTCAAAAAATGAGTCGGTAATTTTTCTTATGTAAACTTAGACAAGATTACTCCACCTACTTTGACCTCGGATAATATGTCTCACTTCATTCGGTCTTTCTTTTTGTGGTTATATCATATGATTGTGTATATATACCTTAAATCTTACTACCATTACTATTGGGACATACACTCTGTCATTTTCTCTGTGTCTACATTTCTTGTCTGAAAACCTGAGACACCCTCTCCCTCTCCCTCTCCCTCTCCCTCTCCCACCCTACTAAACCCTCTTACCGTAACTTTGTACATATGATAGTACATTCTTTACTTAGAGGTCAGATCCAAGTTATGTCCTATGTCCTATGGCCTACGAACCCCGACCACGTGACCCTACTGGGTCTCTCTACTATACCCCTTCCCCCACCCTCCCCCTAAGTCCTAACCCTTGAGTACATGTGGGCACCTTCTAAGAACAGTTACATACCGTTTTGGTTATGTCATAACATTTCATTTTAATTTATTATTATTATTATTATTTAATTTTATATTTACTTTCATATATTTTTTCTTTTAAAAGTATTATTACGCGATACTTTTTATTTAAAAGAAGTCGTAGAATACTGTGGACAGTGATTCAAACTATATTAAAACAAACTGGATGGTCTTTTTCACCGAAATAAATAACACGAAGAACAATCCAAAAAGTCATACAAAAATATCTCTTGTGTGGTAATAAAAACGACAAGATATAGTATTGTATGAACAATAATATTCAAGAGGTTCCTTGTAATAAAAATTATTTGTATGTTTTAACGTGAAATGAATACTGTCGTCATAAAACCAGTATGAAAACGACAAATTTATTCACCACGGGATTAAGAGTAAACTTACTCCCGAAAACACTTTTTTCTAAGAAAAGGTGTAAATACTTGTAAATCTACTGTTATAAGGTGAGTTAGTGAAATATAAGTTGACTCGAACTCCGAACGACTCATAATTATTACTATTTAAAAAGTATTAGTCGTAATCTGAATTGAGAATCTATACAATATGACTTTCTACTTCTGTACGAATCGGGAAACTGGGTCTTACTTTAAACCCTAGGTCCTTATATGAAGTGTACTTTTCATAGTATTTTATACTGGTTTACCCTGATTTAGAACTTTACGGTCTAACCAAGTAGTTTTCGTCTAATTGATTACACTTTGTGGTGTAATTGTTTTACTTTTAGAATAATAGTAGCTTAGTGTGTGTCTTTTTAGTAAACTGTTTAAGTTGTAACTATAATACTAATTTTGAGAGAATTGTTTAATTCTTATCTTTCTTGAAGGGAGTGATATCATTTTTAGTACATAATTTTTAAAATTTTTATTGGTGTCGATTGTAGTGTAAGTTACCACTTTTTGACTTTCGAAAAGAATATTCTAGTCCTTATTTCGTTTCTAATGGTGAAAATACTTAATATAAGTTAGTTTTCAGGGTGTTCCATCTCGACAATCCATTCTTTATTTTTCGAAGGTTTGGTATTTTCATCACTGTGATAAAGACAGACATCTACTGTAATGGGGTATACATCTTTTAGTTTTTCTGTGGCATTTTTTTTTTTTTTTTTCGTTGTTTTGAGTCTCGGTTATTTACTTACGTCGGTTCAACGTTTGATGTCAAGTGAAGTCAAGTGAGTGAGTTAGCACAGACCGAGGAACACTGGGGTACCTGACGTTATGTGGTCCGGAGGGACAGGTGACGGTTGAGGACCTCAAATGAGTCTGAGTACAGGTAACCCAGTCACTACGGTAGGTTGGTAGAGTAGGAGACAACAGGGGAAGAGGAGAACGGAACTCTTGGGATACTTGTCATACTTTTCCGTTTAATGTTTTAGTTGTATTTTTATTCAACAGAACCAAACTATTTGTGTAAAAAAACTTTTACTTTATTCTGTTTGACTAATATTATCACATCTTTATTATGTTTACTTTCATAGTTTACTTCACTTTTTACTAATGTGACTTTTGTTGTGTGTTAATTACTTTCTTTAATTTCGTTTATTCTATTTACTTTTCCTGGGACACAAGTGTCTAACTTTCTGTTATATGAATTTTATAGGTATGATAAGTTTAACTATATATCTAAGTTGTTTTGAGAATAGTTTTAAAGTCACCGTAAAAAGTATATTTATTTTCGTTAAGATTTTAAGTACACTTAAGTGTTTACAGGGGTAAATCAGTTTGTTCATGACTCTTTATTTTTATTTCGGTCTCTGTGATATGAAGAAGTTAAGTTTTATATAATCGTTCGGTGTCATTAATTTCGTTGTACTATGACCGTATTTGTGTTCATACATATGGTTACCGTGTCTTACCCCTGGGGTTTTCAGGTTCGTATTTGATATTCGTCGAGAAACTGTTCCTTCAATTCTTAGATGTCACCCTTTTCCTCTCACAGAAGTTCTTTTTGTAACACTTTGACCTATTGTTTGATATAGTCTACTTTATTTAATATGGGAACACAATAAGGTGTATGTTTTAGTTAAGTCTTACCTAATTTATAAAGTCTTAACATTAACCTTCTTTTTTTTACTTCTTTTGTCTCCATTTTTAGAAGTACTGTGTTTTCGCGTTCGTCGTTTTAGTTTCAATCTACTCACTCTATTGTAGTGTTTTGTGTTGTGTCGTTTCGTTGGACATCTATACCATTTTTTTTTTTTTATCTTACTTACCCTATTTGATAAACGTTCCGGTGTGATGTTATTTACATAGTCCTTGGAATGTTGATTTGTTGTTTATTAATTGTTATACTGAGTATTTACTTGTTTCCTGAACTTATCTGTAAAGAGGTTCCTTCTGTATGTTTAACAGTTGACCATGTACTTATACGTTGTAATGATTAGTAGTCCCTTTAAGTTAGTTTTGGGTGTCACTCTATAGTGGAGTGTGGTTACTTTTACCCGAATAGTTTTATTAGTTCGTTGTTTACAACCCTGTATACACCTCTTTAGTCTTGGACACACTTGACGACCCTCGTTAAATTTTATTACGTTGGGGATCCTTTATGTTTTACCGTCAAGGAGTGTTATGACTTTTTGTATTAATGGTATTCCAAGTTGAAAGGTTAAGACTCAGATATAGAAGTTCACCTAATTATAGTCCTTACGTTTCTCTATAGATATGTGAGTAGAAATAACATCGTAACAAGTGTTCTCGGTTCTATACTTTTGTTAGACAAATAACTTTCTTCTTTACTATTTTTACACTGTAAATATGTGTTACCTGATAATTTATCAGAAATTTTTATTCCTTTAAGAAGGTATACGTCGTTGAAACTACTTGAACCTCCTGTAATTCGGTTCACTTTATTCGGTCTGTATCTTCCCGTTTAAGGAATAGTGTTATCGGTTTTACTATCTTTGTCTGTTATCTTACCACCAACGGTTCCCGTTTCAAAATTAATACGTTCTATTCATTCAAAGTCTTTCACGTTTAGTAACACTAATATCAATTGTTTGACACACCACATTGAAGTTCAAACAATTCTCCCACACAGAGTACAATTCACGAGAATAATGTTATTTTTAGTATGTTTTATTTATTTATGGAATTTTTAATAGAAGGAGTTTTTTATTTCATGGTTTTATATTTTACTATATGTCTACTGTTCAATATTTTCTGTTAGTCACAATTTACGGTAATTTCTTAGTTTTAATTTTGTTGTTATTCTACGGTGAATATGTGGTTATTTTTCAGTTTAGGTTTAACGACTGTTGTAATTTGATGAGTGTTCCTACGTCTCGTTGTCCTTGAGAGTACATGATGAGTCACCCTATGTGTACTTTCTGTGAAAACACAGTAAAATGTGTTGATTGGATCAGAAAAATATTTTGGGTTGTTAGTGTGTCGTGCCATAAATGGGTTTCCTCGACTGTTAAATACAGATGTGTTGTTGGACGTGTGTTTATAAATGACGTCGAAATTGAGTATAAATGGTTACTATTTGGTTCTATAAGAAGTCATATACTTTTCCACTTATTTGACGCGTTATAGGTGTTATAACCTTAGTTAGTTCTATCAGAAGTTATACACTTTTCCACTTATTTGACAATTTATAGGTGTTACCTTATAAAAACTCGTGTTTTAGGGTGATAGATCGGTACTTTTCTGTGTTTCATTAAAATTTACGTATTATGACTTTATTTTCTTCGATTAGACTTTTCCAATAAATGATACACCGAGGTCGATACATTTTAAGACATTTTCTGTAAATTTTTTTATTTTCTCTTTCTCTCTTTTTATGTCACTAGTCACCAACCGTCCCCAACCTCTCTCCCTTTTCAATTAGATTTATTATTATGTCGGTCAATAAAAATGGTCATTTTCTCTAAATAAGTCCTTGTCCCTACTCATTGACCCTACTTAGTGTATATTTAGACCATTTCGTTTCCTCTCCCTTAAGAGAATAGCACTTCTCCTTCAATGCTCTTCGACAATATTTGTTTTTCACGCGACCTCCTTTGACCCTCGAACTTGTTTTCACTGAAAGAAATGGACTCAACAGTGTCAGAGAACACCGGTTGGATAACAGTCAGTTTCCCTTTGAGAAGGAAGTCTACTACTGTCCTCAAAATGTACGACGGGCTCAACGTCACGTAGAGAAAGTCGACCCTAGGAACGATTGACTTACACGGACTCTGGAGGGAGAAAACTAAATGACTGTGGTAAAATTACTTCAAAGGGAAGTAATTGAAAGTGTTCGTTCTACTCATCTGTCTTGTGTCTCTAATAAATTCCGTGACTTTCATGACATGATAAGACATTATTACCCGAGGGGAATACCGAGTAGACTATTTCTGAGACGGACGTTACACCCTCTGGTCCCAAGCTAGGGACCCAACCCTTCTAGGGGACCTCTTCCCTTGCCGATGGATGAGGTCATAAGACCGTACCTTTTAAGGTACCTGACATACCAGGTACCCCAGTGTTTCTCAGTCTGTGCTGACTCGTTGAAAGGGGAGTGATATTATTATTTATGGACAGTACAATGTATCTAGTTTTGGGTATATTACATGATGTGATCGTCACTCTGTTTTGTATTGGGTACCTTAAACCTAATAATACTACACGGTTACTACACAGTCCAAGTTACTAAGGTTCTTTACATGGTCAGATCAAGTCCCACAACTATGTTTCTTTATAACATACACACTCCTCACCTTTCCACCTACCATACCTCTTAGAGACATAAAAGATGAGTTTGAACGATACTTGGATTTTATCATGTATTTTTTTCTTTCGTATAAAAGTTTGCAATACAAATGTAGTTTTTAAATTTTTTTTCACAATTCTACTTGGAGTAATTTTAATATACTTAGAAGAGAAATTCTCTAGATTAATACTTGTTGCTTTCATGATCGATGTCTGACTCTCCATAATAAATATTTTTGTGTATAGACTATTTTACTAAGTATAGATTGTGCATGTTTCTTGTGACTTCAGGTTGTTATTCTTTTGTTCGTTAGACTAAAAAAAAATTACCTGTTACTAGACTTGTCTATAGAGTGGTTTCTTCTATATGACTACCTTTTGTTCATACGTTTTTTCTAAGAGTTGTAGTATACAATAATCCCTTAACGTTTATTTTACTACTCTATGGTGTTTGTGTGAAATATTTGACTGACGTAACTTTTGTGATTGTCATAGTTTAAAACCACTTCTCCAACTCTTGTACCCTTTTTAGTAAGTGATGTCACCCTTACGTTTTACCACGTCAGTGAGACTTCTATCAAGTCGGGAAAGAATGTTTCGATTTGTATCTAAATGGTACACTAGGTCTTTCCATAGTAGGTTTACCGAAACCGGACAGGACATACTTTTTATATGATCTACAACAAGTCATCTACTGACCTATTTCATTTACACTTTGGGGGTACGGAACCTTATAATCATTATTTATCTTATAGTCATTATTTCTCTTTATAGTCATTATTTCTCTTTACTTGATAGTTTGGTGTTTTTAGTACTTCTTTGGTATTTACGGATAACGATTTACTTTCTTTGGTTAAACTTTCAGATCCATGATATACTTAGTTTGACACAATATATCGTGTCTCTTTGGGTACTCAGGTCATTTTTACTAGTCACCAACCGTCCCCAATCTTCTTTTATTCTCCCGTATTAATCCTCATGTCTCTTATAAATCCTATCACTTAATAAGATACTATAATATTTCAACCAATTCACAGTAATACAAAGACACGTTGTGGTCTTACCACGACATTTACTACCTGGAATCCACTATTACTACATAGCTATATTTAAGTATCTAATAAAATTTTGTATATATTGAAATTAGATTTATAATTATTATCCCCGAGGACCCCCACAATGTTTCCTTGAGTGACATGAAAAGTAAAAACAAATTTTAACTAGAGATCTTTGTAATCTCATAACCAATGGAAATCTCACTTCGTCCTTGTCCATCCTTACATCAGTCCTTATCTAAATTAATGACAATCGTAAATTTAAGAATTCTACCAACCCTTCGAACGTTCTTAAATACTATAATAAATTTATTTATATTTTTGTTTTAATACTTTACCTTTTATCATTTTATTAAACCCGTATCCATTTAAGATGTCTACTTTCAATAATATATTAACTAAAAAGAGAATCGAGACGAAAGTACAACTGAAAGAGGTTGACAACTACCAGTCTTCAAGGTCTAGACATGTGAGTTTGAGAAAATCCCTTTTTTAACTAAAAAACCCCTTTTTTATTTTGAATTATGAGATCTAAGGGTTGTGTTTGTAATGTCGAACTCCCTTTACAAAGATTTGTACGATCACTCTTAGTATAAGGTTTGAAACACTTTACTATAGTGAATTTCGAACATATCACTTTTTAATTCTTCAACATAACTATAACAGAGTCTCCTTTAAGTTCTAAGTCAATAAGTTCTTTTTTTTATGAGAACAGTCCATATTGGTTAATCTCGGGTGATTTCTTCAAAAATGTAGAAAGAAAAAAAATTTAATGTGTGTCAATTTTATCAGAAAGAAATTCGTGTTACATGTTATAGTATACAGGTCAAGTCAGCGAGTCAGTACAGGCTGAGACACTGAGGTACTTAGCGTCGTGTGGTCCGAAGGGACAGGTAGTGGTTGAGAGCCTCAGGTGGGTTTGGGTACAGGTAACTCAATCACTACGGGAGGTTGATAGAGTAGGAGACAGTAGGGAAATAGGAGACAGCAGGGGAAGAGGAGGACGGAAGTTAGAAATGTTCGTAGTCCCAGAAAAGGTTACTCAGTCGACAAACGTAGTCCACCGGTGTCATAACCTCAAAGTCGAGGTTGTAGTCAGGAAGGTTAGTTATAAGTCCTGACTAGAGGAAATCCTACCTGACCTACCTAGAGGAACGTCAGGTTCCCTGAGAGTTCTCAGAGGAGGTTGTGGTATCAAGTTTTCGTGGTTAAAAAGTCACGAGTCGAAAGAAATATGAGGTTCAGAGTGTAGGTAATGTCTGTGTACTGTATCGCTAAGTGTCATATTAAATTTCTAATATAGGAATCTCAATAGTATTTTATAACTGATATAAGGGATACGTCATTTTACATAAGAACATCGACAAACAGAATATGTATTATCAACCATAGAGTCAGGAGATAAGAAAAGAACGGGAATTGAGGAAAGGAGGGGGTAACGATTGGTTATCAAACAAGAAATAAAAACACTCATGTAAAGAAAAAACAACATAAGTAATAATCGAACGAAACAATAAATCTAAGGTATATATTCAATATAGTATATCGTAAACAGAAAGAAACATACTGAAAGTATCATAGAAAGTCATGGTAAGTAAGTAACGACATTTACCGTTTTAAATAAGAGAAAATACTGACATCATGGAAGTATCCCTTATAGACCTAGGGTATAGTATCTTGAATACAAAAGTTCGTGGTATCACGAAAAGGACCTAACATCAATGGTTGTTGTTTTTTTTAATATTCCCGATCTTTTAAAACAAAGGATTACGTCCCCACCCATTAATCCCGTGACCACCCTCGTATCATCAAAGAACCACCGGGTCAAAGAAAGGATGGTCATTGTATCAAAGAAGAAGGACAAGAGTTGATGAGAAAAAGGAGAAGAAGGGATAGAAAAAAAAAAAAATCTGGTTCCTTTTATATTATTGGTGTTAGGAACAAACTAGACCAAGGACACATGTTCCATCTAATTAAACGACAAGAATTGTCTAATTAACCTAATTGGTTTGTAACTCCAATAATGTAGATCCTACTTAAACGAACTTTTCTTTGAAATCCCTTATTTGAGAGATACCACGATTTTTGAATGCAGTAATTCAGACTTTTATAAGGGGGACCTTACGTCTCCCCCTTATTAACGACGAAACACACACATAAAAAAAGGGTGATAAGAAATTCTTTCAACCAATTGTCATTTTCTGTCCATCTATTATGATTCAGTCTTTGAAAAGATTGTCAATTCACTATGTATTAGAAATATAAACAAAAGAAAGAAGAAAAACCGATACATTTTAATCTCGTATAAACAGATGGATGAGATGTATTATCTATCTACTAGGGATATTTAATTATTGTGACACTGAAATATTGGTTGTATTACACTTTTGTTACTCTATTTACAATGGAAAATACCTCAATATCCTTTACTAGTTCAATTTTCGAGAATGACTCGTAGATGTCACATGTTTCGTAACACAACCTTGACACCTCTTACTATAAGTCCTTCTTTCGATTTCATTCGTATGTGTAGGAATAATACTGGTTATTCTAATTATGATATTATTTTAATATCTATTTCGGAAATCTTTCGTTTTCTCCCCTAAAGGAAAGAGTGTCCTTTAGAGACTTCCGGGTCGATCTCCTATAAGGAGTCTTTAAACCAAACTTCAAGGGTCCTCCAACTTTGTTGATCTTTACCTTCCTGTGAGTTCCTTCTTTCTTCTCTCGTTCCACTCAAACCTATAAGATGTAAATAAATAAAAAGTAGAAACCGACGATGTAATAAATGTAATATCTCTAAAGTTCACTACATAGATGATTAAAAATGTACGAGTGTAACGTAGTACTTATCTGGGACTAGTATATTTCTGAAACTATATCAAGTGAAGTCTTAATAACAGAGGTAAAAGATCCAGTACTTTATAACATATAATGTTTTATCCAATTTTAGGGGAGAAAGTTCTACGTTCCCCTTAGTGACTTTACATGACTACGGACTCCTGTGTCATCAAAAGTTTATTTAATCACTGATTTCATCAAACTTAACAAAGCTTGAATTTACGTGTTTTTATCTTAAATACCGACTTCTAGACTCACCTCTGTAACTTACAGAAAGACTTTGATGACTTATTTATGAACTACTCCTGTGTACTAATAATTGTGCAATTACTAGTATGTACAAATACTAAGAATTCAATAGAATTTATGTGTTCAGGTTTAAACTTTTCTCTCTATTCGAAAAAGACCTTTTATTATCCTTTTATGCAAACTGTTGTATGTTTGGGTTTTGATATTATGAGTTTCCTCACTGACTACAGTCCCTTATGACTGCACTTTATCTGAAAGTGTAGTGGAACAAAGGTTACCAATCGTATAAAGGTTCACAATTTATACAATACCATGTAGTGAGAAATTTTAGTTGCTTCCTTTCCTCCTCGAATAACATTACTAATTATATAGTAATGAGTTAAATGAATATCAAATACGCTCAATTTTCTCTGAAAAATTATGAACGGGTTTAACTCATTGAATTAATCTGGATAAACCTTCTCCAAAATAAAATAAAATAAAATAAAAAAATAAAAGAGGGTCCTTATTCCCTATAAAGTAGAGACAAGTTCTCTTCTTTCAAGTGGTACTCTCTCTTTTTATATAACTTTCCTTTAGAACAGGGATCGATCAGACAGTATTAGACGTGAAGCCGATAAGTGTTGAAAGTTCTGTACGTGACTTCCAATCTACCTAACTCCTCTCCGTGTTACCTTATTCATTCGGAAGGTCTAAGATAAATTTACGTACTGTAAAGTAAAATATAAATATGAACGTAGATCACGGTGCACGGTCGTAGTAGAAGTATTCTTTTTTTGATTTCCTTTTTTCCACAAGAACCTTTACCGGGGTACTATTATAAAGAAAATTTTACACTTTTGTCTTTAGAAGTAGGTTTCTTCCCTGTAAAATTCAACTGATTAATTAATGGTCCTGTCTTTGTTTGACTTACTTCTTCAGTCAACGATAAATAATACTGAGAAACCCTTTTAATGTAATGGGAGAGAGAAGATGTAAGGACAAGAAGGTCGTTACACTCCAAAAGCCCATGGACTCTTGTGTCAGAGATGACCCTTATATTGCTACTAGTCCAGGATCTGGTTGACGGTCCACTGTAGGAGGTTATTTTCCTTTGGTGGAGTCCAAATTGTTCGAATCCATTTTCGAACTTAAAAATTTTGTATTCGATAATTAATTATTTAAGAGAAATTAAATCTTTAAATTGAAGTCCTTCAGTGAAACTTTACATTGAAGTCCTTTATACTCACGAATTTTACATGGAAAGAGTCCGACCTCTTACTTTTTTTCTCATTACCCGTAAAAACTTTATAATAGTTTATTGCCTCTAGTAAGTGAGACAAGTAGTATATGTAGTTCCTGAATTATATTTACACGAACCTCCAACGTTGTCTAATAAATTTCATTATACAGAAAAGAGAAAAGTCTGATCCCATAGATCTTCTATCAAACACAATGAAAATTTTGTTTATACATATTATCTTTTTTATATTCACATACACACTTGTTCTATAAGAAATTTCACGATTCCTACTACATACTGACATACAGTATGGTGTTTTCCGGTAGTCTATATGGGATTTATTACTGACTACGTGTTATGAACCCTAAGACTTATATAACTTATAGCGGTGTTTTACTGTTTCCCCTATTGTTTTACTTCGGTATATAATGTATATAAGAATTTTAATTAGTATCAGTATAGTCCAGATTGTTCCTTATGGAACATAAATTTCTCAGAATAACCTTTCAAATTGTAAGTGTTCGAATATACTCTGAGTATTACTGGGATACTTCACCAGTAATGTTTAACTTCTTGTTTATAATAATGATTCTTTGTTTGTATATTATATTTAATAACCTTTATTATACACTATTAGTTTAAACCAAAATGAATTTTATAAGGTAGTATATTATATAACGTGGTATATAACTAAATAAAAAACGTCTATTAGGTAAAGTGTAAGTAGAGGGTAGAGTGAGTACTTTAGTACTTCGACTTGTTATTACATTGACTGAAGTAAGATGAACCCAATAGTGTCACAGTTCAATCCTTCTTTTGTCACAAACAATGAAAGAACAAAAATATAGACCCCTGTAATAACCCATTGAAGGACTAATAAAGGTGGTAGTTCTGGTCGTCCTGTGAACCCTCAGGTTACATGAAAAAGGAAAAGGTGAATAGAAATAGACTATGTAAAGAGAGTTGAAGGTATCGGGGATCTCACTAACGGTTACGGGAATCCCCTTTCTCGTGTTAGAGAAGACTACTCACGTACTGGGTTCAAAAACGTAGTGAAAAAAAACCAACGGATCTCTAGAAGTAGGAATAAGAGTACCGACAACTGGCAATAGACCGGTAGACATTCGGTGAAGCTATGTACTGGGAGTACTCGGTAGCTTGGACACTACACAACCACCGACACCGGACCCACCCCAGAACACAAGAAAGAAGTCGAGTCTAAGAAGATCGGAAGTCAGACGGAAAGACACCAGGGTCACACTAACCAGTAATAGATACATTGAACGTCAGAAACAACTTTGAACGTACGTGTGTGTGGATACACTGGTTGGATGAGAACCACAGGTTATCACCCCGTTAGACATGTCACTCAAAACAGTGAGACTACAAGAGGATACGATAGTAGAATGTAAGAGACTCTTTGGTGTCACGACTCCCCTCCTTCTTTCGGGATAGGTGGACGTAGAGATTGTAGTAGCACCAGTATAACAAGAAACCAGGAACGTGTACATATATGGGTGTGGGACGTTGGTAGAAGGGGTACCTATTCTACTATCGACACAAAATATGTCAACTTTGTGGAAACTAGTTGGGAGACTAAATGTGTGATTCCTTATGTCTTCACCTTTTTACGGCACTCTTACATTACCCCGTTCTTTGACTAGTGTCCACTGTTTTTTATTTACCTTCTATTTATACTTTTAAAAGTATAAAAATAAGTTCAAATCTAACTGTATCTTCAGGGGTCTTTTATAATATAAAATGACAGTCAAATCAAGTCAAGTCAGTGAGTCAGCAAAGACTGAGGAAGACTGGTGTATTTAGTGTCGTGTGGTCCTGAGGGACAGGTAGTGATTGAGGGCCTGAAGTGGGTTTGAGTACACGTAGTTCAGCCACTCCGGTAGGTCGGTAGAATAGGAGACAGCAGGGGAAGAGGAGGACGGGTGTTAGGGAGGTTCGTAGTCTCAGAAAAGGTTACTCAGTTGAGAAACGTACTCCACTTGTTTCATAACCTCAAAGTCGTAGTAGTAGTCAGGAAGGTTACTTGTGAGTCCTGACTAGAGGAAATCCTATCTGACCAACCTAGAGGAACGTCAGGTTACCTGAGAGTTCTCAGAGGAGGTTGTGGTGTCAAGTTTTCGTAGTTAAAAAGTCTCGAGTCGAAAGAAGTGACAGGTGAGTGTAGGTATATACTGGTGACTTTTTGGTATCAGAACTGATCTGTCTGAAAAAACCGTTTCATTATAGAGACGAAAAGTTATACGATAAATCCAACCAGTATTGAAAGGAAGGTTCCTCATTCCCAAAAAATTAAAGTACTGACGTTAGTGGTAGACGTCACTAAAACTTCGGGGGGGTTTTATTTCAGACTGTGAGAAAGGTGACAAAAGGGTAGATAAAGGGTACTTCACTACCCTGGTCTACGATACTAAAATCAAAAGACGTACAACTCGAAATTCGGTTGAAAAAGTGAGAGGAGAAAGTGAAAGTAGTTCTACGAAAAAGTAAGGAAAAGGGAAAGACGGTATTCCCACCACAGTAGACGTATAGACTCCAATAATTATAAAGAGGACCGTTACAACTAAGGTCCAAAACGAAGAAGGTCGGGTCATAAAGAGTACTACATGAGACGTATATTCGATTTATTCGTCCCACCGTTATATGTCGGACCTGTATGAGGAAAAGGGTAAACCTTAGTCCGAAAACAAGGTACAGGTCAATATTGACAACGAAGGACTGGACGTATGTCCAAAGAGTTCTCCGTCCAGTCCACCAGACCATAAGGACATCACAAATATATTAGGATAGTATGTCTTCATCATAAATAAAGGAAGTCCTTTATTTGTAACATTTATGTTCGTTACTAATAATAAGTCAGTAAAAATACATCTCCTACCGTGTCGTGGACGCTCCTCGGTCGTACCCCTTAGGGCGGGTACCGTTTTCAGTACTCCTTCCCCCGGACTGTTTTGTGTTTCCACCCTAGTCCGGAGTCCCTCGGGGGCCTAAAAGAGCTCGCAGATGGGGGTCTTGGTTTTAGACAGACGAAATGATATAAAACGGAAAGTGGTTGAGGAGACTGTAATTGTCCCCCGATAGAGGGTGGTGGAAAAAGGCCTTTTTCAATTGAATCTCGAGGTCTATTGTCAGATCGAGGTCGATTGTCAGAGGACGGATATTTTCCTCGCAGAGTTGAGTTTGGGGAGACCATCGAAAGATTGAACGAATTGTCCAGACAGGACTGGAAAATGTTGACGTGTACACTAACGAGTGTCGGAGGGTTAGCACTCTCCGTGTCCTTCGAATTTTGTAGGATCCTTACATCCCCGAAGGTTCCTCAGTTTTAGTAATCTTATCCTGTCTAATTCCCAAAGTAACAATTCGGTTATGAACGACGGTCTAAAAGTATAGAAAATAAACAACTATATCAACCATATATCTTTTTTGTTAATCGTTGTATCTAGAAACTCAATTCATGGAAGAAAAGACCCCGAAGGGACCACCGAGTCTCCAATTTGCAAACGGACCTTACACCCTCTAGGTCCAAGTTAGGGACCCAGTCTTTCTAGGGGACCTCTTCCTTTACTGTTGGGTGAGGTCATGAGAACGGACCTTTTAGGGTACCCCCCTCTTAGGGAACCTCCCGTTTCGGACCATCCGATGTTAGGTACCCCAACGTTTCTCAGCCTGTGATGACTCCCTCAAGTGAAGTGGAAGAAACAATATTGGGTGACGTGGAAACAAGATGTCCCTACATTGAAATAAATGACGAAATTCCCACTACGTCTAATTTCTTTTTGTGAAGTCCCCTTTACTCTAATTGTAAGTAATTCCTTCTCTCGGTATTTCACAATTGTCCGGAGAACCGGTCTTCTATTACATTTAGTGGACTCTGGAAAACATATGTCTTTCTATACCTCCTTCCTTCGGAACATAGCTATTCCCAGTCCTGACGACGGGGACGTACTGAGACATAAAAGGTAATACATTTTGAATCCCATATATTCGGGGAAAACTTGTATTTGAATACCCCAAAAACGTGTTCAAAACAGAGGCGGTACAGTTGAGAGAGAGAGAGAAAGAAAGAGGGAGAGGGAGGGGGAGAAAAAGTCCGACTAGGGAACTTTGTGTCTCCGAGAGACACAGACGAATAAAGGGGCCCGAAAATTCTGGGTGCGTTCTCCCTCGGGTTCCGTCCCGTGGGAGGCGATAAGTTCGGCCGCGGACACCGGATTGTATCTTTCACGTTCAAAGAACAGAACTCTGAAATAATCAAAAGACACATTTGGCTCCTTATAGTCAGAGAAAAGAGGAGATAAAGAAGTGATGTAATAAGAAGGGATTAGAGAGAAATTTAAAGATTAATTAGAGAGAAATTAGCGGTTGAGACAGGGGCGAAGCTTAATGGGACCTAGGTGGCCCCGACCTGGGGCCGTTCGTGGGTATATAGTCTTACATGAAAAGTGACGGAATCCACAAACCGTGACGACACAGAGACACAGAGAACTGACTGTATAGTGTTACCAAAATTAGATTACAAAAGGTACGGGAAAATGTAAAGTTGAATACCAGAAACGATACATGTCAACGCGAATTTATGAATAGAAGTGTCAGACCGTCGAAATGGGAGAAAGTTTAACAAGACAAATAATCTGTAAAACTAGTGTAGACAGAATAATATCTGGAAGTCGACTCAACAAGAAGGAACGGTCCTCGGTCGTACCCCTTAGGGCGGGCACCATTTCCAGTACTCCTTCTCCAGACTATCCGTTTCCACTCTAGTCCGGAGTTCTTTTGGGGGACCCGGAATAGCTCGTAGATGGGGTTTTGGTCTTAGACAGACAAAATAACATAATACGGAAAATGGTTGAGAAGACTGTGATTGTCCTCTGATAGGGGGTGGTGGAAAGAGCCTTTTACAATTGAATCTCGAGGTCAAATAGTAGAGGACGTATATTTCCCTCACAGAGTCGAGTTTGGGGAGACTACCGAGAGATTGAACAGAATGTCCAAATGGGTCTGAAATTGTCTATGTGTACACTAACAAATGTCGGGGGTGTTGACGTTCTCCGTACCCTTCGAATTTTATAGAATTTCTATATCTCGGGAAAATTTTCTCGATTCTTAATATAACCACTTCCCAAAGTAACAAGTCAATTACTAACGGGGGTCCGGAGGTATAGAAAATAGAAAATCCGTGGACCTTCTATAATTAGTTACATTAACCCAATATCTTTTTCCTTATATCATCAAAACTACAATCGTTATGATCTGAAAACTCAATTACTTAAAAGACAAACAATATTTAATGACATGAGGGGAAAGAAACGATATTTAACAACACAGGAACGATACATTCTTACATTGGAATTCATCACGAAAGACCCTCACCGTGGTCTGAAATCATTCTTGTTGTGAAAATCCCGTTTATTCAAAAGACCAACCGTCTGGGAATAGTCTTTTCCCGGTATTTTAAGATTATCCGGAGGACCGATCTTCTACTACATTTAGTGGATTCTGGACACATATGTCGATCCATACGTCTCTCTTTCGGACCAAAGTTATTCCCAGTCCCGACGACTGGGCGTACTGAAACATAATAGGTGACTAGAGATACATGTTGAATTTCATATTTTCTAAGGGACCTTTTATTTCTCTACCTGGTCAAAGAGTCTTTAGACCGAGAGGGGCACAGAAAAGAAAAAGAGGAAAAGTCAGACTTAAGGGTAGACCTCGTATCTCCGAACGGCGTAGATGAATTAACGGACCCGAAGATTCTGGTGCGCTCTCCCTCGGGTTCCACCCCGTGGGAGACGATAAGTTCGCCCTCGGACGACGGATGCATCTGACACGTTCAGGGAACAGAGTCCCGAAATGACCGAAAGATATGTTTGGTTCCTTATATCGGAGAAAAAGAGGAGATAAAAGAAGTGATGTGATAAGAAAGGATTAGAGAGAAATATAGAGATTAATTTACTAAGAAAGGATTAACGGTTGAGGCAGGGGTGAAGTCTATGGGACCTAGGATGGCCCCGACCTGGGACCATGAAGGACTGAGTCGTCTTTCATTGTATAAGTTTATTATGTCTTAGTATTATTATATTACCTGTCCCATATTAGATCTGTTATAGGGAAGTTAAATAACCACAATATGAAAGTTAAGTATGGTACAAAATATAACTAGAAATATTGTCAATGTATTATACCTCTGTTTTAAGGTGAAGACTTCATAAATAATCTTATATCCTTCCGGAACTGATAACCTAAATATGAATGTCACTATAAGAAAACCATTTTACACACAAGGATTAAGTAAAGGAAGACTTAAACCTCCCCACATTAAAAAGGGTACTTAACATACAAAATTATAAAAGAAGATATAACTGTGGAACATTGACATTTTAACTACTGGGTTTAATCACACTATATAAATATGTAAGATCTTCCTATCTCTATTCGTCGACTACATTCACTTATAATTGTGTAGTCATCTAATTTGTTTATTACTTTATTAACCCTCCTAAAATACTAAATTTTATCGTCTTACACGTAATACCTGTCCTTAATACTTAAGGTCATCTCGTTTAGTGTGGTGAATTGTAAATGGGTTACCTGAACTTCCGAATTTAGGTGTATTTTGATAATTGACCATAAATATCGTCAAAATCAGAACTGACAATTTCGAATCTTCGTTAGTTCTACAGGTTATCACCCACTTGTCTATTTGACCAGTCAAATCAATTCAAGTTAAGTCAACGATTTAGAACAGACTGAGACACTGGGGTTCCTGCCGTCGTACGGTCTGGAGGGACAGGTCGTGATTAAAGGTCTCAAATGAGTTTGATTACAGGTAACTCAACCACTACGGTAGGTTGGTAGAGTAGGAGACAACAGGGGAAGAGGAGGACGGAAGTCAGAAAGCACCATAGTCCCATAAAAGTTTACTCAGTCAAGAAGTGTAGTCCACCGGTTTCATAACCTCAAAGTCCTACTTGTAGTCAGTAATGTTATTTATAAGTCCTGACTAGAGGAAAATCCACCAGACCAATGTAGAGGAACGTCAGGTTCCCTGAGAGTTCTCAGAAGATGTTGTAGTGTCAAGTTTTGATAGTTAAGAAGCCACGAGTCGAAAGAAGTGTCAGGTTCAGAATGTAGGTATGTACTGATGATCTTTTTGGTATCGGAACTAATCTATTTTGAAACAACCGTTTCATTACAGAGACGAAAAATTATACGATAGATCCAATCATTATCGAAAAGAGGGTTCCTCATTCGCAGAAAATTAAAGTACCGATGTCCGTCGTAGACGTCACTAAAACCTCGGGTCTTTTTATTTCAGACTGTGACAAAGGTGACAAAGAGGTAGATAAGTGGTACTTCACTACCCTGGTCTACGGTACTAGAAACAAAAGATTTACAACTCGAAATTCGGTTGAAAAGGTGAGAGGAGAAAGTGAAAGTAGTTCTTCGAGATCAAGAAGGAGTGAAAGACGGTATCTCACTACATTAGATGTATAGACTTCAATAACTATAAAGAGGGCAGTTAGAACTAAGGTCGAACACGAAGGTGGTCGGGTCGCAGAGAGTACTACATGAGACACATATACAATTTATGCGTTCTACTGTTTTGTGTTGGTACTACATGAGGTAAAGGATAATCCTTAGTCAGACAATAAGGTACAGGTCAAGATTGACAAAGAAGGACTAGAATTATGTCTAAAGAGTTCTCCGTGCAGTCCGCCAGACCATAAGGATAGAGAACTTCTTAAAAGGTGTCAAATGACACCGGATTTAAGATTCCAAAAACGTATCAGTTATTTCGTCTTTATCTACAAGAAGACCTTGAGAAAAGAAAAAACCACTAGGTCTCCTACAACCCTTAAACTAAGGACGGATAAGATTTTGGTCGAACTAGAAGATCTTGAAGTGTCAAGGGTATAACGACTTCGAACCGAACCTCTTAAAACTCGTAATAAAAAGATCACACACTCTACTCACGTTGACAAGTTATCAAACTCGTAAAACCCTAACCTTACTTTTGACTAAAAAGGTCAGGACACCGGTAACGACTCAAAAGATTTAAACGACCGTATAACTGATGTCGTGAAAGTGTCATAGTAGAAAGTCCTAAGGCAGTGAAGGTGATCGAAACAAGTCTCACTACAAAGGAATCCGGATGAACTGTAGTATAAGGTCCTACAGACTGAGATCCACTCACACCCACTAGTGTGGTAGCACTAATAGACCCAGCACTTCCAGAAAGAATATGTCAAGAAGACACATAAGAACGGTGAAGAAGAATTATAGAAGAAAAAAATAAAAATAAAAATGACATAAAATGAAATGACATTTTATTTGGTTATGACATAACCAAAACGGTATGTAACTGTACTTAGGTGGTGCCCACATGTACACAAGGGTTTGTACTTGGGGGGAGGGTGGAGGGAGGGGTATTGTAGAGAGACCCAGTAGTGGCACGTGGTCGGGGTTCGTCCGACATAAGACGCAGCCTGTATCTGACCGCTAAGCTAAGAATGTACTATCATATGTACAATGTTACGGTAAGAGGGTTTAGTAGGGTGGGAGAGGGAGAGGGAGACTCAGGTTTTCAGGTAATATGTGTAGAACACAGAAAAAACGACAGAATGTATGTCCCAGTAGTAACGGTAGAAAGATTTAAGGTATATATACACAATCATATGACATAACCACAAAAAGAACGACTAATGAAGTGAGACATATTAGCCGAGGTCAAAATAGGTAGAGTAGTCTTGACTAAGTTTACGTAAGAAAAATTACCGACTCATTATGAGGTAACACATCTACATGGTGTCGAAAGAATAGGTAAGTAGAAGACTACCTGTAGATCCAACAAAGGTACAGGACCGATAATATTTGTCACGACGCTACTTGTAACCCCATATACACAGAGAAAGTTAAGACCAAAGGAACCACACATACGGGTCGTCACCCTAACGACCCAGTATTCCATCAAGATCAACGTTAAAAAATTCCTTAGAGGTATGATAAGAGGTTTCACCGACATGATCAAACGTAAGGGTGGTTGTCACATTCTCCCAAGGGAAAAGAGGTGTGGGAGAGGTCGTAAATAACGAACGTCTAAAAACCTAGCGTCGGTAAGACTGACCACACTTCACCATGGAGTAACACCAAAACTAAACGTAAAGAGATTATTACTCACTACAACTCGTAGAAAAGTACACAAACAATCGGTAGGCATACAGAAGAAACCTCTTTACAGATAAATCAAGAAACCGGGTAAAAAACTAACCCAGCAAATAAAAAGACCTTAACTCGACGTATTCAACGAACATATAAAAACTCTAATCAACAAACAGTCAACGAAGTAAACGATAATAAAAGAGGGTAAGTCTTCCGACAGAAAAGTGGAACGAATATCAAAGGAAACAACACGTCTTCGAAAATTAAAATTAATCTAGGGTAAACAAATAAAAACGAAAATAAAGGTCATAAGACCCTCCACCTAGTATCTCCTAGGACGACACTAAATACAGCCTCTCACAAAACGGATACAAGAGGAGATTCTCAAAATATCAAAGGCCAGAATGTAAATCTAGAAATTAGGTAAAACTTAAATAAAAACACACGCCACAATCTTTCACTAGATCAAAGTAAGAACTGGACTGAAGTCCGAGATGATGTTTCGGTGTCAGTAGTTCTGTCATACCATGACCGTGTTTCTGTCTTTATATCTAGTTACCTTGTTTTATCTTTCGGGTCTCTATTTAGGTGTGTGTATACCTGTGGAATAGAAACTGTTTCCTTCGTTCTTATATGTTACCTCATTTCTGTTAGAGAATTATAGAAGACTAAGACAATCCAGGTATCATAAATACAGGAAGTAACTCGGGTAGTAACGTACTTTACAAGGGAACCATAGAGATTAAAAGAAGTTCTCTAGCGAACAAAAAGGGTGAGATAACAAAAGGAGATAAAGAAACGTAACTAACGGCTCCTTCCGAAAGAATAGAGAGGAACGATAAGAAACCTTGAGACGCAACTTTACCCGTACGTAAAGGAAAAGAGGAAACGAAAACTGATGGTAAGAAAAGTGTCTATAAACATTTCGGAGGAGTCTGTCTGTAAAACGAAAAAACGTAAAGAAACCGAACCCCTACCAGAACGAGGGACAGGGGACATGTTACAGTACTCGGAGGTAGGTATCAAGTAGTTCGTGAGACAGATAGTCTAGATCAGGAATTTAAATAAAGAGTGTAGATGACATATTAACAATCCCTGGACTAAATTCAGTGTGGACTCACCAGTTAAATTCAGACTTAAACCGTTATTCCTCAAGTATCAGACTCGGTGTAAGTCGAGGACAAGAAAGGAAAGACTGATATATCTCGAAGAGGTAGAAACCGACGTTTCTTATATTAGTTATACTAAAACGACAACCGGTAGACCATTAAAGGTACACATCTAAGCAGAGAACACCAAAAAAAAAATTTAAAAAAATTTAAAATTTTAGAAATTAAGAATGTACGCAAGGGTTTGTACTTGGGGGGAGGGTGGAGGGAGGGGTGTTGTAGAGAGACCCAGTAGGGGTACGTGGTCGGGGTTCGTACGACGTGGGATGCAGTCTGTACCTGACCGCTAAGTTAAGAATGTACTGTCATATGTACAATCTTAAGGGTAAGAGGGTTTAGTAGGGTGGGAGAGGGAGAGGGAGACTCAGGTTTTCAG